>CM062820.1:733442652-733532652 GCA_031772625.1 Pinus tabuliformis | reverse complement strand
GTGATCCAGGTTTAGACCACTGGAGAGCTGCAAAGAAAGTAATGAGGTACCTTCAAGGAACCAAAAACTACATGCTTATGTATAGACGGATAGACAACTTGGAAGTAATTGGCTACTCAGATTCTAACTTTGCTGGATGTGTTGATTCACGCAAATCAACATCAGGTTACATTTTTATGATGGCCGGTGGAGCTGTATCATGGAGGAGTGCCAAGCAGACCTTGATTGCCACTTCCACTATGGAAGCCGAGTTCGTCTCCTGTTTTGAGGCTACTTTACATGGTGTATGGCTTAAGAGTTTCATTTCTGGGCTTAGAATTATGGATTCTATCTCTAAGCCATTGAGAATATATTGTGATAATTCAGCTGTTGTTTTTATGGCTAAAAACAACAAAAGTGGGAGTCGAAATAAACGCATCGACATTAAGTATTTAGCTATAAGGGAACGTGTTAAAGAAAAGAAAGTGGTCATTGAGCATGTCAGCACTGAGTTAATGATTGCTGATCCTTTGCCTAAGGGCATGCCACCGTTTAAATTCAAAGATCATGTAATGAATATGGGACTTGGTTCCATTATGTAGTTTCTCATTGTATGGACAATGTTATTTTAATGAAATTCTTAATTATTGTGATGTTTTTTCTCATATTTATGTGCACCTTAAGTTGATTTGAGAAAATTCATTTAAGAAGGACCAAGAATAAACATAAGGTTTATTCATTAAGAAATTGTTGCCACATAAATTATAATAAGAATAAATACATAGTAATACATGGAAGATAATACTCATCATTAGAGGACTTATCGCCATGATTCATGTATCTATTACTTAATACAGATTATCAATGGATTTTAAGTTGAGACATTAAGTTAGGAAGTATGGACCAAGTGGGAGAATGTTAAGCTCCATTAATTTTTTTACCAACTGTTGCCTACAATTATGGAAGTAAACTGCAGTCTTTCCTTAATTTCTGGAAACCAACTGTAGTAATTTCCTTAAATTAAGGAAATCGACTGCAGTTAATAAATTTATTGTTGGGAGCTTCTGAAGTGGTCCATTACTCCATCTGGAGTTCTCTACCTTGATCTGTGGAACACCTGACACATAGCCATCAGAAGCTTGATGGAAGCTTGGCTATAAATTTATCTGTTTGGTCCCCAAGCTTGCATCTCAATCCCCTTCAGTTGTTTACACCATCAAGTGAGAGAGCGGAGCCTCGAAGTACCATCAGATTTTCTGTATTCTTTTCTTTCTGTTTGCATGAAGATTGTGTTACGTTATTTTTTACCGTTGTTGCTTTCAGCTGTTGTATGGTGCCATAGTTGGAAGCTCTACAAATTCTGCTTTGAAAGCTCTGCCTTCAAATTAGTTGCAGTTGTAGGTTTATATGCGTTGACCAATGAATGGTGTGGCTGTTGCAATTCACTGTTATATATAACCTTTGCGTTGAAATCTGTTTTAGAGATCTGCATAGAAATGAAACCAGTGTGGACAGCGTTGTTCATATGAATTTTGTTTTACATATATGATCCACACATTCATCCATACATTCATGCTATGATTTCTTGCTGTGTTTGAAACTAGTGGGCGAGAGTCTCTGTTTTGAGTGTAGTGCCTTCATTATCGTTCTTGAATGCTCGCATGTTCTTTCGTGGTGATAGTTCTGCATAAGTTTTGGCTGAGGTTCAGCTACAGGTTCTCTGCATCTGTGTAAATCTCCACAGTTTATAGTTCATATTTGAGTTGCAGAAAACAAAAGAAGGGACTGCCGGAAGCATATCATAAAGTTCTTAATTTCGAGTGTGAGCGTTATCAATGGCTGGAGGTAATTCATTTTCCCTAGGCATTAAACCTTCATGTTTTTTTATTCTTTAAAGAATGTAATTCCGCATATAAAGAATCGTATTTCTGCTTTCACAAAAATTATTCATACCATATCGAAATTAAAAGACTTCGCTATACATTATAAGTTTTACCTCAGCCCCAAAACAAATAAAAGGTATAACTTTTACCCTGGCTCATGGTTTTGCACAGTGATTTGGGTTACTTGATGGTATTGGATGATGATTTGGGGTGAAACTCTTCACCTTCCACCCCCACTTGGAGAGAGCGCACCCAATCTTGGGGGGCCGTTTCTTTGTCTGGACAACACTATCCTGAGCACCCGAGCTTCTTCTTCTCGAAACCTTACTCTTGCGACTTTCGCTTGGAGTTTCCGGATTATTGCTTAGCCCTCACCTGTGACCTCCAAATCCACACTGCAGACTAGAAACCTTGTTTACCCTTAAAGCTTCCCATATGCCACCTTTCTGCATTGAAATTACCGGTTCTCAGAAGGCCAGGGTCGGACTTCCGAGGCTAGTCCAAAAGTGGTAGGTTTCAAGAAAGGAGTTGTATATTTCCAAGGCAGAGGGCTGAGGAGGTAAAGTTGAAACCCAAGGCTGTAGGTATGTGGGGAATGTCCCATCCATAATAAGCGTTGCTGAAGTTGAAGTTCATGGATTCAGGAAGGAAGCACTGAACTGTGGATTTCTATTCGCCAGGCTGCCCACCTGAACCAGAGGCTATCATAGATGCTATAACGAAACTTCGTGAAAGAAAAGATAGTTCGATGGATATAGGAGGCCCAATTTCCAATAAGGAAAATTCGTGAAAGAAAAGATAGTTCGATGGATATAAGAGGCGCTAACTCCAATAAAGAAAGAAGAAAATATTTCACTATAAATCATAGGGTTCATCATATTGGATTAGTATTCAAACTAAAAACTATGATCAAAAGCTATTACATCAATCTTATGAACCTCTCAAAAGCAATAGGAGCAAAGACAGAAGGCAGGAACAGATAAAACAACAAAGTAAGCAACAACGAAGCAAGCGATCCCACTAGCCTTTGCTTATTCTCCCCCTTTATATCTTTTACCACTTGATCGATCTGTCGTTGAACAATGACTGGGGGAGATTTATTGCCCGGCGTTAGAGGAACCTGCGAAAGAAAGGTTGCCCAACGTTCGATTTACCAGCCGCATTGACAGGATGCCAATAGGAGAGCCTGGTTTATATGCACTTGAGCTATGTACCGCTTTGAATAATCTCATAGATATAATGCAAAGGCAAGTGGTAAAGATATAATGCAAGTCCATTGATCGAGGCAGTTCCATCTCCTGGTGGAGGGGAGGCTGGAAGGCGGATGAGGATCCAAGTGAGCAATTTAATGAGATATTGATTTCTTTATTTACGGCACAGATTTCGGCGGCCCCTGATCGAAAGATACCACTGGAGAGCAGGAGATGCAACGATGGGGTGGATGAGAACTGTTCAAACACTTTGAATCCCCTCACTTCTAACACTGACCACCATAGGTTCATCATCCCTATCGCTGCTAGTCTGCAGTCTGCGAGCTTGTTATCTTCCCTCGTGCTAGTTCGTGGGCTAAAAGGATATATATTCTCGCATCCTTCTCAATCTCAATCTCTGGGCAAGGAGAAAGAAAGCTCTATTAAGATAGCCAGGAAAGGACTTCGACTGACCTGTTCAATATATAATATAGGTGCCATATTCGATTCCTGGGAATGAAGTTGTTTCCCCAAAGGGGTAAGCGCTCAGAAGATGCTCCAGAGGATTCTGCGAAGAGCTGTTAAGCCGAGCGAATCTGGACCGTGCCAGAGGAGTCATCAACATCACAAATTGAAGAATCGAGCTCGGAATCATCAATCAGAGATTGCCTTGCCGTCAGAATCAGCAAATTCCTCATCCGTCGGAATAAGAATCAGAAATTCCTTATCGTCCAACTCCGAAATTCTATCTTGACTCATGTTAACATATTTGTTTGTTGGAACACAAATATATTTGTTTGTTTGTGTTCCAAATCAATTTCATTAACATTAAACACACAAACGACCAACTTTCCTGCCAAATTTTATTTTGGTTTCCTCAACCAAAAGCAAATGCGTACCATTGCACGGTGCAATTTAATGAACTTGATTCTGGTTGTACCAAGAACGGGACAGAAGGACGCAGGATTCTATGCGTAGATAAACCGGGAAAAACTGCTTAGAAATTATTAAAAACAATGTTGAGCAAATTTGTCAGAATTAGCGAAAGGTTTATGCAATTTATGAATGCTAGGTCGTTTGGGATATGTAATTTGGGAGGGTTTTGTTATTTAAATTGTATTTTCTTAAATTTAGTTCAATTCAAAATTCTAAGAATGGTAATTTATAAATAAATGAAATGAATTACAATTTCAATATTCTAGTAAAACTCAATATTTAGTTTGTTTGTAGCTCACAGAATTAATGCATTTCCAAAAGTCAAAACTACAGAATATTTTTATGGTAACCATTTGAAAATTTATGCAACATCCACTCTATTTATGGAATAATTCATTTTCAGTGAAGGATCTCAAAGAAAATCCCTACTGGGTTAAAGAATGTAATGGCTACAGACAAGTTGAAGAGCTGTGTGCTTTGTGTGATATTTTTGCCAGAACATCTTATTTAAAGAATGGCTACAGACAAGTTGAAGAGGGTGAGATGATGATAAAGTTGGTCAAAATGGTGCAGTGGTGTGGCTTTACCTAATACATTGAATGAGATGTTCAAAATTAATGGTATTTTTTTATTTAAAAACATCTATTTATGTACATTGAATAATATGTTCAAAATTAATGGTATTTTTTATTTAAAAATATTTATTTATGTTCAAAGTTAATGGTATTTTTTATTTAGAAATATTTATTTATGTTCAAAATTAATGGTATTTTATATTTAAAAATATTTATTTATATATAATGGTATTTTTTATTTAAAAATATTTATTTATATACATTGAATAATATGTTCAAAATTAATGATATTTTTTTATTTAGAGCTATTTATTTATTTATGTGGCTGAATTCTCAATACTTACTGTTTTATAATCCTGTTAATCCATCCTTAAATGTATTTTGTAACTTTTTTTCTTTTATTATAAATTTATTTCTCAATAACCAAGTATTATGTAGATAATGAAATTTCAATGTGGTCTTCTTTTCGACCTAGACAAAAAGCATTACTAGAAGAGACTACCCTTCCATGTTTCTGGTTTTAAAACAAAACAAAAAAATAGTAGTTGAACTTGGAATTCTGATCTCCTCTCGCTTCTTCTCGGCCTTATTACGGCCGAGAAAACATATATATTTTGGTGATCATACGACAAGTAGATTGATTCATAATGAGAGTTTCCCCTTCAAGGGCTGGCCTCGAATCAATATGTGTGTTTTCACCGGACTTCCTTGCCCTCTCTTTCGTCAAGCAAGCAGCTTCGCAGTTCGCACCTCCCTTAGGTTCGTCGTCCTTACTTCGAGATATAGATAATACTATGTCAGTTTTGCAGTAAAAACTTCAAAAATTATTTAAGCCCCAGGTTTGAACGCTTGACCAAAAGCCCCCACCCAATAAGCAAATCAAAGAGATCAATATAAAAGAATGTGCTAAGGTAGATTAGCCTTCCTCATGGGTGAGCTCTAATCTGTTGTTGAAAGCTCATGAACCAGCCAGGTGGGTGTAAACATTGACCCGAGGAGATCTCAAATCAGACCCTCAGGTAAATATTTTTACATTTTTACATTACATTTTATTTATTTTTCTAACTTCCTCTGCCTACGTAGTAGGCTATTCTATAGGTATAGGTCAGGCTGTAGCCCTTCGGTAATTTATTTTTTCAGAAGTGTCCACTGGACTGGCAGCCCTTCATAGCACCTTTTAAAATATATTTTTTTCACTGGTAACATTTGGTTAACACTTCTTTGACCGCCGGTGACTTGTTCAATTTTGAACACGGCTTGAAACCTTATATTTTCCCATGGCCAATTTTGAAGATGGCTTGAAACTCTTTATTTACCCATGGCCTTGTGTACAAAGACTACGAATTTTCTGATTTTTTTTTAAATCTAATCCTAGTGCTTTTCTAAATGGTGGAAATTAATTCCGCATCAATAATTTTTTAGTGTAACATGTTCACTTATCAAATAATTAACCAAAGTTATAAATAAAAAAATTTAACCATATTGTGAGTGTATTTAACTCTTACAATTCTTGGAACAATAAAGATATAATTATTGTAGGTCATATGTAATACTACTATGTTTTAATTCTCATTACCATGGATTGGGTTGGGTAACCATTTGTGGTCCCAAAGTAGTTTTAAATATCTCGCTTTGCGCCGATACATTTGGAATTTATGGATGCTTCTTGCTCTGTCTTCCAAGTGCGCCTGTACGGAGCTTGACAGATGGGCTTTTCACCATGCTTGAGCTTACCCGGTCTCATCCAATGGCTCAAGTTTCTTGGTCGGACTTTAGGGTAGCTACCTCGAGGGTAACCCAGGAGAAAAATCATTTGTTTCATTTCCCTTGCGAGGAGGCACTCATTAGAGGACTTATCGCCATGATTCATGTATCTATTACTTAATACAGATTATCAATGGGTTTTAAGTTGAGACATTAAGTTAGGAAGTATGGACCAAGTGGGAGAATGTTAAGCTCCATTAATTTTTTTACCAACTGTTGCCTACAATTATGGAAGTAAACTGCAGTCATTCCTTAATTTCTAGAAACCAACTGCAGTAATTTCCTTAAATTAAGGAAATCGACTGCAGTTAATAAATTTATTGTTGGGAGCTTCTGAAGTGGTCCATTACTCTATCTGGAGTTCTCTACCTTGATCTGTGGAACACCTGACACATAGCCATCAGAAGCTTGATGGAAGCTTGGCTATAAATTTATCTGTTTGGTCCCAAGCTTGCATCTCAATCCCCTTCAGTTTTTTACACCATCAAGTGAGAGAGCAGAGCCTCGAAGTACCATCAGATTTTCTGTATTCTTTTCTTTCTGTTTGCATGAAGATTGTGTTACGTTATTTTTTACCGTTGTTGCTTTCGGCTGTTGTATGGTGCCATAGTTGGAAGCTCTACAAATTCTGCTTTGAAAGCTCTGCCTTCAAATTAGTTGCAGTTGTAGGTTTATATGCGTTGACCAATGAATGGTGTGGCTGTTGCAATTCACTGTTATATATAACCTTTGCGTTGAAATCTGTTTTAGAGATTTGCATAGAAATGAAACCCATGTGGACAGCGCTGTTCATATGAATTTTGTTTTACATATATGATCCACCCATTCATCCATACATTCATGCTATGATTTCTTGCTGTGTTTGAAACTGGTGGGCGAGAGTCTCTGTTTTGAGTGTAGTGCCTTCATTATCGTTCTTGAATGCTCGCATGTTCTTTCGTGGTGATAGTTTTGCATAAGTTTTGGCTGAGGTTCAGTTACAGGTTCTCTGCATCAGCGTAAATCTCCACAGTTTATAGTTCATATTTGAGTTGCAGAAAACAAAAGAAGGGACTGCCAGAAGCATAGCATAAAGTTCTTAATTTCGAGTGTGAGCGTTATCAATGGCTGGAGGTAATTCATTTTCCCTAGGCATTAAACCTTCATGTTTTTTGATTCTTTAAAGAATTTAATTCCGCATATAAAGAATCGTATTTCTGCTTTCACAAAAATTATTCATACCATATCGAAATTAAAAGACTTCGCTATACATTATAAGTTTTACCTCAACCCCAAAACAAATAAAAGGTATAACTTTTACCCTGGCTCATGGTTTTGCACAGTGATTTGGGTTACTTGATGGTATTGGATGATGATTTGGGGTGAAACTCTTCACCTTCCACCCCCACTTGGAGAGAGCGCACCTAATCTTGGGGGGGCCGTTTCTTTGTCTGGACAACACTATCCTGAGCACCCAAGCTTCTTCTTCTCGAAACCTTACTCTTGCGACTTTCGCTTGGAGTTTTCGGATTATTGCTTAGCCCTCACCTGTGACCTCCAAATCCACACTGCAGACTAGAAACCTTGTTTACCCTTAAAGCTTCCCATATGCCACCTTTCTGCATTGAAATTACCGGTTCTCAGAAGGCCAGGGTCGGACTTCCGAGGCTAGTCCAAAAGTGGTAGGTTTCAAGAAAGGAGTTGTATATTTCCAAGGCAGAGGGTTGAGGAGGTAAAGTTGAAACCCAAGGCTGTAGGTATCTGGGGAATGTCCCATCCATAATAAGTGTTGTTGAAGTTGAAGTTCATGGATTCAGGAAGGAAGCACTGAACTGTGGATTTCTATTCGCCAGGCTGCCCACCTGAACCAGAGGCTATCATAGATGCTATAATGAAACTTCGTGAAAGAAAAGATAGTTCGATGGATATAGGAGGCCCAATTTCCAATAAGGAAACTTCGCGAAAGAAAAGATAGTTCGATGGATATAAGAGGCGCTAACTCCAATAAAGAAAGCAGAAAATATTTCACTATAAATCATAGGGTTCATCATATTGGATCAGTATTCAAACTAAAAACTATGATCAAAAGCTATTACATCAATCTTATGAACCTCTCAAAAGCAATAGGAGCAAAGACAGAAGGCAGGAACAGATAAAACAACAAAGTAAGAAACAACGAAGCAAGCGATCCCACTAGCCTTTGCTTATTCTCCCCCTTTATATCTTTTACCACTTGATCGATCTGCTGCTGAACAATGACTGGGGGAGATTTATTTCTCGGCGTTAGAGGAACCTGCGAAAGAAAGGTTGCCCAGCGTTCGATTTACCAGCCGCATTGACAGGATGCCAATAGGAGAGCCTGGTTTATATGCACTTGAGCTATGTACCGCTTTGAATAATCTCATAGATATAATGCAAAGGCAAGTGGTGAAGATATAATGCAAGTCCATTGATCGAGGCAGTTCCATCTCCTGGTGGAGGGGAGGCTGGAAGGCGGATGAGGATCCAAGTGAGCAATTTATTGAGATATTGATTTCTTTATTTACGGCACAGATTTCGGCGGCCCCTAATCGGAAGATACCACTGGAGAGCAGGAGATGCAACGATGGGGTGGATGAGAACTGTTCAAACACTTTGAATCCCCTCACTTCTAACACTGACCACCATAGGTTCATCATCCCTATCGCTGCTACTCTACGGTCTGCGGGCTTGTTATCTTCCCTCGTGCTAGTTCGTGGGCTAAAAGGATATATATTCTCGCATCCTCCTCAATCTCAATCTCTGGGCAAGGAGAAAGAAAGCTCTATTAAGATAGCCAGGAAAGGACTTCGACTGACCTGTTCAATATATAATATAGGTGCCATATTCGATTCCTGGGAATGAAGTTGTTTCCCCAAAAGGGTAAGCGCTCAGAAGATGCTCCAGAGGATTCTGCGAAGAGCTGTTAAGCCGAGCGAATCCGGACCGTACCAGAGGAGTCATCAACATCACAAATTGAAGAATCGAGCTCAGAATCATCAATCAGAGATTGCCTTGCCGTCAGAATCAGCAAATTCCTCATCCGTCGGAATAAGAATCAGAAATTCCTTATTGTCCAACTCCGAAATTCTATCTTGACTCATGTTAACATATTTGTTTGTTGGAACACAAATATATTTGTTTGTTTGTGTTCCAAATCAATTTCATTAACATTAAACACACAAACGACCAACTTTCCTGCCAAATTTTATTTTGGTTTCCTCAACTAAAAGCAAATGCGTACCATTGCACGGTGCAATTTAATGAACTTGATTCTGGTTGTACCAAGAACGGAACGGAAGGACGCAGGATTCTATGTGTAGATAAACCGGGAAAAACTGCTTAGAAATTATTAAAGACAGTGCTGAGCAAATTAGTCAGAATTAGCGAAAGGTTTATGCAATTTATGAATGCTAGGTCGTTTGGGATATGTAATTTGGGAGGGTTTTGTTATTTAAATTGTATTTTCTTAAATTTAGTTCAATTCAAAATTCTAAGAATGGTAATTTATAAATAAATGAAATGAATTACAATTTCAATATTCTAGTAAAACTCAATATTTAGTTTGTTTGTAGCTCACAGAATTAATGCATTTCCAAAAGTCAAAACTACAGAATATTTTTATGGTAACCATTTGAAAATTTATGCAACAACCACTCTATTTATGGAATAATTCATTTTCAACGAAGGATCTCAGAGAAAATCCCTACTGGGTTAAAGAATGTAATGGCTACAGACAAGTTGAAGAGTTGTGTGCTTTGTGTGATATTTTTGCCAGAACATCTTATTTAAAGAATGGCTACAGACAAGTTGAAGAGGGTGAGATGATGATAAAGTTGGTCAAAATGGTGCAGTGGTGTGGCTTTACCTAATACATTGAATGAGATGTTCAAAATTAATGGTATTTTTTTATTTAAAAACATCTATTTATGTACATTGAATAATATGTTCAAAATTAATGGTATTTTTTATTTAAAAATATTTATTTATGTTCAAAATTAATGGTATTTTTATTTAGAAATATTTATTTATGTTCAAAATTAATGGTATTTTTATTTAAAAATATTTATTTATATATAATGGTATTTTTTATTTAAAAATATTTATTTATATACATTGAATAATATGTTCAAAATTAATGATATTTTTTTATTTAGAGCTATTTATTTATTTATGTGGCTGAATTCTCAATACTTACTGTTTTATAATTCTGCTAATCCATCCTTAAATGTATTTTGTAACTTTTTTTCTTTTATTATAAATTTATTTCTCAATAACCAAGTATTATGTAGATAATTAAATTTCAATGTGGTCTTATTTTCGACCTAGACAAAAAGCATTACTAGAAGAGACTACCCTTCCATGTTTCTGGTTCTAAAACAAAACAAAAAAAATAGTAGTTGAACTTGGAATTCTGATCTCCTCTCGCTTCTTCTCGGCCTTATTACAGCCGAGAAAACATATATATTTTGGTGATCATACGACAAGTAGATTGATTCATAATGAGAGTTTCCCCTTCAAGGGCTGGCCTCGAATCAATATGTGTGTTTTCACCGGACTTCCTTGCCCTCTCTTTCGTCAAGCAAGCAACTTCGCAGTTCGCACCTCCCTTAGGTTCGTCGTCCTTACTTCGAGATATAGATAATACTATGTCAGTTTTGCAGTAAAAACTTCAAAAATTATTTAAGCCCCAGGTTTGAACGCTTGACCAAAAGCCCCCACCCAATAAGAAAATCAAAGAGATCAATATAAAAGAATGTGCTAAGGTAGATTAGCCTTCCTCAGGGGTGAGCTCTAATCCGTTGTTGAAAGCTCATGAACCAGCCAGGTGGGTGTAAACATTGACCCGAGGAGATCTCAAATCAGACCCTCAGTTAAATATTTTTACATTTTTACATTACATTTTATTTATTTTTCTAACTTCCTCTGCCTACGTAGTAGGCTATTCTATAGGTATAGGTCAGGTTGTAGCCCTTCGGTAATTTATTTTTTCAGAAGTGTCCACTGGACTGGCAGCCCTTCATAGCACCTTTTAAAATATATTTTTTTCACTGGTAACATTTGGTTAACACTTCTTTGACCGCCGGTGACTTGTTCAATTTTGAACACGGCTTGAAACCTTATATTTTCCCATGGCCAATTTTGAATATGGCTTGAAACTCTTTATTTACCCATGGCCTTGTGTACAAAGACTACGAATTTTCTGTTTTTTTTTTTAAATCTAATCCGAGTGCTTTTCTAAATGGTGGAAATTAATTCCGCATCAATAATTTTTTAGTGTAACATGTTCACTTATCAAATAATTAACCAAAGTTATAAATAAAAAAATTTAACCATATTGTGAGTGTATTTAACTCTTACAATTCTTGGAACAATAAACATATAATTATTGTAGGTCATATGTAATACTACTATGTTTTAATTCTCATTACCATGGATTGGGTTGGGTAACCATTTGTGGTCCCAAAGTAGTTTTAAATATCTCGCTTTGCGTCGATACATTTGGAATTTATGGATGCTTCTTGCTCTGTCTTCCAAGTGCGCCTGTACGGAGCTTGACAGATGGGTTTTTCACCATTCTTGAGCTTACCCGGTCTCATCCAATGGCTCAAGTTTATTGGTCGGACTTTAGGGTAGCTACCTCGAGGGTAGCCCAGGAGAAAAATCATTTGTTTCATTTCCCTTGCGAGGAGGCACTCTGCAACTGGTGCTTAGTTGGGCGTATATGTTGGCATTATGATACAGGTATGACACAAGTGTTGTCCTTGATGGCAACTCTCTCAGATGGAAGTTCAGAGTATAGTAGGTAAACAACAAGAATGAAGAAAGTAAGGTATACGCAGGTTCACATATAACGAGTCGTGTATACACGCAGGTTCACTATATACAAAGGCACGTATATCGTACACACGCACTTTCACAGAAGGAAAGACGCGTACATGTTGGAAAACTAAGTTTTGGTCCGTGGTATTTGGTCCATGGTATTTTGGTATTGGTCCATGGTATTTGGTCCGAGGTATTGACCCCAGGTATTAGGTCCAAGGTATTGATCCTACGTGGTTTTGGACCATGGTATTGAGAGAGGCCTAAACCTATATAAGGAGAAGAAGATCATTGGGCCAAAGTGCAAGTGTGCAAGTGATAAATATCTAATGAAGTGTGAGATCTAGTATGCTGGTTATGGGTTTGTGATGCTTTGCTTGATCTGAACCAAAGATCCACCTATGCGGTTGATGATGGATTATGGATCGGGATCATAAGGCTTGGAATGTATTACCATTATGTGGTTTGATCATGGACAGACTAGATCTGAATTATTGACGCATGTTTTATTGTATAAATGTTATGATCTAGGTATGACTAATGTCTGGAATAGCTGAAAAGTTATGAGTAAATATTTCCAGATCTGTATGCGGGTTCACTTTGGTAAAAGCGCGTATACACGATGATTCGGCTCATCAGAGTAGCGTATATAGTATGAAGTATGATATTTGTAGTTGCAGTTGGATCTGGTTGTTGTTGCAAAATTCGGTGGTCTGCTCTGTGTTCTGGTGACTGTGTGTTGTTGACATGGTTTCAGTGTTGGGTGATTCAGAGATTGATGATGCAGGTGTAGTTGATGGGTGTATTGTAGTGGTGATTAATTTTGTGTTTCAATTTTGTTGATGGGTCCAATATGAAAATTTGATGAAACGTGGCCTTTAGATTATGGTGTTGTGCTCCAGGAGTATCCAGTATGAAAATTTATGAAACATGGTCCCTGGAGGAAGAGAGAAGGTCGTAGCCTTCTGTAGGTCGGCGCCTACGTACTGATAAACATATTGGCCAATACAAGAGCCAGGGGTTGGAGCTCCCTTCCAATAGCAGCTGGAAAACGAGTGAAGGTTGGAACCTTTAGTAGGCTGGCGCCTACGTACTAGTAAACATATCGGCTAGTACAAGAGCCAGGGGGTTGTAGCTCCCTTCCAGCAGTAGCTGGAGAACAAGAGGTGGTTGTAGCCTTCTGCAGGTGGGTCCTTGCGTACTGGTATGAGTCTGCACCAGTACAAGATTGTAAACAAGTTTTTCTTATATTAAAAGGAAGACGGCAGCAGATGGTTTTTGTCCCGCATTGGGTTTCCAGCTTATATCACGATGTTCATGTGTGTTTCTTATGTGTGATGATCTGTTCTGTTTTACAACACCTGTTTACTATTTATATGGTTAATGAAGTTCTGATGCACTGATTAAAGATCAACATATAATGGATTAACTGAATCATAAGTTTACTGGATATACACTATTTGCATTAAACACAGTTTCATGTACACGTGGGTTCCCTTAACTGGAGTAGCGTATATGAATCTAATTTTGGAAATGAAAAAGTTAGTGATTTGCTAATACTGATTCACTCCCCCTCTCAGTATTATTTCCAACAATTGGTATTAGAGCAGGTCCTTTGGTAGAAGCTTGATCGCTTGAAGGAGATCCGTAGAACAATGGAAAAGAAAGTGTGTCAGAAAAAGAAGACAGCTCAAAGGAATAGTGACAACCTGCCGTTAAGTGGAAGCAAGTATTCAAATTCTGAATCATCTCAGATTGAAGATGAACAAGCAAATGAAGCATCTGATAAAATCATAGATCAACAAGATCTATTTAACAAAAGGGAGAGAGCCCTCATAGAAGAAGTTATCAGCTTAAAAACTCTGCTGGAGTGTGTCTTCAGAGTACGTCAAATGGTACAGGAGCAGAATGAAGAAAAAGAAAATGAGATTCTCAAACTAAGGCAACAAGTGGAAAAAGGAAGAAAGTCTGAAGAAAACTTGAAGAAGCAATATTTGGAAAAGGAAGAACAACATCAGTTGAGGTAAATATCTTGAAGGTGAATTAGAAGAAAAAGATAAACTATTATGATTTCAAGACAGTACTAAGATTTTGGATGATATTCTTAGTAGTCAAAGGTCGCCTGCTATCAAAACTGGTCTTGGTTTTTATGAATATGTTGAAGGTGAATCTAGCTCACAAGGTGAGGCAAGGAACTCTAATACAAAATCTGAATGATCAACAAAGAGATGAGAGGTCAACCCCATCAACAACCAAAGAAAGAAAGTCTTCAAAGAAAATCCTTTACTCCTAACTATGGAAGTGATAAACGGTTATTTCCTCCGATGAATAATGTTGCATGTTTTATATGTCATAACTTTGGGCATGTTGCAGCTAGATGCAGAAGTAGAATGGTTCAATACCATCACACAGAAAGATCATCACATTCCAGGTACTTTAAGGGATACTGTTTTGCTTACAACATGTTTGGTCACAAAGCCATTGACTGCTATAGAAGGAATATGAAACATATAAGATGTTATGCATGAAACAAGATTGGACATATAGCAAAGGAATGTAGGAGAAGATTTTGGGCACCATACCAAAAGGAGAAAACATCATCACAGCCAAAGATATGGAAGAAAAAGGAAGTACAGTAAAAAAGATGTGGCGTAGCAGAGTATATATACATGACAAACTCAGAGGGAGCTAAAGGTGTGGAACCTCAGTGTTCTAAATATCATATGCAACTTTCATGAAAACAAGTTGCGTGTATACGTGAGTTCGAAGCTGCATAGTCGCGTATATGTTGGTTTGAGGAAAAGCAATGGGACAGACTCAAGAAAAAGGGTCTGATATGATTCAGTCAATTATTTGCTCAGTTTGATAATGGTTACAATCTGCTGATGATGTGTGGAAATGTGTTGGTACTCATAAGATGTTGTTTAGAAGTACTTTTGATCCTAACTTGATGATGATGATGCCTTGATACTTCTTACTGATATATGCATGATCAGATCTAACAATGAATAGATGGAACAGGTTCTGGGGGAGCATATGCTTCGAATAATGCATTGTTGACATTATGGTTAGAAGCCTTTGGTGATGATGCTTGTGTGGCTAAAAGATACATCTTGTTACTTATTGTTGGTTGGCCAAGAGAATGGTATTGTAGGTTACAGGTCTGGATGCTGGTGTGAAATTCTTATGGTGCAGATCATATATGGTGGATGATAGTTGCTGATGACTATCATGGTCTTGTTTAGATTGCTGGTCATTGTTATAAAAGTCATGTATATCATTTGATGTAAAGGTAATGAAAAGACCTAATTTGTAACCCCACTTTGCATGGGAAGGATGATGTAATAATGTCTATTTTAGTCATGTATAAACATTTGGTATATCCCCACTTGGTTGGGTGGATGAATCAAAATGGTGTATCTCCACTTGGTTGGGAGATTGATGTATGTATGAGTCATTGGTGATAGGAAAGTCATACTCACTTAGTTGAGTTGTAGAGTCATGTTATTCTTTTGAAAAATATTTTTGCAGACTCGGCATGTGTGTCGGCCAAATAAATTGTTCTTGCGGACAAGACTGATCTCCCTAGTATCAACTGATATCTAGCGACAAGCAGAACAAGCAAATATATCTTTCTCTAAATATTTTGATTTATAAATAAAAGCCAAGAGGTTTTTTAGCCTCTACCTTAAGTCCAACGCTAGTTTGTGGCAGCCACGCTTCGACCGTCCGAATGAGTTTCCTTTTAAGAACCTGCAAACACAAACAAGCACACATCAAATAACACCTGCATGGCCAATATAATAAATCATACTCATCATGGTGATCAAGGAATCCATGAAATAAACCATAAAACACAGCTTATTGAGAAAAATAAACTTGATTGTATTAATTTTAAGAATAGAGGAACTTTACAACCTTGGTGCCTTGATGTTGTACAAGTTCCTCCCAGGGTCCAAGCAAGAGTATCCTCTACTTTGACAAGCCTCACACTCTTCCCAATGAGATCAAAAAGGTATGTAATCTCTCCTCTCAAGCTCAATTAGGAAGTCTAAATTCCAACAGCATTTAACCTAAAAAATATTCAGCTTTCAACCTCCGTAGTAACTAGCCCAATGCCTCATTTTATAGTGCAGAGGAAGGAAGTTACAGGTCCTCCTATGAAGGTATAGAGTCCTCGTTCAAAGGGATAAGCTCCTCACATCAAGGGGTTAGCTCCTTTAGGTATGGGATGCATGCACCTTAAAGGAGCGAACTTGCCACCTCAAGATTCCCTCTAGAAGCTTCCAGAAATAACCCAAAGTGAGTTTTTTAAGAATATACTTGTGCCTTTTTGACTTTTATAGGGGTCCACACCCATTACACAGAAACAGAGCGGGCAAGTCCGCAAGGGACATGACCAGTAGGTGCGGGACCACAGGTAATGCTAAGAGAAAGTGCGGAACCAAAGTTTTAGAGATTTTTAAGGGCTTTCTCTTATTTTCAAGGCTTGACATGAAGAGCTGAGGTTTAAGACTTGCAAAGGAGGAACGTATGAGTGGTGATAGACTCACACTGATTGCAGAATGTCATGGTGACAATATTTTGTGCAACAGATTGTCCCCTAAAGTGCAAAGTTTGTAATAAATGAGGATAGTATTTGTCATCTAAGAACAATGAAGTACTTTATCATTTCAAGGATCATCCTGTGGACAGCCTGGTCAGAACCTGTAAAAACATTCAATACAATATATATATATATATATATATATATATATATATATATGTGATCATATCATCTCTGAGGTAGGCATTCCCATACTCAGATCAAAAACTGACTAGAGAACTAACTAAACTACTTTGATATAGGAATGATCTTGTAATACATCACAAGTATAGACATATGTAGACATAGTATGGATGCAGCCATCTGTTTATGAATAGTCCACTGTATAATGAATAAAAAATTTCCTCGCAGCCTAGATGGTGGAAACTAGATCCAGGGTCTTGATTTCTACTTCCCGAACTAGTACGATTGTATCCATGTGAATGAATGTGTCGAAGTCAAACATGGTAGAAACCACTTGATTACCAGTCAATGATGTAAACTGTTAACAAGTGTGAGAGAAACCACCAGTAATGTCAATGGCTCTCAAAGTACTCAGTACAATCCATGAAATGTGAATAGATGAGCTGATGTCGAACATGTCACGGAATCCTTTGATCGAAGGTCAATGATGCAACCTATCGTCGAAGGCGAGAAACCTGCTGTTGAGGCATGCAGATTCCAAGGTACTGACGATTTCTAGATCATCTTTCTAGATAATGAGCTGAAGCCGATAGAAAGCAATCCGTCGTAGGCAAGCCCACAACACGAAATCATAGAACAAGTTTGAAGAAATATATTTGCAAGGACTAACTCAAGAATGGTCAAGACGGATGACATATATTTTGCAGATGAATGGTTTATTTGCACTGACCTCTTGAACACATAACGACACTGCAGATGGTTTGGTGACAATTGACCTAAAGCTAATACCCAGAAACTAGCTGAAGACTTTCAATATGGTTTGATTAACTATTAGGCAAAGGATTTCCCAACCTAGGTGAACAAAAAAGTGTCGTGTTCAAGAGTGGTTGAATGCTTTTCTAAGACACAAAGTATGACAAACAGGTTCATTTTCTCTCTTTTCCCCCACCGTTTCTGGCAAGTACCTCTTTATTTTTTACAAGCTTGAGGAGGATAACATTTGCTTGATTATAAGCTCATCCTTCGGATGAGTCCAACTTAGTTTAAAATTCGAATCCTAAGAAGGGGTGGTCCGTTCCTGTTTGAAATTGAACAGGTCCTTTATTGTTAAATTTTAACGAGTCCAGTATAGGAGAAAATCAGCGTTTTTCAATTTTAGGGAGTCAGAAGAAAAACTTAAGAAAACTCCATGGTTGTCCTTTTTCGTAAATTGGTGTCTCCCAAGCCCGAAAAAGTATAAAATAATACTTGAGAGAACCGCTTGACCGTTACGATCAAGGAGTACTTTTCATAATTAGTGTCTTTGATCCGAAAAAGTAAAAGAGCGACCAACGACACGTCGTTTTATAACCAATATCGAACTTGAAACGACAAAAGTCCGGCAATCTTTTCATGTTTATACAGTTAGAAAAGAGCTGTAAGTGGACCGTCCTTTTAATTCCGTTTTAACGAGCTTAAAAAGAAAAGCTCAGCAATCTTTTCATATTTTACGAGTCAGAAAAGAGCTTAAAGAGGACTCCAATGTTTTTGTTGAAAATGATCAATTTTCCCTGAAAAATCCGATATTCTGCACAAAAAATCAAACATTACTCATACCTATTTAAAGATAAATAAAAATGCATCAAAAAGTTACCTTTTATAGTGAAAAATAAAAAAATAAAAAATTCATTTATTCAAAAAAGCTTATAAAAAGGTCTTTTGTAAATTCATTTTTACCGTTTGACTTCAGAGTGAGAAAAGAGAGCTTTTGGGTAAGAAACTTCCTGTGAAGATTGCGGAAAATCCGTCTGTTGGAATTGAAAACCATCACCTCTAGGTAATCCACATCACTTTAATCTTGCATTTCAACTGTTTGAATTTTGTTTTTAGGCTTCCATTTTGATTTTTTAGAGAAAAATTAGTTTAAAAGACCACTCGCGGGGGTTCGCAAGCGCAACATGCAAAACCTGCGGACCCCGACCTTTTCCTACAAAGGAAATACCCAGGGGCCTGCACCTGCTGCTTGGGCAGAGTGCGGACCTACGCATGGTCCCTAACTGGAGAGTGGCGGACCCCGCGAAATAGGTTTTAAAACTTCAAAATTTTCATTTCTGCCAAATTTTTTTGAATTAAAATGTTCTAATTCGCCATTTTTGCAATGTAGGATATACATAATGCTCATTTGGTGGGGATGGGAGAACGAAGATGTGGACCTTGCTGCAATTAATCATCAGCCCTCAATAGATGCATTGAGAGCATGCGGGCTATTTAAATTTTGGGCCATACTTGGCATGAGGGCCCAAGTAGACTTTTTGCAGTGGCTGGTGGACAGATGGAATATACAGGACCAGTGTTTCATTATTGGTGGCCACCGGCTCGAAATGGAGCTAGAGGACATTTACTTCTTGACTGGTTTTCCCAAGAGAGGTGAATGATTATCTCTATTTGGGACTAGGCCAGGTGGCCAGTCTGTCGATAGTCTCTGA
Source organism: Pinus tabuliformis (assembly GCA_031772625.1). Classification (NCBI taxonomy): domain Eukaryota; kingdom Viridiplantae; phylum Streptophyta; class Pinopsida; order Pinales; family Pinaceae; genus Pinus; species Pinus tabuliformis. The sequence goes on along the minus strand of CM062820.1, from coordinate 733,513,311 downwards.
CTAGAGTTTTGTAATGACCAAACAAAGGACAAAGGGATTGATATCAAAACCATCTCCCGTCCTGAACTTAAAGTGATTGCATTTACTATCACCAACTCTGCGGAAGCGCATGTTATAGACATTTTTGGGCACTGCAACCCCAATCATAAATGTCCATAAACCAAGGGCTCTTAAGTCCCTAAAAGTGTTGTTCCAACCCCTAAAAGAACAAGGTCAGCTGATTACATCATCTCCCAGAAGTTCTCCATGAAAAACTACTCAGAACTGGTCAAAATTAGACCATCTCACCTGCTCCATGGTCAAAGTGTGTTGCATCCCACCTAAATGCACACAGGAGGTGCGATGCATACTGAAAAGCCCTTCTATGGGGTGCGATGGGCAAGAGTGGAAAAATGGCAGGGTCAATCTGTGAGGTGAAAGATCATGGAATCTTCCAGAAACTTCTCCTGTGACACTTGCCTCTCTGCATTTGCCCAGGGATGAGTAAGAGATCATCAATCTCCAAGTGGAATCAAGAACTATCAGAGAGAGGACACTAATCAAATCTCAAAAGCTGACTCACCCCCCTTGCAGACATCTATATATGGATCCCTCATCCCAGAGATCCTGAGGCTGGAATTTTGTATCTTGTAAGGAAGTGCTGCTGGTTTCTTGGTGTAACATCATATTGTTGGGTGATCTAAGCTTTTCATGAGGTGAAGAAGGGCTTTCTTGCTGAGAGGATGACGTTGGGTCAGAACAATGGGTTGTAATCCTCTTTGCTATTCTTGATTATTAATAAAGCTATTCAAGTTTTCCTCCACATTCTTGTATGATTGATGATATATGCATTTGTGTGGTCAATATATATCTGGTCCTATATTGTTTATGATAGTAGATCTCTGTTCTTGGATAGTGTTATGCTGCTTTGATTCTACAGGTACTCTTTGAAGCTGGGTAAACGAGGAAGCAAGTGGAAAAGATCTATCAGAAAGGAGAGGAATCAAGCAAGGAACCAAGCGCAAGACTGAGGTTGGTCTCCTTTATTCCTCTCTCGTCTACTTCTCATAAAGGAAAACGAAAGTGGTTTTAGTTTGTTTGTTTCTAAGGTAGCTACCAGCCTTAGTGGGACTAGCAGCTCTGCATAGACACTAGATTTCCCGTTAAAAAAATGGCGACTCCACTGGGGAACGAATAGATTGTTTGTTTGTCTATATTTGTTTTCTTTATAAACTTACAGACGGAGCCTGAAGTCAAGCCAGCTAGCCTTCGAACTGCATTTGCTATGCAAGTGCAAAGTAGATCAATGTTGCTTCAGTCTATCTCTAAGTTTTGTTTATAAACTGAACAATCAATTTACAAGCTCTCTAATTGCCCTTGCCGTGGCTCTAGTAACCTCTTTAGATCTACCCCTGTGATTTATTTACTGATTACCACTTGCTCGGCCTAAATCCCTGAACTGAGCTGCAAACTGTGACCCGGAACCGAGTTGAAGTCTCGTCCCTGAACCATCGCACTGTCTCTTCTTTGGAATCTGGATGCATCGCACTTCCCGTGTGTAGTAGGTGCACTGCATCTCACTTTCCCTGTGTTACAGGTGCGCTGATCAGACAAGAACTCTTCTGCTCTTAGATTTTGGTTTCTGTGTTCACTCTTTTCAGCTCTATTCAAGAGTTTTGCTGTCGGTAGTCAGTATACCTCTGTTGGAACCCCCTTTCCTTACCATTATTCCGCCTCCAGTGTGCAAAGAACTGTAAATGTTTTTATGTATTTTGAGCCATTTTCAGTTCTCTTTTACAAAGAATTAGTGTAATTGAACTGTCGTTTCTTGATTTGGAAGTGTCGCAAGTGTTGTTTTCAGTCATAGAAGAGAATCCGGTTGTTCTTGATAGTCAATTACACTATTACTCTTGTATTTGATTTGAATTAATAGTTTTTCAAGTGTCGAAAGAAAGTTTTCAATTCCAAATAATGAAGTGTCGTCATCATCTTCATTTTGTCTTGAAAAGAAACTTGTTAGTAATGTCACTTTGAAAAATAATTCAGATTTACGCTTAGCTTTCTTTTTATCATTCACACATTAAGAAGGCTGAAAAAAAATACATGCAAGTGCATTTGCATTTAGACTGTTTGTTGGTTTGATTTAGGACAGTGCATATAGTGTGTGCTCTCTGCTCTATGTTGAAAGAATATCATCTCTCTTTCCTTAGTAGCTAGGATTTTCATTGCAAAAAGAAGATTAAACGATTGTTTATCATATTAGATTGCATTTTAGGAATTGTATATCTACATCACGTGGTGAACCTGAAAGGCAAATTTCTTAAGCAAGATCAACTGTAAAATAAATTTAATGAATCTAAAAACACTTTGGAACCTAACGCACAACATTTAGAAGTCTAGGCTAGAGACGTATTCCGGCGTCGTAAAGCCTGGTAATTGTTTTTTTCATTGCTGGTTGGGTGATTCCTCCACTTTGAGACGATAAGTGCCAGTACGGACTTGTGCTCCCACGTACTGTCGAGTATATATTGGGAGACCACAATAGGATTTATCCTTTATCCATAGGAAGCCGTGTCTGTCGCCCTATCGATCGCAATGCACTGAACACAACATTCGGGAAGATTGACTGTCGTATCGTAAAAAGTATTCTACAGTTTTGCGATTGGTTTGGTAATCCCTCTGTCTAGATTTCCAGAGTAGTCTCTTTCATTCCTTTTCAAGCTCCTTAAAGGAAAAGGTCCATCTGAGCACTTGTCACTTCAAGCTCATTAAAAATCGAAAGCGACTAGAGTCATCTTTTGTTTTTTCTCGACTCTTAAAAATTGAAAAAACAAGTTGTGTCAAAGCGTCTAAAATTTATTTTAATCGGAATAAACATCACCTTTCCTACGTTGATATTAGGTTGAGAAAAATGGAATTCACCAACCAAGGAGTTCCCCTTGGAGGAAATCCTAGTCCTTTCTCCTCTTGGGGAGATGTTGGTGCACCCCATATGGCCACATTGTCACTTCCAGGATTGACAATCGGCTTGCCCGTATGGCTCTTCTCGACCTCTGTCGTTCAGAACACCGTGATTCCTGAACAATCGAGTCAACAACTAAACGATACCAGAATTACCCCCCAACCTTCTACTTCGTCCAATTCTCTCTCCTCCTTCCTCTTCACTTGATGAAGCTGGTAAAGCCAAAAATCAAGTAACTAAGAAGAATAAGGAGAAGAAGAAGAAGAAAGAGAAGAAGAAGAAGGAGCCAAAGGCGAAAAGGGGCAACCAAGCATCGTCTAGCGAAAATCCACACACTGCACCGTCCAGGCCTAAATCGCCATGTGTCATTTGCAAAGGAGACCAATATCATCGAGATTGTCCTTGCATCCCTCGGATCTTAAGGAACTGGTCTCCTCGTTTGCACAATTCGGTGTCATAAATCTCTGACGATCATGTTGAGAATACATCGTCAACTAGTGAAAGTGAAGCCCCTGGACAAAAAGGAAAATGTAAATTTCCTTGTAAACTGTGTGAAGGCGATCACGTCGTCAATCGTTGTCCCTTCTTAGACGAGGCTAAAAGAGTTTTGGACAACCACTCGGTTTCACCGTTACGGCTTCCTCCTGGATATAGGAAACTCTTGCCAAGTCCGTCACTAGTTGAAAATCCGGCTGACACACCATTGTGGTCGGCTAAAGCGTCTATCATTGAAAATGAACCCTCTGAATCCACACCAGACGAAATTCAAAAGGTAGAGGCGGCAGTTGACCCGGTCTTGCTTTCAGAAGGTCCATCTTCTGATGATACAGTCACCGGAGAGAACAAGAATGACACCGTTCAAATTCTCTTCGTAAGCACAGACTCCGATGAACATGGGGGCAGTCTACCTGTTCCTTTACCACAGGAAGGAATTTCGTTAGAGTCATATCCGGCCATCTATTCGGTACCACCTCCAAGCAACCTAGTTGTTTCCTTCGATTGGAATCTACTAGGCAGACCCCGTTTACCGGCTAGTGTACCATTTCGAATCATTGCTCAAATATATAGAATGGTCATGGCCGATACCATCATAGATGAAGGGGCTTCTGTGAGTATCCTTTCCTCAACTGCTTGGAAAGCGCTTGGTTCGCCATCGCTTTTGCCTGAGATGAGAAATCTAACAGGCTTTGACAAAGGAACCAGTCGACCGTTAGGGATCCTTCCCAATGTGCCGATAACATTGAGAAGGAAAACCATTCACATGAACGTAATGGTCGTCCAAGGACCCCTGGATTATAATCTACTCCTTGGACGCGACTATATTTATTGCATGGGAGCCATTGTCTCCTCACTCTTTAGAGTAATGTGTTTTCCGCATGAAGGAAGAGTGGTCAAGCTCGTAGACCAGCTTTCATTCCCCGGTTCACACATAGCAAATAGTCAAATACCATCCTTGAATGGTCTTTTCATGCAAGGAATGTCTCGTCAATCCCCAGTCCGTCCACCTGATGAGCGCGAGTGATTCAGAGGACATGACTAAAACTAAGGGGGCATGCACCCTGGTCTGTTTTGACAGGAAAACCTTGGGTATAGGGTAGGTTTCTGCGAAGGATATATGACTAGTTTATGAGATTAAACTAGAATAAGATCCTTCGTCAAAGTTATGTGAGTGGAGCCAATTGCGCCACTCACCTTTGTTTATTTCGGTAGACATCGCCGAGGAAGTGTTTTGCCTAAAGTATGGATAGAACAATCTTTGGTAACCTAGAAACGTTTCGCTATACTTTGGGGCATGCAAACCTTTTGGCGTGCAAGCAAAGAGCGAACATTTATTTTTTAAATTTGTAGGTCCTCTAACCCTTTAAACTCGTAGGATTGGTTTTTTCTAACTTGCACAAAGAAAGGATGTGGGGCAAAGCTTTGAAAAAATGCCATTTTAAATGAGACATCCTTATTATACAACTGGTTCAAGCAGTTTTCACACGGAATTCAAGCTCGTTAAAAAATAAACATAAGCAATGAGCAAATGTTCCCCCATAGTTTAATCTCATTAAAAAATGAACCAATTTCCGGTAAATAACCATCGTGAATGTATTATCATTAGCCTTTGAAGCCTTGGTCGTGTTCTCATCATCACCTCCACTTTATTTTGGCCGATCATTCACCTCCATTTGATTGTTTACCCTTTTTGAGGAACAGCTGCGAAGAGTGATCCTGTTAGCCATCCTTGTGACATTACCGTGATTGGAAAATTCCAAACCTTACCTGGAATTAGCTGCTACCCAAATTTATCACTCGTTCCTCAAAAAAACGAGTCTCCTTTAAGCTCTTTTCAACTGACTCGTAAAATATGAAAAGATTGCCGAGTAATTGGCTTCTCCAGCTCGTTAAAGTGACCGGAAGTGCTATCCCTTCTTTATATTTTAATCTTTTTGGACTTGAGGGATTATTACACAAAAATATCGAGCGCTTGTTTTGTTCGGCTTGTTAAAAGTACCGAAAATTCATCCCTTTTGTATTTTTTTATACTTTTTCAGACTCAAGGGATTATATGACGAAAAAGGATTATTGGAGTTTTCTTTACATCCCTTTTCAGAATCTCTAAAATTGAAAAGGACTGAGTTATCTTTGTCGTTAAACTCGTTAAAACCGAATAGCGACAAACTTGTCCATACAAACAAGAACAAGTTTCACTATCGCTAGGCTCGTTAAAACATAGCGATGGGTTTACCCAAAGGGAAAATTATAGAACAAGCATATGTTATCCTCCTCAAGCTTGAAAAAAATAAGGAGTTACTGGTCAGCAATGACTGGGGAAAAATTGGGAAGAAAACTTGAAGAAACTTTATTGGTAGCAAGTCGCTCTTGAACATGACACTTTCACTCTGCATCCGAGTCAGGTTGGGTTGTTCCGTTCACTGGTCATACCACCATGGGTCCATCACACCATCCATATTTTGGGTTAACGCTACAAATCCATCATGTCAGTGTCGCCGATATGTTCAAGAGAAGTCGCTCAGATAATTCACCTATGTCTCATCCACTGCAATACATTTACGCTCCATTCTTTCATGACCGCCACCCTGAACCTTATGTCATCAGATCGTTTTCACCTCCATTAAAATCATTTGCTCCATTCCGTGTCATTGATGTGGGATTCACTAAGGCCCTCCTATGACGAATCGCTTCTTGTCGACATCAGCTCATTATCCAAGAAGTCGATCTAGGAACAACCCTTTCAGTACTTTGAAGCTTGCATGCCTCAATGGCAAGTTTCTCACTTCCGGCAACAGGTTTACATCAATGGCCTTCGACCAAAAGATTTTGCGTGGTGTTTGACGCCAAGTCCCTTATTCAAACCATGTGAATTGTACTATAGTACCTTGAGGGTCATCATCATTATCAGTGATTCCTCTCACGCCTGTTAACAGCTTACATCATTGGCTGGTAATCAAGCGATGTCTTTCCATGTTCGACTCCAGAACATCTCCCACATGGATCGACTTGTACTTTGAGTGAAAATCGAACGAGATTGAAGACCCTGGATCTAGTTTCATCCATCTGGGCTACGATATATATTCAGGAAAATAAAGACATCGAATGTACATCATTACTGCATAGATAATCATCCAATCCAAGGGATGATGGCTCTACCAGAATCATCAGTCTGCACACAGACGATTGTCTGTCTTATGTACATCAAAATGAATTTATAAACCTGAGCATGGGAATGCCCGCCTCAGCTAGATCATGAAAATGTTATGAAGATAATGTGTTGTATTGTATCTTATTACAGGTCACCTTACAGCTCGAAAAAACTTCGGATCCTCATGATAAAGCATTTCACCCGACATCAAAAAAGATTAACGACCTCATGCTTTAGGGGGCAACTGTTATAGAAATTTTTGGGCCCTGCAACCCCAATCATAAATGTCCATAAACCAAGGGCTCTTAAGTCCCTAAAAGTGTTTTTCCAACCCCTAAAAGAACAAGGTCAGTGGATTACATCATCTCCCAGAAGTTCTCCATGAAAAACTACTCAGAACTGGTCAAAATTGGACCATCTCACCTGCTCCATGGTCAAAGTGCGCTGCATCCCACCTAAATGCACACGGGAGGTGTGATGCATACTGAAAAGCCCTTCTATGGGGTGCGATGGGCGAGAGTGGACAAATGGCAGGGTCAATCTGTGAGGTGGAAGGTCATGGAATCTTCCAGAAACTTCTCCTGTGACACTTGCCTCTCTGCATTCGCCCAGGGATGAGTAAGAGATCATCAATCTCCAAGTGGAATTAAGAACTATCAGAGAGAGGACACTAATCAAATCTCAAAAGTTGACTCACCCCCCTTGTAAACATCTATATATGGATCCCTCATCCCAGAGATCCTGAGGCTGGAATTTTGTATCTTGTAAGGAAGTGCTGCTGGTTTCTTGGTGTAACATCATAGCGTTGGGTGATCTAAGCTTTTCATGAGGTGAAGAATGGCTTTCTTGTTGAGAGGATGACGCTGGGTCAGAACAATGGGTTGTAATCCTCCTTGCTATTCTTGATTATTAATAAAACTATTCAAGTTTTCCTCCACATTCTTGTATGATTAATGATATATGCATTTGTGTGGTCAATATATATCTCGTCCTATATTATTTATGATAGTAGATCTCTGTTCTTGGATAGTGTTATGCTTCTTTGATTCTACAGGTACTCTTTGAAGCTGGGTAAATGAGGAAGAAAGTGGCAAAGATCTATCAGAAAGGAGAGGAATCAAGCAAGGAACCAAGCGCAAGACTAAGGTTGGTCTCCTTTATTCCCCTCTCATCTACTTCTCATAAAGGAAAACTAAAGTGGTTTTAGTTTGTTTGTTTCTAAGGTAGCTACCAGCCTTAGTGGGACTAGCAGCTCTACATAGACACTAGATTTTCCGATAACAGCGCAGCACTGCATGTAGCTACCGGATCCCAAATGCGAATGACAGTAGAATGTTATCGAGGCACCATCTTGAACTGGTGTGAAGCTGTGTTGGCAAATGTAAAAGGCCAACTGACTAGAGCAAAGAACGGACAACTAAAAAGCTTTGGATATGGTTTCTTAGTTGTGAGCTTTGGTCTAGAGAGGGTTCTGATGTTGGTCCCACAACATCTTTCCATTAGAGTTGGACTTCCCTGAGAGCCTAAGCTAATGCGTTGGGTTACAGTTATGGCCCGTCATCCTGAGGAGGGTTCAGCGGTTGTTCGATTTCCTCCTGAGTATTTTCGTTGGTTGGAGAACCAACTTTTCGTGATTCAGGATTTTCCTTATGCTGGGATGGATTATCGTGGTGATCCAGACATGACTCTTCCACTAGGAGAGCAATGGGATGATTCAGGTAAAATCATTCTCAACATTTTCTAAGTTATATATATATATATATATATATATATATATATATATATATATATATATATATATTGTTTTTATATCATCCAAAACTGATAGTAAAAGTTTCAAATGCAGATGTGGGCCCACGACGACTAGCCACTCTCCGACCCTATGAGAGGAGACACCCAGCTTCAGTAGTACCGGCCCCACGGGACGAATTTACAGAGACCCTGACCGAATTGGAAAATCATATAGAGCGTTTGACAACAGATATTCCAGAGACTAGCATAGATGATATTCCTCTTAGGTTACAGCGCTATGTGATTGGGGTCCCAAGACCTTTCAAGAGGTTCCTTTGTAGGGTGGCCCGAGCAGTGGTTTCTTATCGTGATCATCACCAGTGATAGGATGATCACCTTTGTAGACTCATACGACATTTTTCTTTTTGTACTATCATTTTTGCCGATCATAAAGTGTTTTTCAACCTATGTTCGAAGACGATGTATATTTGACACACTTCTATGCTATGCTATATCACTATTACTGGCTATCTTGTAAAACATGTTATGAAATGTTTTTAAGTTTACTGTTTGATTATTGCAAATGTCTATTTAACATTCGAGAAGAAATTGCATCTGCTAATGTATTTAAATATCTTGGAATATGCTGATATTCAATGTAGTCAAATTCACATTCCAAGAGACGAACTCTCAAAAATAATCTTAATAACACTAGATTTCTAATGGAATAAACTCTATTAAGCTGCAATACAACGAGTTTAGAATCTAACCTAACAATCAAACTCCGAATCCCAAATGAAATGGATTCAGATAATAACTCAATCATTGCATTATACTCTGCAATGTTGTTCGTTGTTTGACTGAGGCTTACCCCATGCATAGATACCAACTCATCAGTGGGTGAATAGATAACCCAAGCTGCGGAAGAAATGTTCCGTGTATTACGACAAGCACCATCAACGAAACCAATGTATGTTTGAAGAGACGTCGACATCTGCAATATCAAGAGTAAAATCAAGATAAGCAGGAATAATGACAAAAACACTCTCTAAACTAAGCACACTTTTTTAATCTAAAACACACCAGCTAGAAAGAAACTAATCTAACTAAAATCTCCACACCTAGATTTAAGAATAATATCTCTTCAGATAAAGACCATTTCTGGGCTTACCCAAAGAGACACCGTCAAAATCTACCAATTCATAGTCCCCTTTTGCCAGCGTTCGCTTAACAACATAAGGACCATGCCACATAGGCACAAATTTTCCAGCCCCTAGCTTATCGTTTGCTTGATCGTATAGTAAGACTAGGTCTCCTTCTGGAAAATTATGAGGTGTAACATTCCGATCGTACTGAGCTTTAATTCGTTTGGCATGAGTTTCGATTGCTAATGCAGCATCACGTCGATTCTCATCTAGTTGAGCTAAGTACAACAAACATTTCTCCTCTTCGGAAGTGGTTGGGAGTAACTCTATGGCTATTTGTAATGATGGAATTTCGCATTCAATGGGTAACACAGCTTCCAAACCATAAACTAGTTGAAAAGGAGTGAAACCAGTTGATGTTTTTATTGAGGTTCGATACGCCCAAAGCACTGAAAATAACATGTTATGCCAATTCGACCTATGAATACCAATTATTTTTCGAATCATAATGACTAGAACTTTGTTGATGGCTTCAACCAGACCATTAGCTTGTGGGTAATATGGAGTAGAACTATCGTGACACAGGCCAAGTTGATCTGTTAGTTCAGTCATCATGATGTTTTGAAAATGACACCCATGATCAGTAATAATCGCTTGAGGAACACCGAACCTAGTAATTATATGATTGAAAATGAAAATTGCAGCAGTTTTTCCATCTGCCGAAAATGTAGGCATCGCCTCGGCCCACTTAGTAAAATAATCTACCGCAAGGATGATATACGCATGCCCCCCGGCCGAGTGAGGGTTACATGTAATAAAGTCGATACCCCACTTTGCAAAAGGGTCGACGACAATTATAGGGTGGAGAGGAGCAGGTGGAGCACGCATCTTTCGATCAAAAATTTGACAATTGTGGCATTTTCGGACCGCGTAAATACAATCTTTAAATAAATATGGCCAAAAATAACCAGCGCGCAATATCTTTTGGGATGTGGCATACCCAAACATATGGCCGCCACATGCTCTAGAGTGACAGTCATTTAGAACCTTTTCAGCTTCTTCATGAGCTAAACAACGTCGGAAAATAGAATCCACCCCACGACGATAGAGTGTATCTCCAATAATTTTGTATTGTTGGGATTGGAAACGTATTTTCCGGCGCTGAGATCGTGAAATTTCAGGCCAAAAAGATTGGGTTTGGAGATAAACAATGATATCTCCATACCATGGATCAAGAGTACTGATAAGAAACAAGGATTTGTCTGCAATGGGCTCTTTCGCCACAGTTTCAGTATCAGCACACGGGAAATCACACATCAATTCCGCAAAAACCAAAGATTTCTTTAACTTGGATTTTTCAAATTCCAAGTCAAATTCCTGTAGGGTAACAATCCATTTGGAATACTTGCCCCCTAGCAATTGTTTAGTCAAAATATAGATCATAGGGTTACAGTCATAAATTACTGTAGTTTTGCATAGTAAGATGTAATGACGAAATATTTGGACAACTTGAACAGCTGCCAAGGCCAATTTCTCCACATGCGAATATTTAAGCTCAATCGGATTCAAAGTTTGACTAAGATAGTAAATCACATGTTCGATGGTGGAATGAGAAGCAGCGAGGTACAAGAAGTAATCCTGGTTGTAGTTGGGAGGATGCAATAACGGTGCATGGGTCAACGCGTGTTTCAAAAGATTTGTCAGCTATCTCATCCCAAAAGAATGGAGTATTTTGTTTCAACAACCTGGTAAAACCCTTTGTTATCTCAGCGTAGCTAGGAATGAAACGACGTAAAAAGTTTGCTTTCCCTTGAAAACTTTGGAGTTGGCGAAGAGTCGAAGGAGGAGGCAATTTGACAATAGCTTCAACCTTCGAGGGATCGACACAAATGCCGGCTTTTGAAACAACAAATCCCAGTAAACGACCCATTTCTATACAGAAAACACATTTGTGTGGATTCAACCTAATTCGATAATGCCTACATCTCATAAAGATTGCTCGTAAATGAGTGAGATGATCGGCTATACGTAATGAATGGGTAGGTAAATCATCGAGATAGGGCTGCACAATGTGCTTGATGTCATGAAACGCGTAAGACATAACTCTTTGAAAAGTTTCTCCAGCGTTGTTTAATCCAAAAGGTAATTTACAATAAGCAAATGTCCCCCATGGGAAAATAAAAGCCGTTTTTGGTTGATCAGTAGGGAGTATGTTAATTTGATTGTAACCGGAAAAACCATCCATAAAGGAGAAAATTTCACTGCCGGCACAATCATCAATGATTTGATCGATATAGGGAGTTGGATAATTGTCTTTGGGACAAGATTGATTAATATCCCTATAATCGATACATATTCTTATCGTTCCTTGCTTTTTGTTAACAGGAACAACATTCGATACCCAATCCGTTAAGGGAATTGGATAAATGAAACCTGCTTTAAGTAATTTCTCAACTTCTGCTTTAATAGCAACAACTTTTCGTGGATGTATCTGACGCAAACGTTGCCAGAAGGGTTTAGCATCCGGGTAAGTTTTGATTTCATGAACAACAGTCGCTGGATCGATTCCTAGCATCTCTTCGTATGACCAGGCAAACACATCACATAATTCTTGAAATAGGGCTTTATAAGTTTGGAGTTCATTGTCCGTACAAGAAACACCTATATGAATGTTTTCAACAATTCCAGGTTTAACTGAAATATCAATAGGAACCATTCGAGAAATATTTCCCAAATTTAATTCAGAATTAGGATGTTGCAATGGATTCTGTGGTTCTTTGACATAATCAGTAGTAAAAAAAGATGAAAAATCATTCTCAAAATGATCAATCTCGGGTAAGAATGAAGATCGATGATGAAGATCTTCCCATGGTAAATCATCAACAAACAAAATTTCACGAATCTGCTCATCAGTATGAACAAGCTCGGAAAAAGTTGTTGAATTTGAGTTTGATATTGAAAGTGATTCTCCATGGACCACATTCATTAGATTGATTTCGGTTGAAGAAGGGTCGGAAAACGACTGTACAGCCTGATACGCAATTTCATAAGGACTCAAAGGCATCGCATCAGCAAATGAATCCACCTCAGACTTGGAAGGTATGATCCAAGGATCATCCGAAACAATAGTGTTTGATGAAATCATATGAATGGTTGTAGTAGAAGGCGATACGTTAGGAGGAGGAAAGGAAAAAGTTCCTAGTAAACCAGAATCTTTAACCAATCCTACCCCAACATCCTTATAAGGGATAGTTTTTCTACCGACATGTTGGATACTTTTAGAAGAGGTTGGGTCGGATGAAAAATAAGTCAGTTGGTCTATAGTTACGATCTTTCCATTATGAGGAAACTTTATAAGTCGAAAGACCGATGAAACAACAACAGTCATAGCATAAGACCAGCTGCGACCCAAAAGAAGGTTGTAATCTAAAGGTGCATCACCACCTCCACATCTAGATTAACAGTTTTGCCTTCAACCCCTATAGGTAAATCCTGTAGAATACCAAAAGGATGGAACCCACGACCATCAAGGGCCTTTAGAATCATCGTGGATTGATTGAGTGTAGGAGAACCAAGCGATCTCTAACACTAGATCGACATAATACACGTAGAAGCTCCTTCATCAATTACAGTCCTAAAGAAAGGTCTATTTTTGACTAACATTGGAATCTGGAAAGCCATTTGATGAGGTAAGCGAGGTGTACTATTTTATAAATTGAAGATTATAAGGTTCAAGTCCTGAATATCAACAGCTCCTATAGCCGACAATAGTAATTTACGTTGTGCTTGGCATGCTTGCAGCACCTCCAAAGTTGACATTACTGAAGGGGAAATAGCTAAGTCTTCAACAATGTTATAATTCTGAGCAGCTCTCGCATGCGGATTGAAAGCTGACTTTCGAAGTATACCTTTAGCAGGTGGTTTGATTACTAAGTTTGGGTTAGGTTTCTCGATTTGTAGGGGATCAGAACCAGGAGTTGAAGTTGATGGGTTTGAATTAGAAGATTCTGCTTCCTTACCACCAACAGGACTTTTACTTCCATAATCTTGCGATCGCGTCGCAATCCTAACATGGGACATCATCATTATGGGTTCTTCGGAGGCATTTGAGGAAGAACTGATCATCTTACTATCTTGACTAGGAAAAGGATCCTTCAAGACAATAGGCGTTTGAGAACCTTTGACGATTTTCGCAACCTTAGCACGATGAGGGTAGTCTCTTGTAAAATGCTCTTCATCACAAATGAGACAAGGATATCGAGGTTTACGTTTCTCGTCAGTAGATTCAATGTTATCTGATTTCTCTTTCGAATTTTGTTTAGTTTTCTTCTTCCCTTTCTTTTTACCGCTGGATTTTGATTTCGCCGTAGATGATTCTACGACATGAATATCGGCAGGAATTTCAGCGGAAGAGTCTCCTGTTGGGGAATCTGGTAAAGTTATGATAGGAGAAGAATTCTTCGAAGATTTCTTCTTGCTTTTGGTGTTAACTGAACCAATCATACCGTCAGCGGCATGAGACCCTGAAGGAGCTGCAGTTATTTGATTTTGTTTCAGAAGGTTAGGGATTTTCTCGTGTAACGTACCTGACTGCGTATAAACAAGGTCGAGGTATTGAGCTTGAGCAATTACTTGCTCTTCAGTAACAACTCCTACCTTAGCTACATCCTCAGTGATTTTAGGTAACAATGATTTAACAAACCATTCTGCTAAAATTTGGTCCAGAATAAAAAATTTCACTAAACGTCGTCGACGTCGCCATTCATGAATATGATCTAAAATATATGTGGACGTTGATTGTTTTAATGAAGTTAATAATTCCGTGCCATTGTCATATCTGATAGGCAACTGAAAATGAGTTAAGAACGAAGTGGCTAACTGACTAAAATTATAAAAAGAGGCTCGCGGTAACTCAATGTACCACTTGGCCGCAAGACCAATCAGAGTGCGTTGAAAAAGGCGTAGGTGAATTAAATGATCTATAATGGAATTAGAAGCACACCAGAGGTGATAAGTCATCACATGGTTTGACGGATCCTCTCCTGATTTACCTTCAAACTTTGGGATATCACTGGGCAACTTATTCGGCATTGGCGGCCAAAACGGAAGATAATTAATCGGATCATTCGTAAGGCGCGACAAATCAGGCAAGTCCAAAGTTGCTATAAACGGTAACTGATGATTAGGGTCACGAAAACCCTGGGTCATAAGACTAGCCCTAGGAGGAGGATATCCAGGATAACTTGGAATTGGAATCGCATTTGGGATATTATATCCTCCCGGAAAACCAGGATTAACCAGACCGTACTGGGGTTGTTGAGGTTGCTGATAAGTGTATCCAGGGTACGGTTGATACTGGTAAACTAGGTTTTGAACAGTAGGACCGAATTGGTACTATCCCTGGTACGGTTGATAAGTGAACTGTGGTTGACTTGTGACAACCGTACTTGGACCAGGTTGTCCTACAGGCATCTGAACCGAAGTCTAAATTATGGGTCCGGACTGAGGTAAAGATGCTTGAGGAGTTGATGCAGGAACAGTAGAAACTGGAGCTGTCGATACTCCAGAAGTAGGTGGGGTAGATTGCACAGAAGCTGCAGTAGTTGCAGTAGTCATTTGAGGCAGAGTTCGAGGCGAACTAGGCCCAGACTGATGAGCTACACCAGGTGCAGAAGTTTGAATAGTAGGCTGGACAGGTTGCTGGGTTGAACCAGAAACCAAAGCTTATCCAGATTGAGATGACAACTGCACATTAGGTTGAAAAATCGTTTGAGATTGAGATGGATCCCACACCATGTTCATTCTAGGGTATGGACCCATAGAAGGTTGAGCATATTGAGGACCATAACCAGGTTGAGCATAGGGTTGATAATTCAAAGGTACATTTCTAGCTCCTTGAACAAATGATTGACCTGAAGGTGGTTGGAAACCTTGGGTTGGGTACTGACCTTGAGGTTGATAACCTTGAGGCACGTACTGAAACTGGGGTTGACCTTGAGGCATATATTGATACTGGGGTTGACCTTGAGGTATATATTGAGTCTAGGGTTGACCTTGAGGAATGTACTGTCCTGAAGGTATGTACTGTCCTTGAGGTTGCCCCCCAGGCGGTAACTGACTACCTTGAGGTTGTCCCCCAAGCGATAATTGAGTACCTTGAGGTTGCTCCCCAGGCGGTAACTGACTACCTTGAGGTTGCGGAGTTGGAATAGTACCAGACATCATAAGAATTTCTTCTACGCTCAACGGTTTAGTTCCGTTATTACTAGGTGATAGCCCATGTTCAATGGGTTGAGGAGATGCTCCTGAAAAAGTACCAGTGAGTGACTGATACCCAGAAGGAACAGAAGGACCGCCATATAAAAATGTTTCCGGTGATTGGGAAAACATGGATGACTGTCTCGACATATTCAAAGGAGGATAATAACCTCTAGGTGTTGGATGAAAATGAATACGAGGTGGTGAAAAACTAAGACCTGGATTTTATAAAAAGTTGGTCAATGAGAGATACCAGTGTCCCTCCTAAGTGGACTGTAGAAAAATGATTCACGCTCCTTAAGTTCTAAAGTTGGTTGATTTTCAGGGAGAGTTATATCTTCTTCTAGACTAACAAGTTCTTCAATAGAAATGAGTCCCGAAGGAAGATTTTGGGTAATGATCCTTCCTACCCTGGGTGAACCAGGACCACTAGAAGTTGGAGAAGAAAATCTTGAGGATGGAGTAGCAGTAGGTTCAGTTTCAGGCTCAGAAATTTCAAGTTCTTCATCTAATTCACTAGTAGAAGAAACACTACCAGTAACTTTAGAAAATGAAATTGGTTCGGAAATATACTCTGTTGCTTGAACTTGATAATCAGGATGAACAACTAAAGAAGATTCTCTTTCTTCTGGTGACCCAACTCTACTGTCACTAGGAGTTACAAGAGCTCGTAGCCCTTCAAGCTGGCTTGGTGAATACTCGGGAGGTTTCCCCCAAAGTCTACAGGATTGTCTCGGTAATTCAGCCACGATTAAATACTTTAATTACTTCACACGCAAACAAAGAAAAATCTCAAAAAACCACCTAAAGTCTCTAAAGAACCAAACAATTTGAATCACACACCTAAAAAAAATCTAGGAGTTCAAACCACACACAAACAGTAACTTTCTGTACCAAAAACACTAGTTGGTGATGAAATCCAATGTCGTAGAATTCAATATAGAAAGGGCAGTTGGAATAGTTACCCCAACAACCTGCTTAATGAAACAGACTGGCACAATTTTCTCCACAAAACCGTCTCGAGTGAAGAGAACCCCCCAGAGAGTCCAAGTGCGTCTAGTCGACGTCTGCTCTAGGTACAGTGGGATCTTCCCTCCACCGTCACCTTAGGAAATAATCTTATTGATTATGGTCACTATGGTTACCAACAGAAATAAATATACCTGGGGGAATAGTCTACGATCCAATACACACGCAAGGGCAGAGTAACAAATCTCAATCCCCTTGAAGGCTCCTTGATATAATCCAAGGTTTACCAACAAGTGACCCCAGGCTGCTCGACAATGGTCAATCCTAGGTTTACCGTTTTTAATACGTGTATATCTACTATCGTTCCCAATGAGGAAGGATTGATTACCCCACTGGTTTAGATATGATCTCATTCTTGACTCCTTTAAGAGGAGCTTCCCAGAGCATAGATGTAACAATTGGAATTTATTTCCTACCGCAAGATATAGCTACTTCTTTGTTTTAACTATCTTGGAGAGTTAATTACTCCCTACTCCAAGATACTAGCCTAAGCTATGTTGGTGATAAAGAGCCCTAGAAATAAAAAGATTGCTAGATCAATTTTATTTTAAGTGTTATTTTTATAGGTTGTTTCTTAAGTCAAAAGGTATGGAGATGAAACTTTATAGTGTGAAGACTCGACTCCAAAACACTAAAAATGCACCTAAGATGATAAACAATTATTTTTCTTCAATGAATTTCTAGCTAAAGAAAGAGTTGAGAATGCAATTCTTTGAAAATCAAATCTTTTCTTCAACATATAAATGAAAAGAATTTTTTTTTTGTCTTTTTCAATAAACTCAAAAACGAGACTACTAATTATGCTCACGAAAAAAATCCTTTTCTTTTTCAACACTCAAAACTACAGAAAACAATTTCTTTCAAAAGAGATTATAAAATTTCTAAAAAACACTCAAAACTATAAAAACTAAGCTTGAGATCTAAAAGTTTCTAAAACCTAATTGAAGTAAAAGTTTAAAAAATTTCTTTTTGAGGACGTTTTACGTAGTTATTCAGCAAAATAAGGACTAATTCGTTCAGAATAACAAATTAATCAAAAAACACCCAGCTATGTTTCTTTTTAAAAAAATGAAATTCAAACTTTCCAACAAGTTCGTTCAAAGCTTCGCTAAGAGAAAATGAGATCTATTTCTCACCAAATGCAGATTTCAGAAATCAGTCAGACTCATCAAGAAGACCAAAAAGCCCAGGGTAATCTGAGGTTTCTTAGGCTTCTAATCTCTGAGTTACTACAAAGACCAAGCGAAAATCAAACCAGGCACGCAAAACTTCTAGAAAATCACCTAAAACCAAAATGCCAATAGAATTCACTTACAAGAAATTTTTGACAAGACACATGCAGATCTGGGTAGAGGCTAAAAAACGTAAACAAATCCTACGCTTAACTGAATGAAAATATTTTAGGTTTTTCAAAAATTTGACAGGGTCCGCAGGCTTCCGGTATAACCAGATGCAGTACCGCTCTGTGTAGTAAAGTAACAGTGCGGAGATGTCTGCACTGTGTTACAAACAAAATGTGCGGTCCTCTTTCAAAAAAGTGAAAAAACAAAAAACAATTCATAATCTAAAAATCTACCCAATCCCACACACATCAAGCAAAAACTAGAAACAGAGAAAAAGTTTCTAAAGTCAAAGTAAAAGTAAAGGCAAAAAACCAAAATTCAAGTCCCTAGTGGAGTCGCCATTTTGTCGGCCGGATAAATCATTCTTGTGGACAAGACCAATCTCCCTAGTATCAACTGATATCTAGCGACAAGCAGAACAAGCAAATCTATCTTTCTCTAAATATTGCGATTTATAAATAAAATCCAAGAGGTGTTTTAGACCCTACCTTAAGTCCAACACTAGTTTGTGGCAGCCACGCTTCTACCGTTCGAATGAGTTTCCTTTTAAGAACCCGCAAACACAAACAAGAACACATCAAATAACACCTGCATAGCCAATATAATAAATCATATTCATCATGGTGATCAAGGAATCCATGAAATAAACCATAAAACACAGCTTATTGAGAAAAATAAACTTGATTGTATTAATTTTAAGAATAGAAGAACTTTACAACCTTGCTGCCTTGATGTTGTACAAGCTCCTCCCAGGGTCCAAGCAAGAATATCCTCTACTTTGACAAGCCTCACACTCTTCCCAATGAGATCAAAAAGGTATGTAATCTCTCCTCTCAAGCTCAATTAGGAAGTCTAAATTCCAACAGCATTTACCCTAAAAAATATTCAACTTTCAACCTCCGTAGTAACCAGCCCGATGCCTCATTTTATAGTGCAGAGGAAGGAAGTTACAGGTCCTCCTATGAAGGGATAGAGCCCTCGTTCAAAGGGATAAGCTCCTCACATCAAGGGGTTAGCTCCTTTAGGTATGGGATGCATGCACCTTAAAGGAGCGAACTTGCCACCTCAAGATTCCCTCTAGAAGCTTCCAAAAATAACCCAAAGTGAGTTTTTTAAGAATATACTTGTGCCTTTTTTACTTTTACAGGGGTCCGCACCCATTACATAGAAATAGAGCGGGCAGGTCTGCAGGGGACATGCCCAGTAGGTGCGGGACCTCAGGTAATGCTAAGAGAAAGTGCGGAACCAGAGTTTTAGAGATTTTTAAGGGCTTTCTCTTATTTTCAAGGCTTGACATGAAGAGTTGAGGTTTAAGACTTGCAAAGAAAGAATGTACGAGTGGTGATAGACTCACACTGATTGTAGAATGTCATGGTGACAATATTTTGTGAAACAATGTGCTCAGGGGGAGCATGGACGGATTAATACATCTAAGCATGTACAAAGGGGGAGCTCAATCAGAGATTTCAGCATGTACTTAGGGGGAGTATGGATAGCAAAATGTATATCAAGGGAGAGAATATCTTGGTCCGCCCTTTTCCCTTGATGTCAAAGGGGGAGAGTGACTTGGTGTGGTTATTGCCATCAAATCCAAAGGGGGAGATTGTTGGCATTAAGATACAGGTATGACAGAAGTGTTGTCCTTGATGGCAACTCTCTCAGATAGAAGATCACAGTATAGTAGGTAAACAACGAGAATGAAGAAAGTAAGGTATATGCAGGTTCACATATACCGAGTCGCGTATACATGTAGGTTCACTATATACAAAGGCGCGTATATCGTACACACGCACTTTCACAAAGGAAAGGTGCGTACATGTTGGAAAACTAAGTTTTGTCCATGGTATTTTGGTATTGTTCCATGGTATTTGGTCCAAGGTATTGACCCCAGGTATTAGGTCCAAAGTATTGATCCTACGTGGTTTTGGACCATGGTATTGAGAGAGGCCTAAACCTATATAAGGAGAAGAAGATCATTAGGCCAAAGTGTAAGTGTGCAAGTGATGAATATCTAATGAAGTATGAGATCTAGTATGCTGGTTATGGGTTTGTGATGCTTTGCTTGATCTGAACCAAGGATGCACCTATGCGGTTGATGATGGATTATGGATTGGGACATAAGGCTTGGAATGTATTATCATTATGTGGTTTGATAATGGATAGACTAGATCTGAATTATTGACGCATGTTTTATTGTATAAATGTTATGATCTGGGTATGACTAATGTTTGGAATAGTTGCAAAGTTATGAGTAAATATTTTCAGATCTGTACGTGGGTTCACTTTGGTAAAAGTGCGTATACATGCTGGTTCGGCTCATCAGAGTAGCGTATACAGTATGAAGTATGATATTTTTAGTTGTAGTTGGATCTGGTTGTTGTTGCAGAATTCGGTGGTCTGCTCTGTGTTCTGGTGACTGTGTTTTGTTGACAGGGTTTTAGTGTTTCAGTGTTGGGTGATTTAGAGATTGATGATGCAGGTGTAGTTGATGGGTGTATTGAAGTGGTGATTAATTTTGTGCTTTAATTTTGTTGATGGTTCTAGTATGAAAATTGGATGAAACGTGGCCTTCAAATTATGGTGTTGTGCTTCAGGAGTATCCAGTATGAAAATTTATGAAACGTGGTCCCTAGAGGAAGAGAGAAGGTTGTAGCCTTCTATAGGTCAGCGCCTATGTACTGGTAAACATATTGGCTAGTACAAGAGCTAGGGGGTTGGAGCTCCCTTCCAGTAACAGCTGGAAAACGAGCGAAGGTTGGAGCCTTCAGTAGGCCGGCGCCTATGTACTAGTAAACATATTGGCTAGTACAAGAGCTAGGGGGTTGTAGCTCCCTTTCAGTAGTAGCTGGAGAACGAGAGTAGGTTGTAGCCTTCTACAGGTGGGTGCCTTCGTACTGGTATAAGTCTGCACCAGTACAAGATTGTAAACAGGTTTTTCTTATATGAAAAGGAAGACAGTAGCAAGTGGTTTTTGTCCCGCATTGGGTTTCCACCTTATATCATGGTGTTCATGTGTGTTTATTATGTGTGATGATTTGTTCTATTTTACTGCACCTATATACTGTTTATATGGTTAATGAATTTCTGATGCACTGATTAAAGATCAGCATATAATGGATTAACTGAATCATAAGTTTGCTAGATATACGCTAGTTGCATTAAACACAGTTGTGTGTACACGTGGGTTCCCTTAACTGAAGTAGCGTATATGAATCTAATTATGGAAATGAAAAAGTTAGTGATTTTATAATATTGATTCACTCCCCCCCCTCTCAGTATTATTTCCAACAGTGTATTTGCAGTTTTTTGAAGGATGTTTTACAGACTATGAATAGGGTATGTTTCAGTCTTAATCTCTTTAAATTCACAACAATTTCATTTTTTTTCTCACCTTGGATCTCTACTAATCCTGGCAAGGGTTTTTCTTGAGGCAGTGGCACTAAGGTCTGCTACCCTTGTAGTGTCCGGCCATCCGAGCTACAATGTTACACAAGGTTTGTTGTGATTTCAGTATAATGTTGATTGTTAACACACCTTTGCCTAACGAAGTGCATATCTTGTTCCTAGAGAAGCAACCATCTTGGAAACAACACTTCGCCTTTCAGTCAACTTATTAATTTTTAATCAAACTGTCAAATTTCCTTGATTCTTGCACAAGGGTGAATTTTACAAACCCTAACTCAGTTTTCTCTGTCATCGCAGGGTCCTTGATTCTTGCACAAGGGTGAATTTTACAAACCCTAACTCAGTTTTCTTTGTCATCGCAGGGGTTTCTACAGGGGCTCTGACCACACCCTTCAAAAGTCGGTTCGAGGGATAAAGTGAAGCTCTTGCCAATGACACCTCCAGGTTGGCATTGAAGTTAAATTCTCAAACTTTGCTGCTGAAAAGCAACTCAATAATTTCAGGTTTTATGAAGGTCATAATTTAGGGGTATAATTGTTTTTCTTTGCTCGCAATTGATTAATTAGGACTTGGGTCAAACTTGTCATTGATGCCATAACTGCTAAATAATGAATTCTGTTAAAGGGAATTCTGGTCACGGGGCCGAACTATGTTTGCAAGTTATTGTGTTTTTTTATGTTGCCATACTGGTTAAACTGAAATGAGATTCTGCATATAAATATAGATTGAGGCGTACTTTCTCTTAATTAATATGTCTTTTACTGTTTAAGAAATTTCCCTCCTGTACAGTTTTGAATTTAACCCTGTTAATATGTTCATTACATGATCCTACGAGTTTTCTTTGTTTCACCTCCAGTGATATGACTACAATGAACTTTATATTGTTTATAATGAAGTATAGACGTATTCATTCAGCATTTACTTTGTCTGCAAACAAGTTCCAATTCAATCTTTTGTGTGTAAATAGACTTTCTTAATAGGAACATGATGGGTTCACTATTGTTTTTTTTTAATTATGTCTATTTATTACTGCAGCTTCTATGTAAAATGCCTTTTCGGCTAACCCTAACCTTCAGTATATAAATATGTATATTTTCTTAATAGGGTTCTGGTTAATAGTTTGTACTCTAAGATAGCTTGACTGGCATGCAGTTGCATAGGGGACTGGACTGAGTCGCTGCAGAGTCAACAGTTTGGTACTAACCCTTTTCGCCCATTGATCTGTGCGTTATTAAGGTGTCTTCAGGATCTTCATTTGTTTAATAAATATTTGTGATTCCCTGGAAATAGCAAGACTATGTCTCCTTTGAATTCGTTTTAAGATTATGCTTATCCTCTCTTCCTCTGGTTACCCATTACTTGATTTAATTACATAGAACACCCTCTTAATTTACACGAATTTCTTTACATAGTTACAGGTTATATTTGGCCTGGTTCGAATTTCCTAGATTATCTCTTCTTGATTGATTGTTTTCAATTCCAGACCTTAAGCTTTTCCACCGTACCACATTCGCAGTTCTAAATCACTGCAGAGTTTATATATGTATATACCCAGTTTTTTTATTTAAATTTCCCTCCTTACAACAATGCTTACATAAGCATTATATCTCACACTTTAAGTTACCAATCTGCAGTAAATTGAATATAATAGTATTCTTATGCATTCGACTTTCATTCATAGATTTATATTGCATAAAACAAATAAATTCTGAGTTTACTTTCATAGTTTCAGCCATGGTAATAAGAGGTACACTTCCATGCAAAAATCACAAACTTAAAACAAATCTTAAATACTTATCTGTTCTCTGAAGATTTTCTTGAATTCAACAAGGTGAGACCTTCTCCACCCAACCTTCTACCCCCGAGCTTCCACTCCAAAACAACAGGTAACAATATCTTTTGTTCTTGAATCAGGAAACAGACATCAGGACTACAATCGAGTCTTCAAGCCTCTGTCCTCCAAGTGCGCATGTACATAGCTTAACAAATGGTCTTTTCACCATGCTTGATCTTAACTGGTCTCATCCAACGACTCAAGTTTATTGGTTGGACTTTAGGGTAGATACCCCGAGGGTAGCCTAGGAGAAAAATCACTTGTTTCACTTCCCTTGCGTGGAGGCGGCTCTACAGCTAGTACTTAGTTGGGCATATATTTGCAGTTTTTTGAAGGATGTTTTCACAGCAATTCTTTTTGTTTTCTCACCCTGGATCTCTACTAATCCCGGCAAGGGTTTTTCTTGAGGCAGTTGCAGGAAGATTTGCTACCCTTGTAGTGTCCAGCCATCCGAGCTACAAGGTTACACAAGGTTCGTTGTGATTTCAGTATAATGCTGATTGTTAACTCACCTTTGCCTAATGAAGTGTATATCCTTTTCCTAGAGAAGCAACCATCTCGGAAACAACACTTCGCCTTTCTGTCGACTTGTTAATTTTTAATCGAACTGTCAAAATTCCTTGATTCTTGCACAAGGGTGAATTTTACAAACCCTAACTCAATTTTCTCTATCATCGCAGGGGTTTCTACAGGGGCTCTAACCACACCCTTCAAAAGTCGGTTTGAGGGACAAAGTGAAGCTCTTACCAATGACACCTCCAGTTTGGCAATGAATTTAAATTTGTAAGCTTTGCTGTTGAAAAACAACTCAATAATTGTGGGTTTTATGAAGGTCGTAATTTAGGGTTATAATTGTTTTTCTTTGCTTGCAATTGATTAATTAGGACTAGGGTCAAACTTGTCGTTGATGCCATAACTGCTAAACATTCAATTCTGTTAAAGGGAATTTCAGTCACTGGGCTTAACTATGTTTGTAAGTTATCGTGTTCCTTTTTTTTATGTTGCCACATTGATTAAACTGAATTGAGATTCTGCATATAAATATAGATTGAGGCGTACTTTCCCTTAACTAATATGTCTTTCACTGTTTAAGAAATTTCCCTCCTGTATAGTTTTGAGTTTAACCCTATTAATATGTTCAGTACATGATTCTGCGAGTTTTCTTTCATTTCACCTCCAGTGATATGACTACAATGAACTTTATATTGTTTATAATGAAGTATAGATGTATTCATTCAACATTTACTTTGTCTGCAAACAAGTTCCAATTCAATCTTTTGTGTGTAAATGGATTTTCTTAATAGGAACATAATGGGTTCACTATTATTTTTTTTACTTATGTCTATTTATTATTGCAGCCTCTATGTAAAATTCCTTGTCGGCTAATCCTAACCTTCAATATATAAATATGTATATTTTCTTAATAGGGTTCCGGTTAATAGTTTGTACTTCGAGATTGCTTGACTGACACACAGTTGCGTAGGGGACTAGACTGAGTCGCTGCAGAGTCGGAAACTTGGTCTTAAC
The DNA here is from genome assembly GCA_031772625.1 of Pinus tabuliformis. Classification (NCBI taxonomy): domain Eukaryota; kingdom Viridiplantae; phylum Streptophyta; class Pinopsida; order Pinales; family Pinaceae; genus Pinus; species Pinus tabuliformis. Next base: position 733,488,452 of record CM062820.1, on the reverse strand, counting down.
CCCTTCGCCCATTGATCTGTGCCTTATTAAGGTGTCTTCAGGACCTTCATTTGTTTAATAAATATTTGTGATTCCCTGGAAATAGCAAGACTAGGTCTCCTTTGAATTCGGTTTAAGCTTACACTTACCTTGTCTTCCTCTGGTTACCCATTACTTGATTTAATTACATACAACACCCTCTTAATTTACATGAATTTATTTACATAGTTAAAGGTTATATTTGGCGTGGTTCAAATTTCCTAGATTATCGCTTCTTGATTGATTGTTTTCAATTCTAGACCTTAAGCTTTTCCACCATACCACATTCACAGTTCTTAATTACGGCTGAGTTTATGTATGTATATACCCAGTGTTTTATTTAAATTCCCCACCTTACAACAATAATTACGTAAGAATTATAGCTCACATTTTAAGTTACCAGTCTGCAGTAAATTGAATATAATAGTATTCTTTTGCATTCAACATTCATTCATAGATTTATATTGTAGAAAACAAATAAATTTTGAGTTTACTTTCATACTTTCAGCCATGGTAATAAGAGGTACACTTCCATGCAAAAATCACAAACTTAAAACAAATCTTAAATACTTATATGTTCTCTGAAGATTTTCTCGAATTCAACAAGGTGAGACATTCTCCACCAAACTTTCTACCCCCCGAGCTTCCACTCCAAAACAACAAGTAACAATATCTTTTGTTCTTGAATTAGGCAACATACATCAAGACAACAATCCAGTCTTCAAGCCTCCGATTCCTTTTCGTAATGAGGTTATCCACTGGCTCAAGTCCAACCCAGGATATCCTTCATGTTACTCAATATTTTCTTTCTTTTCTTTATCTCTGACAAGGCTGAACCCCTTTCTTTCCACTGAGATCTCTTTTTATCTCTAGGAGAGAAAGGTGTAACTTTCTCTAAATGTTCCTAACTGCCTCGAGGTTGGAATTCATTTCCGGTCTCCCTTCTTGAATTCTGAGATTTCATAATTATAAAAAAAATATTATTTATTATTTAAATATTCATCTAAAATGTCATTGGTCTTTCCTGATTTCTATTTACTATAATCTTAAACAAGATAAAGTAATTTCTTTCTGTTATCTAGGAGGTGTTATATCTTCCTCCCCTATGCAAAACATCGTCCTGAGTGTTTACTGTAACCCATGGAACATAGTAGGATAAGCTTGTCTCATCAAACTTTCATCTTCCCAAGTAGCTTCCTCTGGGATAAAGTGCTTCCATTTCACTTTAGCTTGGGTGATAACTCGCTTCCGCAACATTGTTCCTCTCTAATCGAGAATACACAGTGGTTCTACCAGAAATTCCCTGTCCGGTTCGACCTATCAAAAACATCATTATCACAATTAGTTATTCATTCTAGCTTTGATATAATATAATTCAAATTCATTCATACTTACTTGCACATCTTGCCAATTAATAATGTGTCTTGGGTCATACACATACTTCTTTAATAGTGACACACGAAACACATTATGGACTTTTATGTGATGAGGAAGAGCAAGTTGATAAGCTTTCAGTCCTATCCTTTCTGTGACTTGGAAAGGGCCATAGTAGCGGGGTGCCAATTTAGCACAACTACCCCACTGAAATGTTTTCTTCTTGGGTTTCATCTAGAAATAAACATGATCTACAACTTGGAATTCTTAGAAAATTCTCTTTTTATCTGCGTAAACTTTTTGTCTACCTTGAGTCGCTTTCAAGTTTTGTCAAACTTTATTCACTTCTTGTTCCATTTATGCTAACATTTCAGGCCCTAAGATCATCTTGTCTTCTAGGTTATGCCAACTAGCTAAAGTCCTATACCTTCTTCCATACAACACTCCATAGGGGCTCATCTTTAACAAAATGTGATAGTTGTTGTTATAAGCGAATTCAACCAAATGAAGATAGTCTTCCCATTTGGTTGGTTGTTGCATCGTGTACATTCGCAGCATATCTTCCAATATTTAATTGACCCGCTTCGTTTGTCCATCCGCATGTGGGTGATAAGCGGTACTAAATTGGATCTGAGTACCTAGCCCTGTAAAAGGAGCTTTCCAGAATGCAGATGTAAATTTCACATCTCTATCTAAAATTACTACTTTCTGCATACTATGTGGTCAAAATATTTCCTTCATAAAGATGTATGTGATTTCCATTGCGTTATAGGTATATTTAACAGGGATAAAATGAGAAAATTTGCTCAACTTGTCCACAACCACCATGATGGAATCATGTTGCTTCCAGGTTCTCGTAAGTCTAGTTATGAATTCTAATGTAATCATTTCCCACTTCCACTCAGGTATAGGAAGTGGTTGGAGAAATCCAACGGGATGTTGATGTTCTGCTTTAACCTGCTGACATTCTAAGCACTTAGCCAAATATATCATGATATCCTTTCTCATCCCAGGCCAAAAATACCCCCTCTTAGTGGCAGAAAACATTTTTTGATAACCCGGGTAGGAATAATAAGGACTGCAGTGAAACTCATCTAACAACATTTGTTCAAAACTTACTTGATTGGGGACATACATTCTTCTCCTAAAGGTTAACATATTCCTCTCATCTATACCATACTCAGATGGTTTTTCAGAATCTTGAATTTTTTTAGTTTGCTGCCATAAGAATTTATATTCAGTATCATTGAGGGAAGTGCCTTTGATTCATTCCATCACATTGAATTCTATGCGATGATATCAAATTTCATACGCACATTGCATCTTTCTTCTTAAGGCATCAACCACTTGATTTTCCTTTCCTTTAAGATGCCTTATATCAAAGTCAAACTCGCTCATAAAGGTTATCCACCGTGCTTGATGTGAATTTAGATTAAGTTGTTTAAAGAAATTAGTTAAGCTAATATGGTATGTCATAAGCATGAATTTCTTTCCCAGCAAGTAATTGCATCATACTTTCAACGCATGCATCACTGCAGTAAGTTTTAGATCGTAAGCTGAATATATTTGCTCATGCTCTTTGAGCTTCCTCGACTCGCAGGCCACCACTTTTCCATCCTGCATCAAAACACCTCCCACCCCTTGCTAGTAGGCGTCTATGCAAACAATAAAGTTATTTTCTGGGTCAACTACCTTTAATATTGGAGCGGATGTTAGTAAATATTTCAATCACTTGAAATTGAGTTGGCATTCTATTGTCCACTTAAAAACTCCTCCCCCTTTCTTCTGTAGCGATGTCATGGGGTAACCAATCTTAGAGAACCCCTCATTAAATCGATGATCATAACCCGCCAAACCCATAAAGGATTGAATATCTGCTACGTTTTTAGGGATATGCCAGTCGAGGATAGTCCTAATTTTTTCGGGGTCAACAATAATGCCTTCAGAAGATATCACATGCCCCATATATTGTATTTCTTCCTTAAAGAAATCACATTTTCTGAATTTGGCATAGAGTTGATTTTCGCTTAAGGTTTGGAGAACAACCCTTAGATTCTCTTTATGTTCTTCTCCATTTTTAGAGTAGATTAAAATATCATCAATGAAAATTAGAATGAACTTGTCAAAGTAGGGATGGAAATTCCCATTCATTAAACTCATAAAGTTTGTTGGGGCAATATTCAAACCAAAAGATAACACGATAAACTCATAATGGTCATAGCACATTCTAAAGATTGTTTTACAAACATCTTCATCTTTAATTCAAGTTTGATGATACCCCGATCGTAGATCGATTTTGGTGAATACAGTGGCGCGTTTGACCTAATAAAAAAAATCATCTATTCGAGGAAAAGGATACTTATTCTTGATAGCTAACTTGTTTAATTACCTATAGTCAATACAAAGTCTCAGCGTTCCATATTTGTTCTTAACGAATAATATAGGTGTTGGGAACGGGTCCCCTAGCATCAATTTTGGGGTTAAAAGCCCAAGTTTTGTGTAAAGTATCTGCATTTTGTGGTTGCAGAGCATGAAGATGTCAAGAGTCAATAAAGGGTTTTTGCCCTTCTTTTTGTATAAGTCATGTCGGATTTAGAGATCTACCCATGGTCCGTGGACCATGAGATTGTATAAAAAGGGAGTCTTAGAAGAGTCTAAGGCAGTTCAGTTCATAGTTGAGTCCTGTGATGTTTTATGTAATGGGTCTGTGAGAGCTAAGAGTGAAGAGTCTTAGCGTAGGAAGAGACTCTTCAGCTGAGTGCGTAGAGGCCTAGGTAGAACTCTGCAGCTGAGTGCGCAGACCCTTGTAGCTGTGTGCGCAGGGTAGTCACAGTCTGTATTAGATATTTGAATCAATAATAAAGAGAAGTATTCTGAAGTTACCTGTGTATTTTACTTCTGTTCATTGCATGTGATTATGTTATGTTGAATACTGGGTTTATGTTTTAATGCTACTCTGATGTGTGAATCTATATGTTTCTCTATTTTATATGACCGCAAGTAGAGATATATGTTTACGCGAAGATAGCCATAATTGCATGTTAAAGTAACCAATACTTAAGAGAATCTGAGTAGATACAGAAATAAGAGTAATTACAAGAGCATGTAAGTGCCTGATCTATCTATTTAGGGTCCGCGAACGACGACCGAAGACTTTTGCGGAGTCTTTGAGGATGAATAAGAGAAGTAATTTGATAAGCCCTAGAGGGGTTTTCGACCTGCGCAAAGGAAGTTTAGGGAAAATAACTGACATCACAACCATCTTAGGGTGCGGAAACTTGGTTCTTGCATCCCCCCATACTGCTTCGGGTGAGACTTCAGTCTGTGCTCCGCGAATTGATGCCAAAAGGGCCAGTAGTGTAGGGATTTTCTTGGTTTCTTAATGCTGAGCCTAGGTCAAGGCGCATCAAGCCAACAAATGGTTCTGTTTCCGGGACCAGGATTTGCATAACGAGATGTGTGATGTCGCCTCATTGGGATCCAACTAAGAAGGAGATTGAAGACTGGTTGGATAGAAAGCTCCACAAATTTGCGGCGCAAGAAAACAGGAATTCACGATTAATGAAAGAACAATGGTTGGATAGATATATGCACACAGAGATACACGAAATCTTCTTTTGTTCCTTCTCGGTTGAATTACACGTGTGGATTGCGAAGTTGTTAGACGACCAAGGGAGGTGAAGGCTTGACAGTTCGATTATCTAGACCCTAGAGTTAGTGCAGAGATTGGAAGCCTTCGAGGATAAGATCACGCACGTTGTTGATTATTGGCTCGATCGTATCATAGGAGGATCTGTGACAGAGTTCGCGGTTGATACTTTCATCAGTTACACTGAAGCAGAGGGCTACTTCTTCAAGGGGCTACGAGGTAAGTATTTGAAATCATTAAATACTTGGATTAAGGTGATATTGTGTGAAAAGCGGGTTATGCAGTTACCTTGATGTTTAGGGCTACATGAAGTGGAAGAATTTTTAGGGATGGAGGAAGAAAAGGCCCTGAATATAGCCCATTGATTGAGCCTCCTCTGAGTGATGACAAAGGAGCAGCATAGGCTTCTCCGCTGCTCTATTTAGTTGACAAGACAAGGATTCTCATAAATACCTACACCACCTCCATCCTCACCTCATCCATCCACACCGCCTGCATCCTCACCTCCACCGCTTACCCCCTCACCCACACTGCCACCACCTCCACCACTGTTCAACGACGAACTCCGTAAAGCTAACTGCATTCAAGGGCGTGGGAAATGAAGCTCCAGACTAGTTTCGGCTCGTTGTGAAGGCTGTATGGGAAGCTTAGGGTATCACAAATAATAAAATGAAGAAAGCGACGTTGGTTAGTGCTTTGCAGGACCGTGCACTAACTTGGTACATTAAGTACTACACTAATAACCCAACATCCATGTTGGCAGAATCCAAATTGCTTTGAATAAGGAATTCAGTAGACCTAAGTCTGAGGCGCAATCATTTGTGCGATTCAAGGAGATCATGATGAATCCTGGAGAAATGCCCTGGGATTTGGATCAAAGATTGAAGTGTACGATCTGTGAATCCAACATGAATCTGACTGATGGGTATCACCGCAAATGGTTTGTGGCTTCACTCCTGCCTCACCTAAGGGTTGCGCTATCACAACATAAGATCTGGACCCAGGCAGAAGCTCTAGAAATCGCAATGAGATTGCACGAGACACCAATGCAGGATGTTAATCTGGGTGTTCAGCGGATTCATGCGCAGTTGTAGAACCTTTGCCTCGAAATGCAAAGTTTGAAGAAAGAAAGAACAACTTGGCCAAAGGCACGCGAAGAAGTGTGGTTCCTAAAGTGCAAAAGCTAGGGGCATGACAAAGATCATTGTCCTGTTTTCGCAAATTATGTTGCATCAAAGGGACCAATGCCTCTGAGACCGAACGCTGTAATAGGGCCAAGTACAAGGCCCATGCTATGGTGTGCTATCTGTTAAGTAGCTATGAAACATGCGACAGACAATTGCCATTTGTTGCAGAAATTCATACAGACACCGCAACAACTCTTCTGCAACTTTTTTCAATTTGTGGGTCATGATGAGCACAATTGTCGAAGTTATCAATTAAAGATGGACAGGACACGTACATATTGGGTGCAGGTAGAAACGCGACCCCCAAACCAAGGCGCTGGAGGAATGCGAGGCGAGTATGAGGGGCGCAGACAAGGCCGAGGTGGAGGAGGACCTGGCAGAGGTCGAGGGCAAATTATTTGTTACAATTGTGGAGGACCAGGACACTACGTGCGAGACTGCCTGAATCTGACGCGGGTGTCATGCCGCTATTGTACTCATTTTGACCATGTGATGAAGTATTGCCCTATATTGTTAGCCAAAATACGTGAGAAGGGGGCACAACCTCAAAAACTGACTCAAAACCTGCAGATGATGAGGGTTGAGCCTCATGAGGAAGACCCCAAGGTAAATATTGTGCTGCAGAGTGGAGTGACAGCTAGTGAGGATAAGGGGAAGCAGCCCGAAGAAGGCGATTGGATCCACAAAGCATCAAGAAAGGAGACCGGATTTGATCTAGAACGTGCAAAAGAAACATTTATGGAAGCAAAGAAAAGTTTCGCTGAGGCCTCTACCTCAGGGAGTGAGGAGAAACTAGTTAAAGAAATGGACTCGTACATGATTACCATGTTCTTGGAGACCTGCATGAAACTGCTCCGCGATAGTAAGGCTATGAAGGGACTATAGGAGCTGATCAATAGGTGCGCTGGAAATGAAAACAGTACTAGCGAACCACAGATCATTAGAAAGCTTGGTAAGCATAAGTCATGAACTGGACGTGAGATGAGACTCACGACGCAGATAGGAGAATACAAAATGGACCAAGTTATTTTGGACCTAGGGTCTGATGTGAATGTTTTGCAGAAACAGACATGGGAAATAATGGGGGGAACTATGCTATAGTGGTCTTCGATTCAATTAAGGATGGCGAATTAGCAAAAAATCATCCCAATGGGGAGGTTATAGGGGGTAACAGTTGATATCGAAGGCATGAGTGCACTAGCAGATTTTGAAGTGATAAAGATTGTGGATGACAACAATCCCTACCCCGCGCTCTTTGGGATTGATTGGGCCATTGACATGAATGGCGTAATAAACCCCAAAAAGCAAAATATGATATTTGAGAAGAAATCATTCTGTGTAGTGGTGCCACTATGTTAGGGTCCCACCCTAACCCACTTATTTATGTCATGGGATCACGTCATAGTAAAGAGTCAATAAAGCCCATATTAATATTTGTAAGTGGTTAACCCGCAATTAATGACGGGACCACAGTTAGTTGCAAATGGGCCGTAGTATTAGATAGATGGTATTAATAAAACCCACGGTATTGGCCTGTGGTATTGCATGTATGAGTCATATATAAAGGATAGAGACTCCCTGTGAGGAGTATCGTGTCTTATTTTGTAATCGAGCTCTGGTCTATTGGAGGTTGCCCCCTCGAAGAGGCAAGTGAACATTACTCTCTGAATAATAAAATCATTGCTATTATGTGTTCTGGGTATCTTTTCTTCGCATATTCTGTATTGGGTATCATTTTGCAGGTTAAAAGCATAACAAGTGGTATCAGAGCACTTTCCAGGGCCGGTGGGGTCTCCAATTCTTAGCAGTTTTTTTTTTTTTTTTTGGCTAGATACGTGTTCCGGCGTCTTTAAACCACGGGATCTGTCGTTGAGCGCATAAACCTGCGGATTTGGGGAGGCATGCACGCAGGAAATACAAGAGGTGGTCACGTCTGTTGGACTCCCTTGTAACCCCTGTGGGTACCCCTTCGAGTAGTAGCGCATTAGACAGAACCACGCACAGACTATCTTCCACGTACCCTCTGGGTATATCGGAAGCCCCTAGGCTCCCTTGAAACCTCGCCATAGATAAACCGTCGGCCGTCTTGTGGCTACAGTACACCGAGAACAGCACTCGGAGAGATTACTCGCCCGTACGATAGGGTAGTCGGGTTGTACGGCTAAGGGTACGGTCGATCCTCCTTAGTTAGAGCCCTGAAACATTGGGCCGAGTACTACTGCCAGACCCTTATGTATATTGCGATCTGTAGCACCTGACACTCCTCAAGACCATAGTTCCCTTTTCTATCAGGGGATCGCACATCATCTATTCCAGATCCGCTAGTGCAACGGGGTGCAGTAGCAGTCGAACTTGAAGAAACCGTCCAATCCATCAATAAGCAACTTACCGGACTATGTCTCCAAGTCCAGCAATTAATCCCGAAAGGCAAGGAGCAAGCCCACGAGGAGGAGTATAATGACAATGAATACAATGAGGGTGAGTCTAGCCACTCTCCTCACGTCTGGCACACCCACCCACCACCCAGTCAGCGACCTCCCAAGTTGGATATGCATAAATTTGACGGTTCTCACCCGTCCGCATGGATAGCACAAATGGAGCAGTATTTCAAATTGAATCATATCTTAGATGATGCGACTAAGCTTATGTTGGGGAGCATGTACTTGGACAATGAACGGTGGCAATGGTGGGAATGGCATCAACGTTGCAATGGACCTTTTAAGACTTGGACCCAATTTACCAAAGCTCTTCGAGACCGCTTTGAATAGGAGGACTCTTTCTTGGGTTGTCTTACTAAGCTCCGATAGACAGGTACAGTGGATGAATATATTACAGCTTTTGAAGCCTTAGCCTTCCGCACTTGGGGTCTCTCAAATGTGTTCTACACGGAATGTTTTATCAGTGGTCTTAAAGAAGCCATCAAAGCTCAAGTCTTACTGCACCACCCTCCCACTTGGACAGAGGCTTGCAAGGTAGCCCGTAACGTGGAACGTGCATTAGCAGCCCAATACAGTCGCCCAAATTTCCCCGCTAAAGGTCGTCCCCCACAGGCTCCCAACACGACTCAAACACTTAAGGTCCAAAAGGTGTCACCTGCGGAAATAGCCGAAAGAAGGAAGCAAGGACTATGTTACTATTGTGATGAAAAATACTCCCCAGGTCATAAATGCAAGGAGCCCAAATTTTTTCAAATAGATGCCACTGACTACAGCTCAACAGAGGAAGATCCACTACTTGAGGAACATGAAGCGCTAGAAGAAGACAACCCAAAGGAGAATGTCTCTGACGAACCAGTTATTTCACTGCATGCGTTGGCAGGGATTTCTTCCCCTCAAACTCTCAAAATCAGGGGTTTTCCTAAACATCGCCCAGTAGTAGTCTTGATTGATAGTGGAAGTACCCATAATTTCATCCATCAAAAAATCGCAGAAGCAGTGCATTGTTTTGTACGAGCAGTTTCTAACTTCCAAGTCCAAATTGCGGATGGGGGCATAATGAAATGTGAAGGCCGCTGTGAAAATGTCAAACTTCAAATGGGGGATTATCAGTTGAAAACCCACATGTTTGCCATACACATGGGGGGTTGCGACATTGTCCTCGGCGCTGAATGGCTCCGCACTCTTGGGCCAATCACAATGGATTTTCAGGAGTTATATATGAGTTTTAAGTGGAACAACTACACACATACCCTCCGTGGACTCCAGGCGGGAGCCCTCTCTATCATCAGCTCACATCGGATGGAAAAGTTGTTAAAAAAGGGCAATCACGGAGTGGTAGCTCAATTTAATGCCATCCAGGTCGTCGAAACCAAGTCTCTGCCAATTCATCCTGAGATGCAACAGATTTTAAGTAACCATCTGCCGGTCTTTGACAAGCCTCATGAGCTTCCACCCTCGCGAGGGGAACATGATCATAGCATCACCTTGGTTCCAGGGGCCCAACCCCCAAATGTGCGGCCATACAGATATCCGTTCACCCAAAAGAATGAAATAGAAAAAATCATCAAGGAACTTTTGGAAGCAGGTGTCATTCGTCCCAGCATTAGTCCTTATTCATCCCCAGTGGTCATGGTGCTCAAGAAATATGGGGAGTGGCGGATGTGTCCCGACTTCAGGGCCCTCAATAAGTTGACAGTCAAAGATAAATTTCCCATTCCGGTGGTTGACGATTTGCTGGACGAACTCAATGGGGCTCAATTCTTCACTAAGCTGGATCTTCGCTCAAGCTACCACCAAATTCGCATGAAGGAAGTCGACATTCCCAAGACTGCTTTCCGAACTCATGAAGGCCATTATGAGTTCCTGGTCATGCCATTTGTTCTTTGTAATGCCCCCTCTACTTTTCAGAGCCTTATGAATCACATTCTCAAACCATATCTTAGGAAATTTGTCCTTGTCTTCTTTGATGACATCCTCATCTATAGTGGCACTTGGGCTGCACATCTTCAGCATGTAGATCTACTCTTACACCTGCTCTGCAAGCATAAATTATTTGTAAAGATGTCCAAGTGTTCGTTTGGCATGGAAGAAGTTGAATATTTGGGCCACATTGTGGGGCGTGAAGGTGTCAAGGTGGACCCCAAAAAGATCCAGGCAATGCAATAATGGCCTCAACCTAAGACCTTGAAGAGCTTGAGAGGATTTTTAGGTCTCACAGGCTATTATCGTAAATTTGTCCGCAACTATGGCCGCATAGCAAAGCCCCTCACTCAACTCCTAAAGAAAAATTCATTCTTCTGGAATGAGGAAGCACAATAGGCATTTACCGCTCTCAAAAACGCCATGTGTTCAACTCCAGTCTTAGCACTACCTGACTTCACCAAATCCTTTGTCATTGAATGTGATGCTTCGGGGACCAGTATTGGGGCGGTCTTAATGTAGGAAGGGCGACCTTTGGCCTTCACAAGCCAACAACTAAGTGGGAGGAATCTGGGCCAATCTACCTACGAAAACGAAATGATGGCCATCTTACATGCCGTCGAGACCTGGCGACCTTACTTATTGGGGCGACGTTTCCAAATCCGCACAGATCATCACAGTCTTAAATATTTTTTGGAGCAGCGCCTATCCTCCCCACAACAAAATAAATGGCTCACCAAAATGCTGGGATATGATTATGAGATCATTTACAAGAAAGGGAAAGACAATAGTGTAGCAGATGCATTATCTCGCCAATTTGAGGAAGAAAGTACTCTGCTAGAAATTTCCCTCCCCATTCCAGAATGGATTGAAGAGGCTCACAAGGAATGGTTTTCACACCCTGGGCTATCCCAACTCATTTCTCAATTGCAGGTAGATCCAAATTCCACCAAGGGCTACTCGTGGTAGGATGATATTCTTCACTACAAGGACAAAGTTGTAATATCCCCAACATCCACCCTCAAAGGTCGCATTTTGGCAGAATTGCACTCATCGCCCATTGCAGGACATTCGGGATTTCAGAAGACGTATGCTCGCACCAGAAGATCATTTTTTTGGACAGGCATGAAAAAGGACATCCTTACTTTTGTAGCAGAATGCGATGTCTGTCAACGCCACAAAGGGGAAACTGTCAACACACCAAGCACATTACAACCATTGCCCATTCCGACATCAATTTGGACGGAAGTTTCTATGGATTTCATTACAGGTCTTCCAAATTCCGGGAACAAGTCAGTCATCATGGTGGTTGTGGACCGACTATCGAAGTATGCTCATTTCTGCGCCCTACCCCACCCATTTACACCAACTTTGGTCGCTCAATATTTCATGGATCAGATTTTCAAATTGCATTGCATGCCCACTTCTATTGTGTCCGATCGCGACCCGATCTTCACCAGTAATTTTTGGTAGGAACTCTTCAGGATACAAGGCACTCAACTAAAACTCAGTACTTCCTATCATCTGCAAACGGATGGTCAAACTGAAGCCATCAACAAATGTCTAGAAACCTACCTTAGGTGTTTCACTTCAGAAAAGCAACACCTTTGGGTACAGTGGTTACCTCTGGTTGAATGGTGGTATAACACCAACTATCATGCCACCACCAAAATGACTCCCTATGAAGCAGTATATGGTCAACTTCCGCCTTCCCCTACCTCTTATCTCAAGGGGTGCTCCAAAGTACAAGCAGTGGATCAACTCCTACAACACCGCGCAACCATGCTCGCCCATCTTAGAGAGAATCTTCATCAAGCTCAGAACCGCATGAAGCAACAGGTAGACCAACATCTCTCAGAGCGCCAATTTCAAGAAGGGGATCAGGTCTTTTTGAGGCTGCAACCATATAAGCAAACATCACTCAAAGACAAGGGTTGTCCGAAGCTATCTCCAAAATTCTACGGACCATACCAAGTACTTCAGCGCATTGGAGAAGTGGCTTACAAGTTGGCTTTGCCACCTACTGCAAAAATCCATCCAGTTTTCCATGTATCGTGCCTCAAGAAAGTGATCGGGAACAATTGCCGAGTTCAAACCAGTCTACCTGAATTGGACGAAGAAGGGTCAATCTGGCTTCAACTCGAACAGGTTCTAGACACAAGAGACAAACACCTGCGTGGCCGCATGATTAAGGAAGTCCTCGTCAAATGGAAAGACACCTCTCCGGAAGATGCAACTTGGGAACCAACCACTATTCTTCAGCAGTTTCCGCAGCTTCAGCCTTGAGGACAAGGCTAGTCTTAAGGGGGAGGGCATGTTAGGGTCCCACCCTAACCCCCTTATTTATGTCATGGGATCACATCATAGTCAAGAGTCAATAAAGCCCATATTAATATTTGTAAGTGGTTAACCCGCAATTAATGACGGGACCACAGTTAGTTGCAAATGGGACGTAGTATTAGATAGATGGTATTAATAAAACCCACGGTATTGGCCCGTGGTATTGCATGTATGAGTCATATATAAAGGATAGAGACTCCCTGCGAGGAGTATCGTGTCTTATTTTGTAATCGAGCTCTGCTCTATTGGAGGTTGCCCCCTCAAAGAGGCAAGTGAACATTACTCTCTCAATAATAAAATCATTGCTATTCTGTGTTCTGGGTATCTTTTCTTCGCATATTCTGTATTGGGTATCATTTTGCAGGTTAAGAGCATAACACACTAGACCCTGCAAAGGGACCGCGCTATACTGAACCAGTCCACGACTATGAAAGTGATGACGATTTGGAATAAATTTACAAGATAATAGCGTGAGATAAGGATTGGGTAAATCTAATAGAAGATGGACGTATTGCATGGTACCGTAAGAGATCCTGCACATCAGATTCAGACGAAGAACTGGAGCACTGGAAGAATTGACTGCATGAAGTATCTATGCTATGCTGTAATATGATGACGAAGGCATTGCATTGTGTATCATCAGAGGTAAGAAATCTACATTACTATGATGGGTTAACTGATGTTGATCAACTTTTGGATGCATTTGAAAGGGAAGTTCCAGAGAAGAACTACTTCCAAGCCTTGGATTGGGCGTTGTGCGCTACCTTGCAAGATGGTGGGGTACGTACAAAGATAGTTTTGATGATTGGCGTGAATATAGGAGGATGATGAGGGTACGCTTTGGTCATCTGAAGGTGAGATTAATAGAAAACAATCCGCATGACCATTTGGCAAAATGGACTGAAACATGCGGAGCAAAGCCTCAACCAGAATGGGTCCATCTGTTTTGACATACCTTGGATGTTATACCAATGAATTAGTGCTTGGAGACAGAACTCTGCCATGGCATCGAAGAATTGGATATTTTGCGCCAGGGATTTTTTATGACGTTCAGTTTTGAGGATGGATTTGAATCTATCGACGAAGCGTTGCAGGAGGTTAAGACGATAATTTTTAGGATACCTCTAGATCCTCTAGATTTGATTCAACCTGATTGGACCACCCAGCTAAGCCACACACTGGAGTGCTACAATGTCACTGCGAAAGAAGAAAATGAAGACCCGAGGAAGATTAATATTCCATAGGTTGAAGGATACTGCGAAGTTGAAGGACCACATCTAGAGAACCCAGACATCACTGAGCCACTCAAAACTAGGCAGGTGAACATTGGCACAGAGGCAGAGCTGAAGTTTGCAAAGATTGGGATTACTGGGACGATGCGATAGTAGATAAGGCTGCCGAAATACTCCATGAATATCAGGATCTATTTGCCACAATGTTTTCAGATCTGAAAGGTATAATAGGGGACTTGGGTGTCATGAAGATCACCCTAAAGGTGGACGCGAAACCTATGAAGCAAAGACCTTACCACCTCAATCTAAAATATAAAGAAAGGGTCCACCTAGAGTTAGACAAGATGCCAGCAGGTATTATTGAATTGGTGGAAGAATCTGATTGGATAATCCCAATAGTGGTTTAGGAAAATAAGCAGAAGGAAGAAATAAGGATATGCGTAGATCTCAGGAAGTTGAATGATGCATGTGTGCATGATCCCTTCCCAAATTTGTTCACCGATGAGGTCCTAGATAATGTTGGTGGCCAGGAAGCATATTCGTTCACTGATGGGTTCTCTGGGTACCATCAAATCAAGATCGCACTGGAGGATAGAACTAAGATGACCTTTTCGACTGAATGGGGATGCTTCTGATATACGGTGATGCCTTTTGGGTTGAAGAATGCGTCGGTGATCTTTTCACGTGTAGTCATCATGGCATTCAAGGATTTCATTCATAAATTTCTGGAAGTATACTTTGACGATTGGACATTGTTTAGATTGGTGAAGCGCCATGTGGCAAGTCTACGCTTGATGCTAGATACATGTTAGAGGTAACATATTGCCCTCAATTTTAAAAAATGTTTGTTTTGTGTCCCTTTTGGGATCTTGCTGGGCCATGTGGTATGTAGACAAGGATTAATGGTAGACCCTGCGAAGATCGTGGTCATAATCAATTTGGAGGCGCCAAGGAGTGTGAAACAGTTGCGCGTAATGTTGGGGCATACATGATACTATAGGAAATTCATCAATAGATATGCCCAGATCAACGTGCCGATGGAAAAACTGTTAAAGAAGGATGTTACGTTCTGTTGGAATGAAGAATGCCAGAAGAGATTGGATGTGCTAAAGGAGAAAATGGTCACCACGTCGATCCTAGTCTTCCCGAATTGTAAGAAGGAATTTCATGTGCATGTGGATGCATCATTTATTGCGCTGGGAGAAGTACTGACACAGGTCAGTGAAGGGGACTTGGATCACCTTATGTCATTCGCAAGTAGGAAGCTGTCCAAAGTTGAGAAAAAATATTCCACAACAAAGTGCGAAGGACTAGCTATGGTGTACGCGCTCCAGAAGTTCAGGCATTATTTGTTGGGTGGACACTTTAAGATGTATATAGACCATTATGCATTGAAATACCTGGTCAACAAGCCTGTGTTGGGGGGGAAGATATGTAGGTGGCTATTGCTGTTCTAGGAGTATGATTTTGAGGTTATATCGAAACCAAGACGCTTGAATGTTGGACCAGATCATCTGTCGCACATTGAAACAGGAGAGGAACCAACGAATTTGGAGGAAGGACTACCCAACACACAACTCTTTTCAGTACGCATCACGGATAGCCACTTTGAAGATATTATACACTTCGTGACGACAGACATAGATTCGGAAGGATATACAAGCCAACAAAAGAAGGAACTGGTGGTGCGCGCAATAGACTTTTATGTCATTACAGGGCACTTGTACAAAATGTGATCAGATGAAATATCGTGACGTTATGTGATAGAGTTTCAATGAAATAGCATCCTTGCTGAGGCTCATGGCGGAGCCGCGAGAGGTCATTATGCAGGAAAAACAACAGCGTAGAAGATTCTACGCGTTGGGTTATGGTGGTCGACCTTGCATAAGGATTCAAAAGCATATTGTAGGGCATGTGACGCATGCCAAAGGATGGGCAGACCCTCGCGTAGGGATGAGTTGTCACTGAATGTGCACATATTGCTACAGCCCTTCGAGAAGTGGGCAATTGACTTTGTAGGACCAATTCAACCTCCAGGGAAGAACATAGGAGCACGTACATCATCACCGCGACTGAGTACTTAACTAGATGGGCGGAGGCGCAACCTATGAAGGATGGTACAAGCGCAACAACAGTGAAATTTATCTTTGAGTACGTACTAACAAGGTTTGGTTGTCCAAAATTTCTAATGAGTGATTGCGGTACACACTTAATGAGACGATTAGCATGATGACAGAGGAATTTCAGATCTACCATCCGAAGAGCACGCCATGTCATCCGCAGGATAATGGGATGGTGGAAGAATTTAATAAAATATTGGAGAGCGCGCTTACAAAGGTTTTCAATGCTCAAAGAAACGACTGTGATGTTCGCATGTCGGCAGTGCTATGGGCTTATAGAACAACTTGCAAGAAGTTGACTGGACAAACACTGTTCAGACCAGTTTATGGCATGGAAGTTGTGATGTTGATGGAGTACATTGTACCTAGTTTGTGCATAATGACATCCACAAGAATGGCAAATCGTGAAGCCCTGGAAGAGAGGCTCGTGTAGCTAATAGAGCTTGAAGAGGATAGATTTCTAGCTGGATTACATCAACAAGTTCAAAAGGAGCGCGAAAAGGCATGGCACGATCAACACATCAAACTGTGCACCTTCAAGGTAAATGATTTAGTTCTATTATATGATAGCAAGTATGATAAATTTCCAGGAAAATTTATGATGCATTGGCTGGGGCCATATGTCATCAAGGAGATTACTGATGGTGGAGCAGTTCAGTTCGTAAATTTGAATGGAGAACCATTCCCAGGGAAAGTGAATGGTAGCTGATTGAATCCATACACCAACAATCTGGCTAGATGACTACATGATGGAAGCACAGTCTTAGCACTCCAAGTAGCTGAAAGGAGGTGTGGGACTATAAACTACACTGCCTGGGTTGGGGAGTTGCACGATTGGAGAACCGCGCGAAATGGAGGAATGTCACAGTGTCAACAAAAAGGTGCAGGAAGTTGTGCCATCAAAGAAGGGAACATGCAGGGCCACTAGAAAGTGACCGGTATGGTCACTGTTCATGACTTGACAGTGGGAAAATGGCTAAATGGAGTAGGGGGTCAACATTTAAGTTGGAATTTAAAGGAAATATCTGTGAAAATCTACCACCAATCCAGCATTTATGAACAAATTTTGGGGGGAACGGTCAGATTTTAATTAAAAAATTCCTATAAATTACAGGTGGCTGCCCAACGAAAAACACTTGGCATTTTGAGGATTGAGGTGTTGAGCTCTCAGGCGTGCATGAACCGTGAGAACTTTGAAGCTTTGATAGAGAGTTCAGTGTTTGAGAGGTTTCCAAAAGCAACACAGGAGTTGTTGTCCAGTATTATGTCAGCACCCGCAGAAACTGAGTGTAGGAGAAGTAATGGTAGATGACAGAACTGCCCCAAAAGTAGCAACGACAACTGCAGAAGTTGCCCTGAAGGTTGAGAGCATCAAAGTAATAGCATAAGTGCCTAAATCATCGAGGACGCCTAGGCCGAGGCCTATGTTGACCAAAGAGGGTCCAAAATCAAAGAAAGATAAGCAGAAAGCGCCACAGCCAGTGCGTGCATCACCTAGAAGGCACCCGCAAAAGGAAAAGCCCATCGTGTAGGAGACGAGAAAGCTAATTGACATTGAAACCAAAGAGGATGTTGAGGAGATCCCTATGGATGAGGAAGACGTTGAAATGGGGTTGGACGATGTTGACATTGAGGGGTCCGAACCTATATCTAAGCTGTCCGAATACATTCCTCCATGCAGAGGCAAGACAAAGGTTCTGTAGGACATTGATGAAAACAAGGTCGTGCTGCATACAGCCTTGCTGCCAGAAAAAATTGCCTCTGAAGGACCATGCTTGAGACGTGTCCCCCTGTTAAAATTGGGGTATTTAGATTTGGCTGATACGGAGCACTTTCCCCACTTAGCCACATATCAACTCATGCACCACGTCTTCTACAAAGACTCGGGTGTGACCACGCTAGAGCCAAAAAGGGGTGGATAAGGCTGGTCTGTTAAGCATGTTGTGCGTACCACATTACAACTGCATGCCCATAGCCATGATAGTGATCAAGCAGTTGTTGTGCTTGGTGCACGATGGGTGCCTATGGTTAGAGGAGTCGATACTAATCACTGACATGTTGATCCATACGATCACTTGGCTGCCACATGCAAGAGAAAATCTGGACATGGTGTTTGGAGGAAAGGCAGGTGAGTGCAACCTCACCTAAGCAATGAAGGATAAATTTAAGCTCGCAAAGAAGCCACGTGGCTACTTCATCACCAACATAGCGGTCAAGGTAGCCACTCAGATCTTGGCAGGCAAGATTATGTGGAAGTGTCGCACAGATGAAGTGTTGGCACCAGTAGTGTCTTTAGCAGCCCAATGCACAGAGGGCGTATAGTTCAATTGGGTGCTCTACCTCTGCAGATAGTTTCTTGTTAACTGTAGAGAGGTGTAGGATCAAAGAAAAATGTTTCACTATGCATGGCTGCTGCTATCCATAGCGCTATTCGCGTGGGAGTTACCAGAGGATAGTTAGTTTCCTCCGGTCGCATAGGACCTACCAGAAGCAGCAAAGTTTGCTTCACTTTGGGCTATGAAGGACCCCCAAATGGTCAAGGACAACAAGGTCTTTTGGATCTTGATGGAGATGAATATCCACATGGCCATAAAAGGAAAATCGTGCTTGTTGCCAACTGTTTATGATCAGCTGGTAGAGTATGTGGAGTCCAAGGTGGACTTCCACCAGGTCTCCATGTGCACGTGGAAGAATCCTCAACAAAAGTGGTATGACCTTCCATAATTTGCCATAGACGACGTGATCATAGTGGTCCTTGACCACTAGCTAACAGATTGGCACACCGCTTCAGACTTGACAGCTGGGTCTAGCAAGTTTACAGCGCAGCAAAAGAAGGAAGAAGCCAAGTGAAAGATGGAACAACTAGCAGAAAAGAGGAAGAAGGAGGCTAAGGACAAAGCTAGGGCAGAGTGCGCTGCCGAAAAATAGACAGAGGAAGAAGAGGAGCATGACTCTGACAGGATTCAAAAGTCACCATCCCCAGAAACAGAAGAGGAGGAGGAACAACAAACAGGGCAGGGAGGAGTGGACCCAGATACTACTCCATTCTGAATAAAGCGCAATGGGGAACTGAAGAAAGTAGGGCTGCAGATGAAGTCCAAGGCCAGCAGGACTTCCCTCGACCCGATCACCTTAACAGAAGGTGATCTAAATGCCATTGGTGTTACGGTGAGGGATGCCACCATGGAACTACTACAACAATTCGAGGAGTAGCAGAAGAAGGCCTTGGGCGCCATTCAGATGGGTCTGTAGGAGCTGCAGATCCAGGCATCACAAGTGTAGACCATTGTGGGTCATAGTAGCGCTACGTCAACCAACTTGGTGCCTGGGACAGTTGAAGGAACAGAAATGGTTCACCCCTTGGACCCCTAGTTTATCGTGCTACCAGATGGAGCATTGACCTTCGAAATAGAAGATGATCGGGCCACTGCCCACGCCCTCCAGAATGTTTTTCGAGAAGACTTCTGCCATCAAGCTCTTTAAGGCTATCACCATGAAGAATGAGCACACGACCAAGGTAGTGGTTGAGGCGTGCAAGTTTGTCCCGGAGTTAAACATTCCCGATGATGAGCCAGAGGATGTGCGAATTTGAAAGCTCGTTGCGGAGTGCGTGAAGAAAGGACAAAATTGGTAAAGGTTCAGTTGGACCTGAACCTTAAGATCACAGAACTTGTGTTGAGGGACTAGCCCTAGACTCCGCCAGAGGTAAAGGAGCAACGTGAGGCCGTTGTCAGAGATGCAGTAGCCACTGTAGATAGTGGAGTGAAGGAGTGCACAACGCTCTTCGAACAGGCGCTTAAAGTGGTTACCAATTGGTAGGAGGATCCCACATTGCAAAGGTTGGAAACAAAGGCCTTGGAGTTGTAGCAGAGATATGATGAAGTCAAAGCGACGACATGCACCGTCACCCTTACGTAGAGGCTAGCAAAACTACAGGAGGCAAAGGTGCTAAAGGAGTAGGTGGATGCAGAGCAGCACAAAGAGAGTGTCCTCAAGACCAGAATAGGGCCTTGGCTTGATGAAGCCTATGTGCTCACAGCCACCATCGAAGGAAAACTGCCTAGTATGCAGGGAATGTAGTAGAAGGTATAGGCAGATGGCGCAAGGCCAGCAATGGAGAAGTTGGTCGAACAGATGAAGCAGGTGGCAACATAGTGCACCACCGAAGTTGCAGTCGTATAGGTGGAGCTAGGAGGTATTCATGACAAGTCCTCCGCACCAGCAGAGTGACTCGAGGGCAAGTCATTAGATTTGTGTTGGGGCCTGTTGGGAACAGGTCACATGGGGTCAATTTTGGGGTTAAAAGCCCAAGTTTTGGGGCTAAAAGCCCAAGCTTTGTGTAAAGTCTCCGCATTTTGTGGTCACCAAGCACGAAGATGTCAAGAGTCATTAAAGGGTTTATGCCCTTCTTTTTTTCTAAGTCATGTCGGCTTTAGAGATCTACCCATGGTCCGGAGACCATGGAATTGTATAAAGAGGGAGTCTTAGAAGAGTCTAAGGTGGTTCAGTTCATAGTTGAGTCATGTGATGTTTTATGTAATGGGTCTGTGAGAGCTAAGAGCGATGAGTCTTAGCGTAGGAAGAGGCTCTACGCACTCAATTGTATAAAGAGGGAGTCTTAGAAGAGTCTAAGGTGGTTCAGTTCATAGTTGAGTCCTATGATGTTTTATGTAATGGGTCTATGAGAGCTAAGAGTGATGAGTCTTAGCATAGGAAGAGGCTCTGTCGCTGAGTGCGCAGAGGCCTAGGGTAGAAGTCCGCAGCTGAGTGCGCAAACCCCTGCAGCTGTGTGCACAGGGTAGTCAGAGTCTGTACTGGATATTTGAATCAATAATAAAGAGAAGTATTATGAAATTACCTATGTATTTTACTTCTGTTCATTGCATGCGATTATATTATGTTAAATACTGGGTTTATGTTTTAATGCTACTCTGATGTGCGAATCCATATGTTTCTCTGTTTTATATGACCGCAAGTAGAGATATATGTTTACGCGAAGATAACCATAATTTCATGTTAAAGTAACCAATACTTAAGCGAATCTGGGTATATACAGAAGTAAGAGTAATTACAGGGGCATGTAAGTACCTGATCTATCTATTTAGGGCCCGCAAAGGACAGCCAGAGACTTTTGCAGAGGCTTCGAGGATGAATAAGAGAAGTACTTTGATAAGCCCTAGAGGGATTTTCGATCTATGTGAAGGAAGGTTAGGGCAAATAACCGACATCACAACCATCATAGGGTGCAGAAACCTGGTTACTGCATCCCCCCATACTGCTTTGGGTGAGATTTTAGTCCGCGCTCCGTGGACTGATGCTGAAAGGGCTAGTAGTGTAGGGATTTGCTTGGCTACTTAACGTTGAACCTGGGTCAGGGCCCTTCAAACCAACAACAGGTGCCCCCCAAGATAACACACTTGCTCGGATGTACCCTTTGTCGTGTAATTCCTGTAGCTGCATTTTTATTTCGGTCAACTCAGGAATACTCATATGGTATGGTGTTTTCGACACCGCGGCATATCCAGGGATAAGTTCTATAGTAAAATCAATGCTTATTTTCTGAGATAATCTAGGTATATCTTCTTGAAACACATATATAAACTCCTAGATAACATGTATATATTCCAAAGATGAGAATTTATCTTTTGAATTAACATATCCAACCTACACTGTATATATTTGGCAACCCTTTTAGACACATTTCTTTAACTGGTTACAGTGATTGACCGCAACTTAAAAATTCTTTTAATATCCTGTATTTCTTGTTTGTTTCCTTCCTCTGTGAGGAAAATGATGGTTTTATCCTTACAATTTACTAAGGACCAATTTCCTTCCAGCCAATCCATCTGAATTAAAACATCATAAGAACCCGAAGGCAATATATTTAATTTTACTTTAGTGGATTGACCTACAATTTCTATAGGACAATTTTATATCTTGGCTATAACTCTATGTTTTGCCCTTGTGGCTAATTGCACTAGCCACGAAATTTTAAATTTCATACTTGATAAATGACATTTTTTTATTTTTTTTGGACTAACATAACTAAGACTTGCTCCTGGGTCAATCAAAATAGACAGTCTAGTTAGCTATCTTACCTTCAAACTCCACCATAGCAAGCTGATATTCTGCTGATGGCCCTCCAAGGCAGCATTAATCTTTAGGATGTTCTTGGCCACAACACCAACTGTAGAAGCTTCTTGAAACTTTGTTGTAATTCCAGGTCTGGAGTGGTGAGGACAATTCTTGTAATAGTGGGGTTCCCGACAACCCCAACATTGCACGGGTGGTTTTGGTGGTTGTCCAAGTTATATATTGTTGAAGGTTTCAACTATTTTAGTTTCATCAGGATTTTAGTTTCACTGTTGATGCTTTCTCGAGGCTCCTCCCACTGATTTTCTGGGTACAAATTTCATCCCACCTGATCTGTTTCCCTTATAATTACTTCAGAATCCTCTCTATCCCTTTTTGCCAGACCAACTTTTATTACCTTCTCCCTTTTGCCGCATCTAATAGTGACAGATACAAGCCTTCCAAATAGTTTCATTATTTGTTTTGGGGTTTTCAAACTCTATTCATTCTTTCATATGAGTAGGTAGACTGCTTCATAAGTATTTTACTTTCACTTTTTCTTCTCGTATGTATGGAACATAGCGTAGCAAGGAAGTGAAATTGGTTATAAATACATCCATACACTGTTGTCCCAACCTCAAGTCATGGAATTCCTTCACCTTCACGTCATAGAACCTTTCTGTCAAGTATTTATCCTTGAAATATTTCTGGAAAGTGTCCCAAGTCACCTCCTACTCATCAATGTTTCAAAGCATTTTAATCTTTTCCCACCAGAGTGTGGCTTTACCTCACAGTTGATAAACAACTAGTCGAGCCCTTAAGTTATCATCGTATTCATAAATCTAGAAAGACTGGTTCATATTGATCAACCAAGCCTCTGCAGCCTCTTTTAGTTCTCCATCAAATAATAGAGGTTTTATTTTCTTAATTTCCACTTGTAACTCAATCTTTGGCTTCTTAGCCCCTCTACCTCCGACAATATTTCATGCTTCTTCCCCATTATTCATTCAAGTTTCTTATGTTTCCGGATGACCTCTCTATTGTTGCCTTGTCTCCTCCTTTTTTCCATTATCTGCACTAGGATCTGGATCCCTTAGATTCTGTCGATACAAGAGGCTTTTGAGGATCCTCTCCTGTTCTAATCTCAGTCTCTCATTGTCAACACACAAATTCATCATTTATGTTCTTAATTGCTGCACAGTCTCTAATATAACTACATTCTCATTCAATGTTCCTTCCCCTAGATGGACCCACATTTCTGTTTTAGATCCAACTCCATGGGGTGGGGTGGTTCTTCGTCCCCTTCTCATATTGTTTTTGCTCCTCTCTGTGCATTTAAACATTTTTGTTATTGATAGCTTTATTACGCAAGGCCACAGCGCTTGAATCTGTGGCTCTGATACCACTTGTAACATGTTCACTTATCAAATAATTAACCAAAGTTACAAATATATTTTTTTTTAACTATGTTGTCAATATATTTAACTTTTACAATTCTTGGAGCAATAAATATATAAATATTGTTAGGTCATATGTAATAATACTATGTTTTAATTCACATTACCATGGATTGGGTTGGGTAATCATTTTTGGTCCCAACATAGTTCTAAATACCTCGCCTTCCACCGATACATTCGGAATTTCTGGATGCTTTCGGCTTTGTCCTCCAAGTGCCCCTGTACACAGCCTGATAGATGGGAATTTTCACCATGCTTTATCTTACTTGGTGTCATCCAACGACTCAAGGTTAATGGTCACAATTTATGGTAGCTATCCCAATGATAGCCCAAAAGAAAAATCATTTGTTTCATTTCCCCTTGCAAGGAGGCGACTCTACAACTAGTACTCAGTTGGGCGTGTATTTGCAGTTTTCTTAAGGATGCTTTACAGGCTATGAATAGGGTATGTTTTAGTATTAATCTCTTTAAATTAACATCAATTTATTTTTATTTTCTCACCTTGAATATCTACTAATCCTGACAAGGGTTTTTCTTGAGGCGTTGGCAGGAAGGTCTCCTACCCTTGTAGTGTTTGGCCATTCGAGCTAGAAGGTTACGTAAGGTTCATTGTGATTTCAGTATAAAGTTGATTGTTAACTCACCTTTGCTTGATGGAGTGTATATCTTGTTCCTGGAGAAGAAACCATCTTGGAAACAATAGTTTGCCTTTCATCCGACTCAGGTATTGTGAGGGTTTGTTAATTTTTAATCGAACTACCAAATTTCCTTGATTCTTGCACAAGGGTGAATTTTACAAACCTTAACTCCGTTCTCTATGTCATCACAGGGGTTTCTACAGGGGCTCCAACCCCGCCCTTCAAAAGTCGGTTCGAGGGGCAAAGTGAAGCTCTGGCCAATGACACCTCCAGGTTGGCATTGAAGTTAAATTCTCAAGCTTTGTTGTTGAAAAGCAACTCAATAATTATGGGTTTTATGAAGGTCATAACTTAAAGTTATAATTATTCTGCTTTGATCACAATTGATTAATTAGAACTTAGGTCGAACTCGTTGTTGATGCCATAACTACTAAATATTGAATTTTGTTAAACGGAATTTGGGTCGCTGGCTCGAACTATGTTTATAAGTTATCATGTTCCTTTATTTTATGTTTCCATACTAGTTAAACTAAACTGAATTTTTCATGTAAATACATATTGAGGCATACTTGCCATTAACTAATATGTATTTTACTGTTTAAGTAACTTCCCTCATGTACAATTTGAATTGAACTCTATTAATATGTTCAGTACATGATTCTGCGAGTTTTCTTTTGTTTCACCTCCAGTGATATGGTTACAATGAACTCTATATTGTTCATAATGAAGTAAAGATGTATTCATTCAACATTTACTTTGTTTGCAAACAAGTTCCAATTCAATATTCTGTGTGTAAATGGAATTAAACAAGATGGGTTCACTGTTATTTGTTTTTACTTTTGTCTATTTATTACTGCAACTTCTATGTAAAATGCCTTTTGTGGCTAACCCTAACCTTTAGTATATAAATATGTATATTTTCTTAATAGGGTTTTGGTTAACATTTTGTACTATGAGATATCTTGACTGACACGCAGTTGTGTATGGGACTGGACTGAGTCGCTGCATTGATCTGTGCGTTATTAAGGTGTCTTCATGATCTTCATTTGTTTAATAAATCTTTGTGATTCCCTAGAAATAACAAGATTACGTCTCCTTTGAATTCGGTTTAAGCTTACACTTATGTTGTCTTCCTCTGGTTACCCATTAATTTATTTAACTACATACGGTACCCTCTTAATTTACATGAATTTATTTACATAGTTACAGGTTATACTTGGCCTCGTTCGAATTTCCTAGGTTATCGCTTCTTGATTCGTTGTTTTCAATTCCATACCTTAAGCTTTGCCACCATACCACATTCACAGTTCTAAATTATTGCAAAGTTTATATGTGTATATACCCAGTTCTTATATTTAAATTCCCCCCATTACAACAATTCTTACATAAGCATTACAACTCACACTTTAAGTTACCAGTCTGCAATAAATTGAATATAATAGAATTCTTGTGCATTCAACATTCATTCACAGATTAATATTGCAAAATAAAATAAATAAATAAATAAATATATAATATATATATAGATAAAATAAAATAAAATAAAATTAAGAGTTTACTTTCACACTTCAGCCATGTTAATAACATGTATACTTCCATGCAAAAATCACAGACATAAAACAAATCTTAAATACTTATCTATTCTTTGAAGATTTTCTCGAATACAACAGAGTGAGACCTTCTCCACCCAATGTTGAGAAGGGAAATGATGTCATCTTCTACCCCCCGATATTCCTCTCCAGAATAACATGTAACAATATCTTTTGTTTTTGAATCAGGAATAGACATTAGGACTACAGTTTAGTCTTCAAGACTCTGATTCCTTCTCGTAACGAGGTTATCCACTGGCTCAAGTCCAGCTCAGGATGTCCTCCATGTTACTCAATCTTTTCTTTCTTTTCTTTCTCTCCAACAAGACTGACCACTTTCGTTCCACTGAGATCTCCTTTTATCTCTAGGAGAGAAAGGTGTTGCTATCTCTATTTTTTCCCAACTTCCTAGAGGTTGGAATTCATTTCGGGTCTCCCTTCTTGAATTCTGAGATTTCATAATTATAAAAACAAAATATTCATATAAAATGTCATTGGTCTTTCCTGAGTTCTATTTACTATAATCTTAAACAAGATAAAGTAATTTCTTACTGTTATCCATGAGGTGTTACATTTAGAGTACCCAAAATATTAAAGCTCAACAATTATAACCAGAATTTCCAAAAAAGAATATTCAAATTTTTTCTAGAATTTCCATGATTTTCCGGACAAAATTGTGGCATGTGATGTCATTAGACAACGACTTTACGCATTAGAAATTATGTTAACGACTCATAATTAGTAACGATGTAGCGGTGCCATAGATAATTCACATGTGCGATCACCATCATCTCTAATGGTGAGCATGTGAGGATATTAAAATATTAGAACATGTGTGAAGTCTACATACCATAGGTAGCATAAAAAAATCCATTCTTTTTCAGTTACAACTATCTGCACACCATGACATACCATGATTTTATTTTTATTCCATGATTTTTCGGACAAAATTGTGGCATGTGACGTCATTAGACAATGACTTTACCCATTAAAAATTACATTAGCGACTCATAACAGTAATGATGTAGTGATGCCATAGATAATTCACATGTAGGATCACCATCATCTCTAATGGTGAGATGTGAGGATCGTAAAATATTAGATCATGTGTGAAGTCTACATACCATAGGTAGCATAAAAAAATCCATTCTTTTTAAGTTACAACTATCTGCACACCATGACATACCATGATTTTTTTATTTTTTATTTTTTATTTATTTATTTTATTTTATTTTATTTATTTATATTTATATTTATTTATTTATTTAATTTTATTTAATTTTTATTTTTATTTTTATTTATTTTTTAATTTTTTATTTTATTTTATTTTTTTTTAATTTTTTTATTTTTTATTTTTTATTTTTATTTTTATTTTTTATTTATTTATTTATTTACTTATTTATTTACTTATTTATTTTATTTTATTTATTTATTTATTTTTATTTATTTTTTTTTTTATTTTTTATTTTTTTTTATTTATTTATTTATTTATTTAGTCGTAAAAAACATCATCTTTCATTAATAAAGGTGATCACAATAACTTGTTTCTGATATACATCTTTCACAAGAAAACATTTATGTTACTTGTTTGTCATTGTATTCAATAAAAACTTAGTGAAAAATCCTACCTACCTATCCTATCCCGAATATACCCTATGATTCTACTTTGAAAATCTATTAGCATACCCCTATTTCTAAGTGTCTCTGTCCTCCAACTATACAAAATTGCTTTTCTACAAGATCTCTATAGTTCCTTCATTTATTATTGAACCCTGCTGGAAAGCATGAAAGTGAATCAATCATGTTTCCACTGCAATGCCCCTTTTTGATAACATGTCTGCAACCCCATTATGTTCTCGGTACACATGTTGATATGTAATCTATCGAAAGGTCTGCTCCAGATTCCGGATATGCCTCATCCATGCAGAAATATTGATAGGGTTGAATTGAGTGGATCCCTGTTGTTACACAACATTTTTTCACTATCCCTGTACTCCCCATTCCTCGATCCTGGAGGACCTCTACAGTGAACCCTACATGATTTCCCATCATAAAGGGACTCCCATTATGTCCCTCTTCATGAGCAGAACTTTTCCCTTTTGCATCATTTCCCAAGAATCTTTCTTTTACCCGAGTTTACAAGCCTGACACTAATGACCCATTTCCTCCTCGCACCGATTTGCAGAGTTTGAAACTCCGCCTTGCGTCATACAATGCAAATGAGATTTTTCTCAGTCGTGCCGATCGTCTTTTGGAAAGTTTTTTTAAATATGGAGTCAAAGCTTCCAGGTCTAGAAGCTTCGTAACGAAAGTCTGGCAAATGGTTGGGCTGGATGGAGCCGAGGAAGTCAGTTTTGGCTCCTTTCCCCTATTAAGATGGAACAAACCAAAGAGTTAAGCCCTCTCCCATGATAAGAGGAACCATCTCCCCTCCATCAAATCTATATAAACTCCTCCTTTTCCAAGCTAATCTAGTCTTAGTCTTTTTGGAGCTTGAATAACCAGCAAGATATCTATAGCTTGTAGCTTTCTAGTTTATGTTTGTGGAGGGAGAATAGTGTGTTTGGTTTGGTTTGGAACTAAAGGGAAGAAGCCTCAAAACTTCCATTGTTGGGGCTATCCATGAGATGCTAGTAGACGTGTGGGAACCCGGATACATCGGAGGAGACCAACAACATCAAGGCTTTGGTTGTAATCTCTTTCAGAACTTATATGAATACAACTATTGATTGATTTCCTACATTAACTGTTATCTTACATTTTATGGCTTAAGGTATCTTGACCTTTTAAGTAGGCTGAATTAAATTTGTATGCTATCACATTTGTTGTTGTTGTTTGTTTGCTTGTTTCAGGTGTTTGAAGGAAGGAAATGAAAAGTAGATGGAGTAAGGAGGCAAGATCACTACCAAGCGAGATAACATTTTAAGAGGTAGGCCCTCTTATTTGATTCTAGCTTAAGGAAGTTTTCCATATATTGTTTGTTTATGGCTAGACCCGCTCTCTCGGGCTAGAGGAATTGTCTTTTTCCACATCAAGAATTTACCTACACCACAAATTGGTGACTTCACTAGGGAGCCAATCCTCTTGTTTGATTGATTTTTCATTTCATGGTTTATGTGAACTTTTGTAGTGTCACATTTTCCCTTTGCTTCTCTCCACTTTGCCTGGTTTATTGCTCTGAGTTTGAAATTTATAGTGGTAGGTTTGTTTTTGGCCTTTGAAATTTTTTATTTTTTTTCTTGAAATCCTCAGTCAGCGCGTTTGATTTTCTGACAGTCGCGCCGATCAGAGTGATTTTCTCTAAAACAGTCACGTCGTACCCCCTTGTGGCGCTTGTTGTCATTTAGGCAGTCGCATTGATTCCTATAGGTGAAGATCAGGGTTTCCCCTGGATCATAACCAATGTGTCTTGCCCTCTTAATTTCTACCTCTTAGCTCATTTTGTCTATGTTCTCCCTGATTGGAAAGCTTCATTAGCTTGGTTTGTGTGCTTGTTTGGTTTTCTTTCTCTTTACTTGATTTTTGAGTCTTTGGGTGGTTAGTGTCCCTAGGGCATCTAGGTCATTGTCTATTCAGCTGTTTATATGCTCAGCAAGTCAAGTTGTTGGTTAGCTTCTCCTTACATTTCATTAATATTCCTTTTATCGCTTTGATTTCAATTAAACAGGTTTGAAAAGTTTCGTTCGTTGCTTAAGCATCTTTTTCGGGCATAGATTACATTGCTCATCTTGTTCTTGATTGAATCATTGCATTATTTCTTTGGAAGGAATTCTGTTTTGTGTTTTGCATTTGATTGAGGTTGATTGCTTTGAAAAAATTTCATTGAAGTTTTTGTGAAAGATTCATTTTATCATTCCACTGAAAACTACATAATTCTAGTTTTCTAAACAAATATGTTACATTATCTAGCATCATTGAAGATTAGAATTGCATCACCATTTGCATTCGAAAAGAAAAGAATTCTCTTTGTTGTTTAAAGGAATACTTGAAGTGCATTTGATAGGAAAGATAGGAATTGGAAAGAATTTTTCATTATTTTTGTTTTCGAAAAGCGAAGTAGTGAAAAGGTCATCTTTATTTAAATTGCTTGTTTGTTGCATTTATTGTGTTCTCTACTCTCATTAGTGTAAACATTCATCGAATTGAAAGGGTTTTGTCTCATTTAGCTGCATATAGGAGTTTTTTTCGAGTCACATCGATAACGCCTAAAAAATGAAACATAATTTGAAGATAAACTTTAAAATGTATTAAATTAACCTAAGGCACATTTGAAACTTAATGCTCACATCTAGAAGGTCTAGGCTAGAGAAATGTTCCGGCGTCTTTAAACCTAACAGTTGTCGTTAGCTTCGGCACTAGAAATTGCTAATACGGACTTGTGCTCCCCGTATTGGTGCGTATATAAAGGGATACCCCACTAGGTTTGCAATCCTTTATTCGTTAGAAGATGAGTCTACCGCCTTGTAAACATGATATACCAAACACAACATTCTGGGAGCTTGCCTGCCTGTACTTCTTGATTCAGCGGGAGGTATTCTGTAGTTCACGGTTACCTGGTAATCCTTTTTACCTAGATTATCTTGAGCAGTCATTTTGATCTTTTTGACTCCCTAAATATAAAATATCACCGAGCACTTGTCCTTTCGATCTCATTTTAAACCAAAAGTGATAGAGTCATCTTTTCTTTTTTCTTGACTCTTAAAACATGAAAAAGCACCAATTTGTTTCACCGTCTTAAAAAATTGTTCTCCATGATCACATAACATTCATGTTAGTATTTTTCTAGACCACATCGTGAGTACACCAATACACTTTAAAAGCCCTGAAATTAATCTCTCTCTCCTTGTTAATTGAGACAAAGTCATCCTGGTATGAAAGATCATCTGAGGAGCCTTTTCCTAAACTCCCGCAATCACTCGAGGATCAAGGTGTTGAACTTGGAATTGTTCTAAGTATTCAACCTTTGTCATCTCGTCCACCTCCTTCATCAGATACTAGTCACTTCTGGAATCTGGCCCGGAATCTCCAGACAATCTTATCCAGACTCCAGAGAGTCCGCTGATTCCTGAAGGTCAGCTTGGATTGGTTGTTTATCCTCCGAATCCTTTGTTTGATCATGTTGTAATATCACCGCAGCATCTGTATGGTTTGTACAATCAACTGAGTATTCCTTTGGAATTATCCCATCGAACAACTTCAATTGTCCATCGTCGTTTGTTTCCACCCATGGAATCAGAAGGCAAGATCCCAATCTCCTCTCTTGGTCACTCAGAGGTTTCTCCTACACACACTCCACACACTGTCGATGGGCAAGAATATCCTTTCCCTCCTGAAGGTTTCCCTTACACAAGAAGCATCCCGACTAGTTTTTACCCCGAGTTACCGCGTGATTACTTGTCTTTAGCTCAGTTGGTTTCAGGTATGCCTAATGCCTCATCGTTATATCACAACCCCTATCTGATCGTCTGGCACTATGCCTACCTCAGGTATGTTCGTTCAAAACACGACCTCTCAGCCGATGGTGCATTCTGTAGTCACTTCAGTTCCGGTGCAACCCACCGTTCTAAATCCACTTGTTTCGTCAGTCCAAGTTACTCATCCGATTCAACTAACGATTTCAAGTCAAGTCTCTGTCAGTTCTTCGATCCCTCCAGTAAGTGGACAGGTTGTGCCACCACCTCGGGGGAAGAATCCGAATGTTTCTATGATTTCTGGCACAACTAATGTGAGTGGCTCACAAACTCACATGGCTGGAATGAACCAGCCCTCTTCTGGTGCTATTTCAAACCCTGTTGGTCCTGCTGGATCAAGTAATGTCCACTACCGACAGTCGAACCCTGTTGGTCCTTCTAGGTGAAGTAATGTCCAGTATCAGCAGTCGTATGTGGCTTAGGTTCAATACCAACCTTCTTATGTTCCACATGGTTCACAAGCAATGATGCATCCACCTTACATCCATCAAGCTGGACCTTATGTTTAGCTTGGTCTATCCGCCACACCTGGTGGATATGGCCAGATCCAGTTTGGGAATTTTCGGGGAACTATCCAACTACTTTTGCAACAGCCAAGACCACTTTTGCAGTAGCAAGGGAAGACACTGTAACAGCGAGGACAATTGCAACAACTATAGGGGTAACCCTTGCAACAGTCGCAACAAACCTTACAGCTACAAATGCATTATGTTCCTCAACCCTCACAACCTATGTCCTGGCAAGGTCAACCTATGTAGTCGCAGGGACAACCTTTACAGTCTCAAGGTCAACCCTTGCAGCAACAAGGTCAACCTAGGCAGCAGCAACCCTTGTACTCATATCAACAGGGTCAACCTTTGCAAGGGCAAGGTCAAGGTCAAGTCCTGTAGTAGTAGGTCCAAAATCATTATGTCCAAGGGAAACATGTTCAACACCCTTACGCCTAGGGGAAGCAGGTGCAAAATCCATATGTCTTAGGTCAACAGGCTCAACAACCTTTTAACCCATATGTTGCTTATCAATAGCCTATGGCTGGATAGTTTCAAGGCTATTAAGGTCAGAATCCTCCCTACAGGCAAGGTAACCTACAGTGGGGGAAAAATCAAATGCCATATGGACAAAACCCTCCACTATGGGGACAAAATCCTTACCAGCAGGGATGGGTTCGGTAGGTTGGGCCCGCTTATAGGCCTAAAATGCCTTTCAATACCCAATTTCCATTCTTAGCCACTTTGGAATTGCCAGATGTGTCTAGAATCACGAATGATCCTATTCTTCATTCACCATACTGGCCTCCGGTTTCATCCAAGATTCCGAGCGATTGCTTGAATTTTGAAGGAAAAGTGAAATCCACAAGCCCACGTGATGACATATCACCGCTAGTGCTCCTCAAATTCGTATGTTGATGTTTCCATTCATCTCCACCTTTTCCAACAAACTCTAATAGGTTTTGTAGCCAAGTGGTACATCAAACTGCCTCGAAGTACCTATCATGAATTTAACACTCTCGTTATGGGATTTCTCACACATTTCCAGTTGTCGGTTCGCTATGAAACTGACACCCATCTGCTAATGTCACTCAAGAGAGACACTGCAACCCACATCTCCGATCACATCCATGAATGGAAACGTCGGCGTCACTTGATCAAGTTTGAGATTGCTAATCAGTTATTGATCAAATGGTTCACCAAATCATTCGTCAGCAAAATTGTTGAGGACATTTCTATGGGCGGATGTGTCACTGAGGAACAAGACATTATGTGTGCCTAGTATTTGGATCTCGTCTATTCACAATCTGGCACGTTATATGATATGTTACTCGATGCGACCAGACCATCATCTGATTTAGAGACATCCAAGTCTCCAGCTACACCTCTTGTTGATGGAGTAATTGGTTGAGTGTCCCAGACTCTCGCAAAACATTCCAAATAGAAGTTGGTCTCAAACACTGCTCCTAATGATTCTTCTCGAAATTCAACTGGTCCTGGTAAAACCTCAGAGGTTCACGTTGTCCAGTCTACCATAGTGGAAAAATCCTCTAAAGGTAAAAAGAAAGGCAAAGGCAAGGGTAAAGTCGATGCCCTGAAAGAGGGCCCTCCTAAGTTGTCTACTGGTGATGCTTCTCAATGGAAGCCCAAGTATCCATGTCTCATATGTGAGGAGGATCACTATACTAAAGATTGTCGCCGATGATTTGAAGTTAGTCATTTGCTGAAAGGGACCCCAACTATCTTGAAAGAGCCCTTTCCATCCCAGTAGACCCAAATGGTAGACCAGCCTTAGTCATTCGCTTCCTCAGGTTCACAAGTGTTCATGATGAATATGCCTATCAACATGGCTACCAGATCAAAAGATTATCAAACACCTACCCCAACAGCAGGGAACGAGAAAGAACGTACCCCTTCTTCTTCTTTCCCATCAAGTTTTTGTCCTCTCCATATAGAGCGACCTAATCTTGATTCTTCCATTCGACCACCTTCTTGAGGTGTACTGCGAAAGTCCTCGTACAATCCAAATGCTCAAGCCACTCAACATTATAATATTGTTGAGGATTTGGCTCAAGCTCCATGTGCTATGTCTGCTCTCGAGGTCCTTTAAAGTTGTCCATCTCAACGGAAAGCATTATTGTCGGATATTGGAGGTATTGATCCAAATGACTCTAATCTCATTTGTTTTGATCTAGAAAACCACATTTTGTGTTTACTTCATCAGATTTCCTTTCTCATTCAGGTCATCATGAATGAGAAAACCATTCATAGGACCATCATCGATGAAGGTGCTTCTACCTGCATCATGTCTATCGCTTGATGGAAGGGAATTGGTTCTCCTACTTTGAACCAGTCACCTAACACTTTGGAAGATTTTGACGAATGCGATTCATGACCATTTGGTGTCCTCCCTAACCTTGCCATTACTTTGGAGGGCAAGACAGTTCACCTTGAAGTAGAGATTGTTGATGCTAATCTGAACTATAATATTCCACTCGAACGGAGTTGGACCCATGCCATGCATGTTGTAGCCTCCTCGCTTTTCCACATGATTCGTTTTCCCCATTAAGGGAAGATAGTCATGGTCAACAAGTTGTCCTTCTTTGCCTCTTCCTCCTCGGATGTCAATGTTCCTTATGTCAAGCACACCGGTGGTCCTTATGAGAGTGTGTGGGCAGGACTTTTTAAAGATCCCACCTTGATGGGTATTTTTCCGCTCCCACCTCCGCATGTTTCCTCTGTCAACATGATCTTGGTCAAGTATAATCCTTGAGTCATTCCCTCACCAAATCTTGTTGATACCCATGGCGAAGTTATGTTGCTAAGCCCTGCTAAAATTAATTATGTGGAGATTGATTCGGCTTCATCTTCAATATCCTCCAATCATTATGTTTCGAGGTTTTCTCTCGATACGTATTCTCAATCCTCGTGGATTGGTTCTTTGGAATCTCCCGATCCCTTAGCCGAGACTTTTCTTTTTGATGAGAGTATCATGGAAGTAATTTCTCTGGAGGAAGTGCCTTGGAAGGAAACTCATCAGAGTTCCTCATTCTTGCCTAGCGTGATGGTCATGTCTACTTGTCTTGAGGAGTTCTCTTCTTGATTCCTGACCCAACCACTTCAGACGCTTCTCATGACTCATGAAGTTTGGTCGGAAGGGAACATGGGTAACATTACCCAAACGATGCCAATTAATATTTCTATCAAGCTTGGTGTCGTAGAAAATTTCCATAATGGGGTAACTTGTTCTCTTGATGAGATCAAGCTTTATACTTGTCTGTTCCAAGAATTCCGAGATGTTTTCACGTGGTCATATGAAGAAATTCCTAGCATTGACCCAAGTATAGTCATGCATGAAATTTCAACTTACCCTCATGTGAAGCCCGTTCGCCAATGGCTTCATCCAGTGCACCCTAGAAAAGCGGCCACCATTAAGGGTGAAGTTATAAAACTTCTTAAAGCTGGATTTATTTATCCAATCCCTCTTACAGATTGGGTATCTAATATCGTACTGGTGACAAAGAAACAAGACACTATTCATGTTTGCATCGATTACTTGATCTAAATCATGCTTGCCCAAAGGATAGTTACCCCACTCCTTTCATAGACCAAATCATTGATGAATGTGCTGGGAGTGAAATCTTTTCCTTTATGCACGATTTTTCTGGTTACAACCAGATAAACATTGCACTGGTTGATCAAGATATGATATCCTTTATCTGTCCGTGGGGGAATTTCACGTATAAAAAGCTCCCTTTTGGCCTTAAGAATGTTGGGGCTACATTTCAAAGAGTGATGTATTATATGTTCCACGACATTAGAAACATCGTTCAACCTTATTTGGATGATCTTCCTGCTCATTCATGTAAGCACCATGATCATCCTGATCATCTCTGATGATTTTTTCTTCACTGTAGACACTACAACATTCGGCTAAATCCGCATAAATGTGTCTTCTGCTTCAAATCCAGACAACTCCTTGGCTTTATTATTTTGAAAGAAGGCATTCGTCTTCATCCTCTTAAATTTGAGGCTATTGTTAATTTACCCCCTTCATCTTCGTTGCATCAACTACAAAGTCTGCAAGGGAAAGCAATTTTTCTCTATCGTTTTGTACCAAAGTATGCTGAGCTAGCTTAAGGGTTCACCTGGTTCCTCAAGCAAGGAGCACCATTCGTTTGGGATGTGACTTCCCAAAAACCTTTCGATGATTTAAAGGTTGTCCTCATTAACGCTCCTTTGCTGCACCCTCTGAATTATCATTGCGATTATTTCCTTTATCTAGATGCAACCTCTAGTACCATCGCCATGGTGCTGGTGTAAGACAGTGAAGAAGGTAATGAACATGTTATTTACTACCTCAGTCGTAATATCCTTGATACTGAGACGCATTATGCTCATGTCAAGAAGTTGGCTTTGGATGCCATTCAAGCTATTGAGCACTTTCGGCACTACATTCTTCTCTACACTACAACTGTCATTTCTGAGTGCAACCCCATGACTTACATCTTGACTTGTCAGTTGCTTGTGGGAAAGTATTCCAAGTGGATTGTCATCCTCGAGGAATTCAATTTGGTGTTCACTACTACCAAATCTAAAAAATCACTTGTCTTCGCTGAGTTGATTTTCTCTCTTCCCTCTACTTCTCTTCCTGCTGGTGCTGATGAACAACTCCCACACAAGACTCTTTTTTTATAGCACTCTCAACCTGTGGTATGACAATATCATCGTGTATCTCCAAACATCCACCTTCGGTCTGCATTGATGAAGGATGATCTCCGACGCATTTGGAATCAATCCCAACCTTACTGTATCATTGGAGATACTTTATACCACGTCGGTGTCGATTAAATTCTTCACCGTTGTCTAACTCTCGAGGAGGCTGAGATAGTCTTGAATGATTACCATTCTGGCGTGTGTGGCAATCATCTTCTTAGATATGCTACTACTCAAAAGATACTCTGTTCTGGTTGTTTCTGGTCCTCCATCTTCAAGGATTGCATCCTTGTTGTTCGCAAATGTCATGACTACCAAATTTATCAGTGAAAAATGTGCGCTCCACCTGCTCACCTTCACCCCATTATTACCATTGGTCCCTTTGCTAAATGGGGCATTGACTATATGATATATAACCCTCGTTCGGCGGGGGGGCATGGTTATATTATCGTTGTTGTGGATTACTTCACCAAATGGGTCGAAGCGATGCCTACATATTCTGCTGATGGTAAAACGATGCTCAATTTCTATTCAATCACGTTATTTCCAAGTTTGGAATGCCTAGGGCCATTGTCACCAACCATGGCTCCCATTTTTGCGATTACATGATGGCTGATTTGACTTCTACGTTGGGCTTGTGCTAAGATGGCTTGACCTCGTACTACCCTCAAGTCAATGACCAAGTTGAAGCTGTGAACAAAGTACTGGCTATGATGCTTCAGCGCACCATTGGGATGCACAAGTCAAATTTTCATCTCATGTTTTTTTCAGCTCTGTGGGCTTACTAAACCTCAACCAAAGATGCCATTAGATTTACCCCTTTCCAGCTCGTCTATGGTCTGGAAGCAACTTTACTGATTGAGTGTGAAATTACCTAACTCAAGCTAGCTGTCAGACTTCTCCCTAAGACCTCACCTCAAGAAGAGCGCCTCTTGTACTTAGAATGACTAGATGAAAATCGTCATCTTGTTGCTTTAGTCATTGACACACATAAAAAGTGGGCTAAGTCTCATTTTGATCAATCGGTCTCCCCTCATGCTTTTTCTGAGGGTGATTTGGTTTTATTGTATGATCAAGCTAATGATAAGCTAGGGGTAGGTAAATTCGAACCGATGTGGCATGGGCCCTACATTGTTAAATGTATGTTACAAAAAGGGGCCTATGAGCTGATTGATTATGAGGGAAATCCCTTAGACAAGCCCCATAATGGGTTGTATCTCAAAAAGTACTATGCCTGAGTCATCTTGCATGGCTACTTTTGTACAATACTGTGTTATTAATTTTTGTGCAAGTGTGGTTTGGTGTGTTGTTTTTCAAGCAACTTTCCTGCTTACTATGTCTTTGCCTACTTTGCACTTTGCAGATGTTTGTAAATCCTCACATCGGTTTCGCTGATGGTGCTTTCCGTGCTACCTGGAATATATCCTCTGCGGAATGGACCATTTATGACCCCCATGGTGATTTGATTGATCTTCAAGGTATTTATTTAGGTCGAACAACTAATAACATTGTTGAGTATAGCACAATTATCGAACTATTGTCAGAAGCCATTGCTCTTGACATTTGGGAATTGGTTGTCAACCTTGATTCACGACTTGTTCTTCAGATCAACGTGCAATATTCCGTCAAAAACCCTCAGATACTGAGAATGTATTTTCATATTCGTCTCTTACATAGAAAATTTGATTACATCACATATCATCATATTCCTAGACACATGAATACATTAACAGATGCATTAGCTAATTATGTGTTGGATAGAAATTTGCGAAATATGTGAAAAAACAAAAATATTTGTACCATAGTAAGCAAAAAACATAGCATATATTTATATGTCAATAATATTTGAGTAGCATAAATCAAATAATATATGTGTTCAAAAGTAAATTCGTGGCTAGCAGGCCTCAAAACTGTAAAATGCTAAACCTATAGACTATTCGGCATGGTGCTCATGATAGCATGTTACTGCTCGTACTACAGGAGTTAGTAGTTGGTGAATGCTTTCTGATACCCCCACTATGTGTCGCTGATACTAGCGTGGGATGTCACCCACCCGGGCATACTCTGGGATACCTCTGGTCAATCCCTCAAGGTTTTGCGTGATTTCCTCCTCGTTATCAACTCCTTCTTGATAAGGAGAGATATCAAACTGTTGAGCAACGCGCCTGGCGATTGGAGACATCCTAGCTGGTCGCTCTGGTCCCACATCTGCATTTACAAAATCAAAATTCCATGAACGCATATATTTCAAAAAAAAAAATGTTTTTCTTACCTACATCATCATAATCTTCTCCCTCTGGGAGCGACATATCTGAATCACCACGAAAGTCAGTATCGCTATAGGGCCAATCCTCCACTACGATCTGTTGTCGCCTTAGCCATGAAAATAAGGCAGGCTTATATGATATATGCTGCCCCCGGTGATTCTAGGCATCAATTCACTCCAACGGACCATCCGTGGGTCTCGTGATGATGGCGGGTTCACCTTTGCAAGCTGGTAGTGAAATAGTGGGATTCGCTCCGAAATGAAGGTCACTAGAATGGAACCATATTCGAACTACTTTAGGTTTCCTACCTTGGCTTTGGATAACTGGCACTTCATGTTTACCTTCATGGCTTCTGCCCAGTTGAAGATAGTTGGCACCGTACAGTCTATAGCATATTGGAACTTGGATTTATTAGACTCACGTAGTGCCTGAACCCCATCCACTTTGTTTATGGTCAAAAGTAGTACTTTCAGCACAAGGTCCCGAATAGTCATGATTTCTACCTTGCCACTCTTTGATTTCAATTCTTCTAGGTAGTGTTCTACAAGAAACATGTTTACACTTTCCCCAATAGGCCTGGCCCCATACAGATTAATTGGTTCCCCTCTTCGGGATAGTCTAATGATGAAATAGATGTCAGAAGTTTCCAATTCCAATTCTTGGTCTTGGATCACAAAAAATTCACGATTGGCATCCCAAATACTGATCAAATATTGCAGCAACTCGAGTTGAGCTCGAAGACCTGGTGTGAGGAAGAATTTGAGGAGCCCATAGTTCCTCAGGGAATTTAAGTAGTTTTTGGTCTGCCAATGCCTTTGAATCAATTGCCTCATGCTCACATTCTCTCTAATCGACCATTTTTCACTGTGTTTTCCCTACAAAAACCATAGAATTAAGTCAACATGCATCCTTGGCCAAATAAATCTGGATTCAAAGAAGAGAAATTGGGCAAGAAATCAAATTTTTTATGTTCACAGCGCCGACACGACCATTTTAAAAAAAGTAGAGCCGACGACGCACTTGATGGTGTTTATGACCCTCGATCGGCATGATCCCATGCCTGGAATTCACACCGACCGAGTGCAATTTTTTTTCCCAAAATCTCCTTCAAAAATCTAAACAACTGTTAAAAACAGGAAAAACAAGAACAAAAATGAAGCTAAGGGTCTCAGCTCTTACCTACAACTGACAGATCGTCAAATGGTCTCCCGGATCTTCCACAATTTGCTCCTGAACATTTAGGGCACAAATGGGTGAAAAGTTCTCCACACAAGGTAAAAAGGTAAAATGGTAAAAAATATTTACTTTTTTCCCTTTTTTATTCAGTTTTCATGAAGTTTTAGGGTTTTAAAACCATTTTTCATGTATTTTACCTCAGAAATTGGATAATACGTTTACCTCTTGTGCAATGACAGGTGACATATTGCTGATGATGGCACTAGAGTCGTATTTAAGCTCTTTTCTCAACTCGTAAAAATTAAATGAAAAGTTCACAGAGTATTTTTCCCTTTTTACTCATTAAAGAGAATAAAAATGGGGGGTCCACTTTCAAGCTATTTTCCAACTCTTTAAACACGAAACAATTGCCGAGCTCTTGTAGTTTTGAACTCATTAAAGGTTGTGAAACTTTGTTTACCTAGTATACGTTTACCCTTTTTTCGGGATGGGATAAACTATTTACGAAAAAGGTACTCCTTCACTGAAATGGTCAAGTGGTTCTCTCAAGTATCATTTTCTACTTTTTTGGGCTCGAGAGACACAAATGTAAGACAATGGACCATGTGGAGTTTTATTTTCCGTGTCTTTTTCAAACTCTCTAAACATGAAAAAGATATTGAATTACACCTTTGTCAGACTCGTTAAAACATTAAAATGACATCGGATTTGTCACCATGACGAACATGAGCTTCTATTTCCTAGGGCTCATTAATCTTACTAGGTCGGATTCATCCAAAGGATGGACTTACACTGCAAGCACATGTTATCCCCTTCAAGCTTGTGATTAAAAAATATTTGGTGTACCTGCTAGAAATGGTGGGGGAAAATGGGAAATTCTATCAGTTATGTCGGCAACTCACTCTTGAAAATGACACTTTTTGTTTCTTGTCGGGTTGAGATATCCTCACTTCATCATTGAATTTCCTAGGTTGGGCCATTCATTTTTTCCTTCCATTTGATCTCTACCACGTCATCATGACCTATGATCCTATGGATCCAAAAGTTGCCAAACTTCGGAGTCGTGTTACTGATATATTCAAAAGTTTTCCTTCTGCAGTTACAATCATTCATGACTCTCTGTATCATTGCATCCCTTCATCTCGTGTTGATGATGTTGGATACATCATGGCCCTCCTTCGACATGGTTGCTTCCCATTGAATTCAGTTCATTATCTGGGAAATTGGCTAAGAGACTCCATTCAAGTACCTTAGAGCTTGCATGCCCTAATGGCAAGTTCTTCACACTTGACGACAAGCTCACATCATTGGCCTTCAATCAAGTGATTTCATGGGTGTTCGACTTTAGTTTCTTATTCACATTATGTGGATTGTGTTGCTGGTACCTTGAGTGCCATCATCATTATTGGTGGTTTCTCTTATGCTTGTTAATAGTTCACATCATTAACCCATAATGAAGTGATTTCCTACCATATTAGACTTCGACACATCTATTCACATGTTAGAATTTGTACTTTGGTCAAGTCACGTTGGAGCGTAAGACCCTAGGCTCAGATTACTAAAGTCCAGGTTACAAGGCGATGTGACATGATCATGATCATATACATGTCTCTCTCAAATGGATGGCTGGGACTATACCATGAGGTTATTATATGTGATCCTTCTCATTATTGGATGGCTGCGACCATACCTTAGTTTCAATAAGATCCTCTTTATCGGATGGTTGTGCTCATGCCTTGGGTCCATTTGCATGATCTCTCTCTGGATGGCTGCTCCCATACCATGATTCATGTATCTTTTGTCAGAGTTTCAGTGATGTATATGTATCTATGCTTGCTTGTAAGTTTCCTAATGATGGACTCTGGTTCCCCGCATCTACCTGTAAAGCATTTCACACCTCATTCTAGTTTGGCCTTCATGTTTTAGGGGGCATCTTTTACACAACATTTTGTCACTATCCCTGTACTCCGCATTCCTCAATCCTGGAGGACCTCTACAGTGAACCCTACATGCTTTCCCATCATGAAGTGACTCCCATTATGTCCCTCTTCATGAGCAAAACGTTTCCATTTTGCATCATTTCCTAAGAATCTTCCTTTTACCCCAGTTTACAAGACCAATGCTAATGACCCATTTCCTCCTCACACCGATTTGTAGAGTCTAAAACTTGACCTTGCATCGTATGTTGCAAATGAGCTTTCTCTCATTCATGCCAACCCTCTTTTGGAAAGTTTTTTAAATATGGACTCTATTAGTCCTTACAATTTCCTAGGCTGAAAATGAAATCGAGAAGAGTAACCTCAAACCACTTGAGCTCAGTAGCTAGCCCTACTGAGCATGAGAGGGATATATATATATATATATATATATATATATATATATATATATATATATATATATATATATATATATGTTTGTGTGTTTGTTAAAATTTGGGTTTTAGGGTTTCCTGAACTAGGGTTTGGAGCCACAAATAGGTCTAGGTTGTAGAAGTGCAGGAGAAAATATGAGCAGGAGCTAGATATCAAAATCCATGGTGTATTTAGAATATTTTCAGTGAAGTATAGAAGAGAAAATGTAGAAGAAACTAATGAGCATAAGTAAACATGATTTCATTAGCTTAGGAAGACATAAACATAACTATGAAAACCAGATAAACAGAGCTTGAGAAACAAGAATTTTGTATATTTCACTGTAAGGAATCCATAGAGATATCATGTAAATAAAGATGTTTTAAACTTTAAAAAACAAATAGAATGAAGAACAAACACCATGAACTCATTGGGCTAGAGTTCTTTGAAAATAATTGCAACTGTCTCTGTATTAGCTGAAAAGATGATTACATGCAAGCCTCCTCCACAAAAATTCCAACCCTTCTCTATGAAAGAGAAATGATAAATATAGACTCTCTTAGACCACTTTCCCACCTTCAGGAGTTGGATTCCTTCGTGGAGGAACTGACTCCAAGATTCTCTCCACCAAGAGGTGAGAGTGAGAAGGTGAAACTCAAACACTTCTTGGAGAGTTTGTTTAGGAGTTTGCTTCCTTTATGAGGCCTAATAAACATCAAAAACAGCCTATGATGTACATTTATTCATGCCTACATCACCTAGCCTCGAAAATAGTGCCATTACATAAAGAGGTATGACTTTGACTAAGTCAAAATGGAAACTAGAAATTTTACACAGTGAAATTTACAAATTAAAATAGAGAAAAGTGCACAAGCGCAGTGCCGAATTTGAGCTGATTTTCAGGTGCGTTCTAGACACGTCCAAATGAAAGTTTAAGAGAATGGTCAACTAGCCCTTCAAGTTTAGTTTCTATAACAGTTTAAAGTTTTTCATTTGACCCATGGGAAGGCATTAAAAAATCCATTCTCCCAAGGTCGCTCCAAGTGCACAACACATGTCAAAAAGGGTCAAGAATGCTAGTTTTTTGCCACTTTTTTGCACTTTTTTCCAAACTGAGCCACCTCTGTAAAATATGAGAAAATGGGTTTTTAGAGGATGGAAATAGCTTTCCAAAAATATAATTTTTTCCTGAAATATATGCCTGAGGAAAAAGTGAAGCGCCTTGGCGCTGCACTTCTGGAGCTGCTAATTTTTTGAATTTAGCTCCAAAACTCACAAAAAACAAAAAATGCTTAGAATTTTCTCAAAATTGGCTAAAAGCTATAAAATTCTATATGTTAAACCTTCATAGATGCTTCAACAAGCATCTCTAAGTTTCCCTCATCCTTTTGGTCCTTTCTGG
This sequence comes from Pinus tabuliformis, assembly GCA_031772625.1. NCBI lineage: Eukaryota > Viridiplantae > Streptophyta > Pinopsida > Pinales > Pinaceae > Pinus > Pinus tabuliformis. The sequence goes on along the minus strand of CM062820.1, from coordinate 733,444,547 downwards.
CTTCTTTGAGCTTGTTTCACGCTGCTTTACCTTGACATTGGCGATCATGTTTCGAGCCTAGTAGTGGTGCACCATATGCCTAAGCAACTAATTATATTTGTTTGCCTTCTCAAGGAGCTTCTCCAAGTGTTCATTCATCCTTTTGAGCCAATACTCCTTGTCTTGATTGACCTCAAGAGCAATTCTGTCCTCTAGGTCTATGTCTTCATCCAATAGGATGTGTCCTTCCTCTTCTTGTAATGCCTTCTCTAGACCCTTTCTTCTTGGCCTTTTCCTCTTACCTTTCCCTTTTTCTCCTTCAGGCTCACTTGAATCTAGGATTTATTTGCCCTTGCCAACCTGCTGCAATAACTTGGTTTGCTATTTTTCCATGATCAATTGCTTTGCTTTGAGCTGAATATTCTCCTATTCAAGGAATGAAATGATGTATCTAGCTCTCGCCATGTTGACTGTAAGCTCCTTGATATGATAGTATTTATCTCTGATTGTCTGCTACATGCTTGAAGTCTGATCCTCTGCCTCTAAATCAACTAGCTCAAACTCATGCTCAACTGTGTCTTTATCCCGCGTTGCTGATCCCTGCTTTGTTGATGTAGAAGGCTTGGCCCCTTTCTCACCATGAGAAGAAAACACAAGCCTCTGTCCTCTCTTGTACATCCTGGTCACCTCAGGCTTAGGTGCTTGAGTTTTCTCAACTGATTTTCTAGAGGACCCCACTTCCATTTGTTGTTTTGGTATGCTAGAGGTTTGAGCTGCTACATTGGCTTCATGCCATTTCAGGGCTGTTTGAAAAAAGGTTTCCCAAGTAATACATTCTATGCAAGCTGGTGAAGGACTATAGTCTTGATCAGACTATGATGAAACAAGCTTGGGTAGTGCTCCTTGTTCTTCATTTGTATCTTCTCTGACATTTTGGAAATGCTCCTGAATAGGTAGTTACACATGTTGAGTGGCTTCTAAGAGGTGAAGTGCATTAGGAGGCGAAAATGATAAGCATACAACCTGGAGAATCTTCCTTCACATGTAAAGAACTTCATGATAATCTTCATCAAAGGGGCATATTTCTCCAATAAGTATCTGAAAGGCATAGTGTGAGCATGTTTTTCCCTGTATGGTGTTTTTAAGAAAGGTTTATAATATTCAAGATCTAGGTTCATTCCCTTGAACCAATATTCACCATTGTTTGGTAGCCCTGTAGCAAGTGAAATGGAGGCCACTGAAAAAATGAATTCAACACCAGAAATAACAACACTTTCACCCTTCAACTGAGTTTCCACCTAATCTATCAACTGCTCATGAAAACCCACCTCACTCACCCTGTTGCAGAAATCCAAGCAATGTCCATCTTCAAAGCACTATTTGATAAAGGGATATGAGTTGATTTCACTGCAATTTGATGGCTCATATCTGAGGATTTTCCCTCCCTTGTGATGTCTCTTCCTCTCTGGTGAAGATTCTGCCTCCATGATGAAAACAACCCTAGCAACAGGAAAATGAGAATAATTGTGAGGTATGAGTGGAAAATGAAGTGATGTGAAGGTGGAGTTTGAGAAAATGGTAAAGGAAGTTTGAAAGAGGTGAAAATGGACTATGGAAAGCTGATGAAAATGAGTGGAAAAGCAATGGAGGAATGATATTCTTGTGAGAAGTTAAAACATAGTTTGTTGTGAAAGTGCCCAAAAACCCCTAGGAATGAACTAGGGTTTCACTTTTGGAGAGGTAAAAATTTGTTTTGAGGTTGATTGAGTGGTTAAAATAGTTTATTAAACATGTATATAGGTGTAGGGAACATTTTACATGTTTAGAATGAAGAAATAAGAATGGCCATCATCAACCTATCATTCCCCATGAGAAATTTCACTACAAAACCTTAATTTGAAAAATCATTGGCATGA
>CM062820.1:733222232-733442552 GCA_031772625.1 Pinus tabuliformis | reverse complement strand
TGTGCCATTGCCATACCGACCATTAAGAAGCACGGCCTCTATACATAAACCCCGTGCCTACCCCTTAGTCGACCTTGGGAATCCATCTCCATGGATTACATGTCAGGCCTTCCTTCCACTAAGCATGGAAATGACTGTGTCTTTGTGGTCATCGACAGGTTCTCGAAGATGGCCATTATGATGGCCTGCAAGAAGAATATCACAGCAGAAGCCACTGCTAAACTCTTCTTTGAACGAGTGTGGGTGCACTTTGGGATCCCACAGTCATCATCTCAGATCGGGACAGTCGGTTTCTCACACATTTGGTCCAGTCTCTGGTCAATGCTAGACACCAAACTCACGAAGTCCACAGCCTTCCATCCTCAAACTGATGGCCAGACAGAGGTTGTCAACGGGATGATTGTGCACTTTCTGCGCATGTATAACTCAAAGCATCCACGCACATGGGACGAAAGCCTCCCCTATGTTCAGCACAGCTATAACCGAGCTCTTCACAGCTCACTGGCCATAGCCCTTTTCAGGTGGGTTTGGGATCCAGCCACTATGCCCCATTGATGTGGCCATGCCCCTTGCAACTACTCACATGAATTCAGCTCATGTCCAGTCCGAAACAGATAAGGCCACCAGCTTCATTGAGCGCATCCAACATATTCGCCAGCAGGTCCATGACATTCTTGAGAAATCAAATGCCAAGTACAAGCAGCGACATGATCAACACCGGGTGCCACACAAGTTTCAGGTGGGCGACAAAGTCTGGTTGCATTTGCAAAAGGAACGCCTTACTGGAGCCTATCGGAAATTGAGACCACTCCGATATGGTCCTTACACCATTACTAAGGCTATGGGAGACAATGCATTTGAGCTCAGCATCCCCCATTCTTGGCCTGCACCCAGTGTTCAATGTGGACCGCCTTCAGCCATACTTTCCACCATTGCTAGACACATCGACATTGCAGAACAGCTCAAACCCACAGAATTAAATCCAGATTGCATGGAACAAGCTGCAACTGATCGGATCATGGACACACAGATCAAGAACACTCACTCGCCAACAGAATATCCAACTTTATCACAATTGTCAAAGCAGGCCAACTCCTTCAGCAGGGCAAGTGGCTCACCAGGGAACAAGTTCAGCAGAAGTTTCCTCATCTCATGGAGGAGCTCAATGCAATGGGGACCATTGCTTCCTAAGGGGGGAGGAATGATCCAGGTGGATATTGGTGGCCACCTGCCAAGTCCACCTGGACCCCCACCATTGTCTTTTCTCATCATTTTCAGTTTCCGTAATTGTAGCACAACTTACTATTTTTAGCAGTTTTTCGGGTCCTGAACTTTCGGAGCTGTTTTGAGGCCCTAACGACGTTTTTTTGGGATTCTGGGGCAACATGGGTCCATGGACCGATGTTGCCTCCCAAAGTGGTAGTAATCGGATAGATCTTTCTAACGAGCTATCGTACGCGTCAAACGGAGATCGTATGCCAAAGTTACGACCCCGGGAAATTGATGTACCAATTTACCCAAACGGGGCCCACAATTTGGCGTTTCATCTTCTAGGGCTAGGTTTCGGGATGTGAAGGGTTTTCCATTGTTTCTCAACAATAAATAGGCCTTCGAGCCTCATTGTAATACAGTTTAGAACAGTTCAGAGGCATGTAGCCATCACATCTCTTCTCAGAGATAAGCTACCATCGCCCTAGCTGGTTTATTTCCATTTCTGGTTGTAAGCATATTTCAGTATTTTCCATTAATGAAATGAAGTATTATTTCCGCTGCATCTTTGTGTATATGCTTATCTCTGTAATTTGTTGCATTCCTGTTTAAATCCGGATCATGGATTGTGGCATTTTTGACAAGCTGCACGCAATCTTATTTTACAAAGTAAAGTAAAAGGAGTGGCATTTGAATTTGCACACTTTCATGATCTATTTTATCTCTTTTTTGGGGATTCATATTTTTTAATTTTTTTAATTTTTTATCTTTTTTCTTTCTTTTTTTCCTTTGATTATTCTTTTAGAACATACCCTCTTTACATTTTTTATTTTCTAATATGGAAAACATTTTGTAGAAAGCAAAAGTATGTACAATATTACAAGACTAACCATAGCCAATTCAAAATTATGAATCCTATTATTATAGGACCCTAACAGCTATGTTAGAGAATGGAATTTGTGAAAAAACGTTTTCATCGTCCTGCCTCTCTTAAGATGGAGATGGACGGATATGAGTATTGGAGATAGAATTCTCCCATTTTTTTGTTGTAACAAGTTGTGCAGGTATAGCTACAACCCCCTAATTTTAGTTCAAACAATATCAATTGGTGTGAGAAAAGATGTTTGAGGTTTGCACCTTGGCTTTTTTTTATCCCTATCGATGTTCAATAGATCTAAGGATAAGATGGATTTATGTTAGTTTATAATGGCTTAAAATTTAAATATAGAAACTGAAATAAATATGATGTCATTTCATTTTTATTTTGTGTAGAAGTTTTTAGATAAATAATACATCAGGTCTTTTTTTTTCATTTTGTTGTATTAGTGACACACCCACACATGGGGATCTCCCCCACCCTGGGTTATCAAACACCCTACTTCTGTTGGCGGAAAGAATAAATATGGCTTGAGAAAAGTTTGGTTCTTACCCATTTTGAACTTGGAGGTAGGTTACAGTTAATAAACAAACATTCAAGCTCTTCTAGTTGATTATTTGTCTTTCATCAACATATATGCTTGTTATAACACCATTTGGTTACTTTTAAGCAACCATAAAGACTCTGATTGATTGCTATGTGAAATGAACTCTCCAAAGGTCAATGGTAGGAATATTATTGTAGGCTATCCATACCCTTCAATGATTTAAATCTTTTAAGCTCAACATAAACTTTTGATATGTTTCATTAATCTGATATTTTTCTCCCAATATTCCATCCCTCCACTTGACATACTTCAACGGTATCCTTTGTGTTGTTATATAGTTAGGTGTTTGTGCTTCAACCTAAATAGCTAATTTTGTATTTTAAGGATATCTCTTCTTTTCAGTTACATCTTTATTGTGCTCTTAATGTATTTCAGAATCCTCAACGACCTCCTTTGTGGAGTTTTATAGCTAGGTGTTTGTTTTTCAACCTAGATAGCTACTTTTGTGTTTGAAAGATATGCCTCCTTTCCGATACATTTTTATTGTGCTCTTAATTTATTTCATAATCTTAACAACACTTCCCTCTTTCCTTTCTAACAAAGAATTAATTTAATTCAGATTATTGCTTTTAGTTAGTGCTAAAATCATATTAACATCTACATGGATTTAGAATTTTCTTACACTTTATCTTGAGTTTATATCTATTGTAACAAGTATAAGGATGTAAGTATCTCTTTATTTCTCTCTTTTACCAAATTAATCTCTTTTACTTTTGTGTACTTGTAGTCATCCAGAACTTGGAAAAACATTGATAGGGCGCAAGTCAGAAGTCTTGTGCCAGAAATATTATTTTTGCATAGTTGATCATCTTGGTCATGCATATTGTTTTAGATAGACTCAAGACTTTATTAAGAAAGATGACACTATAAAATGATCCTATTGTGTAGGTCCTTGTTTGATGCATCCTGAATTCATTGCATTTTTTAGGTAGGTGAGTTAAAGTGGAACACCTTTGCAACTTAGAGCAGGAAAATTCTGAATTTTATGAACTTCTATCAAGTATTCATGTTGCAGATGGTGGGTGGGATAATGCAGCAAAAGTGAGAACAATTAAAATAACTTTTATTTCAAATGACATCGAGTTGTAGTTTGGTGGAGTTAAATGATAGGGTATACAAAGTCATTATGGGAGTTAAATTAACACCTTCAATTTGAGGAATTTTATGAAACATTTTCCAATATTGGTTGGGCATATATGGAGGTGGTAGGTAATGTTTGTAAAACAAGATTTACACTGCAGACCAGGAAGAGGTTAAGGAATACATGCTCAACAATACTTTCTAATTTATGAAGACAAAAACTGGAATGTCTATTTTATTCTGTGGAAAAAAAAAAAAAAAAAAAAACTTGCATTTATGTAGTGACACCCATAGTGGCAAGTTAATCTCCAAAATGTTCGCTTGAGAAACTATTGAAAGGGAGCAACCCTTTCCATAATTTTAGAGGTGAATCTACTTTTTTGTAGACTAATACCCTCAATTCTATTGGGTATTAAACGGGGAGCCTTGAAGCAAAAACCCCTTTTTTTTCGTCACAAGATTTGTAAGAATCCTACTTTGTAAATGTCATATGGAGGATCTATGTATATTTCCATGAAGAGGGCCCTATAGATGATACCATTGCATGAAACATTACGTGAGAAGATACATTATAAGAATGAGTTCATCATCTTGGGACTATGAGGAACTTGAAGATACTATCAGGGCCTTGCAAAGGTTGCCTGATCATTTTCTTCACAATGATCAAAGCATTTGGAAGCCGCGAGACACAATCAATGCCATTTTTGTCACAATCATTTAATAAATATAAGTATGATGTGATCATTTTCTTCACAATGATCAAAGAATTTGGAAGCGGCGAGACACAATCAAGGCCATTTTTGTCACAATCATTTAATATATATAAGTATGACGTGGGGATTCCTATCATAAAATAACGGAAGGAAGGAAGATATATTGGTGTTGACCTTATTGTACATGATGATGTATGATAGTAGTGGTTTAGCATGGCATCTCACCTAATACCCAACATACACATCATTTGTCAATGCATGTAGTAACACTGGAGATATGAAGCAAGACCAGAAGATAATGCTCAACAAAAGATATGAAGCAAGACTAGGTGCATAATTGGTTAGTGGCCCTCATTGGCACCTCTATGATTTTCCTCATTATAGACTTAACCCAAAATTTTCATCTAACTTGGAGATTTTTCCCCTATTATGGCCAAAATAAGATTTTGGCTCCAAACTTATTTATTTTTGTTTTTTTTCACGTAGGGCAACTTTTGTTGATCCGGGATGTTTTCGATGTGGTTGTTGATGTGGCACCTCAGGTCCACATGTCACCCTAAGAAGTTGCAACATCACCTCCTTGGCCACCTTTATTTGAACTGTCATCACTCAATCACCCTTCTCCTCTCTCTCTCTCTCTCTCTCTCCCTCTCACTCTCTCTCTCTCTCTCTCTCCCCTCTCCCGCTCCCTCTCTCTCTCTCTCTTAGTCCCAATACCATTTACCAAGATGAGTGGTTCAATCATGATACATAATTTCTCAAAAAATTAACAATTTGAATAATTTTTTGATCTAAAATTTCTATGATTCAGAATGTAATTCAAAAAATAAACTTTATAAATACACACTATGAGCTTTAAACTATGATGTCAGTAAGTTGAATAAGGCACCCCTTACCAATAGAGGGGAAAAAGAATTATGCAAAGCACCTTGCAAAAACCAAAAAATTGTAATATAATTTGAAAAACTGTTCATAATGTTGTCATGAAATAAACAACATAAAACATACATTACATAGATTAGACTAAGTGGCTCATTTCATAGCAAATAATAATGGAAAACAAAAACAACCATATTTGTTATGTAGCAACTTAGGTTGAGCAAGGAGAAATTAATTGTCTAAGACTTCCAATTGTTGGCAACGATGTTAGCCAAATCAACAACCCTCTGTGAATAACCCCATTCATTGTCATACCAAGCAACCACTTTCACCATATCATCTCCCATCACCATTGTGAGTGATGAATCCACAATTGAGGAGACATCTGAACACCTGAAATCTATTAACACTAGAGGCTCATCATGCACTGCAAGGATGCCATTAAGCTCTTTATCTGAACTTTCTCGAAATGATGCATTCACCTCCTCTGCAAATGTCTTATTCTCCACCTGAACAACCAAGTCAACAATTGATACATTAGGTGTTGGCACTCTTAGAGAAATTCCATTCAGTTTCCCTTTTTGATCACCAGTATATGAATGAGTTGTTGTCATGGTGCCCTTGATGATTCTTGCACTAAACAAATTTAGGTGTACATTGGCAAGTATATTGAATAGGAACAAAGCAATGTCCTCAAATAGGAACTAAACAATGCCATTTTAAATCCAAATAAACTATGGTAATCGACAATAGAAAATGATAAGTTAGATTTCAACATGAAATAGGGGAAACAATGAATATATTGTTCGTTCTATTTAACCATATGACACTCATCGAATTTCTGGTCCAGAACTTTAATGAAAGGAGCCAGGCAATTAGTAGTGCAGGAGGCATTGCTAATAATTTCTTCTGCAGGATTATATTTTTCCTCGTTCACACCACAAACATATGTAGGAATATATCCCTTTCCAGGAGCTGTGATCAAAACCTTCTTTGCCCCAGCCTGGAGATGCTTACTTGCACCTTCCCTGTCAACAAACACGCCTAAGTGCCTTCTATGACCAAATCAATCTCATAGTCCCTGCAAATACAATATGAAGCATTTCGTCATGAGCTGAGAAGCATCAATTATCTCTATATAATAATCCTGGAAGGCTACCCAGTATTATACAGATTTAACAATTTTTTGCAGCGATTGTTGTTGTTGCCTCTGCTAGTAGTCTATTTGTTATAGGTTTTGGAGTTGTTTGGGCATATTTTTTAGTGGAATTTGTTCATAATTAATTAGGAATTTGTTGAAATTATAAGTTTGAATTGCGATATTTCCAGAATTCGAGTGTTCAATGGGTTTTTCAGGTGTTGAATCCATATATGCAAGCCAAAACACATTTTAAATAACAAAAGATCACAATTTGACAAAAAATTGTTTGACCAAAAACTCCAAAACTTGAAATAGTTAAACAATACCCTTAAAATATGCTAATCAACAAATTTGCAATGCACAGGCTTAGCAAATTTGCAATGCACATGCTTATATTTTGTTAAATTAGGTCTTTCATTCTCTATTCTGATTTCTTTCGGTCTTCAAGCCAAGTTCACCTAAGCAACCAAAATACTATACATAGAAAATAAAGAATTGACCATTTTGATTAAAGTTAGTGCATTTGAGTAATCTAATTGAGACCCAAGGGAGCCTGTTAAGTGTTGAACATGTCAATTTCACAATGCTCTAATTATTTATTTTTGAATGAACTGATAATTATCCCAAAGAATTTCAATATCTGCTAAACCCAACTGTAAACATTAGGAATCTGATCCAATACTTAAGTGTAAGCATATATGTAGCATTAACCTATAATCCTATACAAATTATTAGTTTCATGTACTTACTTCCATGGCAAATTTACAGGGTTCTGATCTGATACAACTTTGATGACCTTGCCATCTACAGAAATGCCATCATTTCCTGCTACCTACACATCTATGTCAAAGGTTCCAAGAATAGAATCATATTTGAGCAAATGTGAGGCATGTTTAACACCTTCGGTGTCATTGATGACAACCACATCCAAAGGGGAGTCCTTTCGACCATGCCAACATCGCAGAAAATTGCGACCAATCCTTCCAAACCCATTGATTGCAACTTTTATCCTTGCCTCCACTATGCCCCTTTTTTGTCTAGATGATCCTACCTGGAATGAAAGAACAAGGGCAAGAGGACAAAAAACTAGATCAGTTTGTTGTTTACCATGAAAATCCGATACACACATTTAATGTGATGAAACAACATTTGCAAAGTGAGATCCATATACACCAAGGACAATCATTAAACAAGTAATATCTGCTTGCAATACTATAACAAGCTCGAAGTGTCTAACCCCTGCATGGACTAGGGCATCAATCATATAAATACATTAAATCAGCATACACCAACAAAATGATCAAAAGCCTTAATATTTGTTTGGTCAAATTTGCCTGAAATCTGATAGTAATTTGTTGGAATTACAAGTTTGATCGATAAACTCAGCACAAATTGAGTGCCCCTGGGTTTTTCAGGGCAATAAATCCATTCTTATATTAAAAATGGATCTTAAATAACAAAAAAACCACTTTCTGACCAAAAAATGTTTTGCCGAATTGTCAACAAAAACTCCAAAACATAAAATAATTAGAGTCTAGACAATCCATATTTCTACACATATGAGTATCATGAATAATTCTCAGTACAAAGTGTACCAACATAAGTGAGGCTGACAATCATATTGTTAATAAACTTAGTGACATCTAAACCTCAATACAATGATCATGATGCAATTTAATAGTTAACGATGCACAGAACTCTGATGAACCACGCAACAAACACACAACAAAATGGACTTCAATTAGGCCCCTATGACAATTAAGAGAGCAAACCGAAATCCATATAAACCAAAGCAACTACTACCAATCATTTTGTTAAGTGACACAATGACATGCAATCATTAGTACCATAGCAGAATGTGTTGATTTTTGTGTAGCGTCGGGAGGTATTCTCGCATGCCAAGAGGCCTCCTAAGTCGGCCTAGAAGATTTATGAAAGTAAAAATAAAATTTCAAATTTTTATTAGGCTTCATGTAGGCTCAAAAAAGACAAGTTGGCCTAGCTCATGAAGGAATGTGTCCTTAGGGGTAAATGCACCCATTCAACTTGTATATATATACATGATGTGGCATTTCATTTGATCACTCACCATCATCATCTCTCGTATATAACAATCAGACATGGGCGCAGATAGAGGATGAATTTGAATGAAGTTTGGACTTGGATTATTCGCCCAAATTTCTAGACAATTTGGAATTGTAAACCTTGTTGAAGAATAATTTCTCCTTAGAAGAATTCTTGTTGTGTTTTCTCTCAAGTTTGGGTTTCCCATGGAAAACTTGTTGTCTCTATTGTGCATGGATGTCTCTTTATGATCATTGTTGTTTCTATTCTATTTACTGTTGAAATGTTCTATGTATAATTGCTTAATGATATTAGTGGCATTAGATAAATTGTTTGAAGATCATTAGGTAGTAATTATCATATCAAAATATTGGTTTCTATTATGTATCTTGTAGAAAATTCAACATGGAATCAAAGCTTTGTTGAGAGAGCAGCCACTAAAGTCAGCCTAAGAGACAAGGGAGAGGGACTTCATTTGTGGAGCAAGAGAGCCCTAGAAGGAGCCACATGCAACAAGCTAGAAGAGGTCGAATTAAGGAACGAACAAGGAGATTTGTTCTAGAATAGCTAAGTCAAAGGTCTATCCAAACGAGTTAACTGAGGTCTCGTTAGGTCTAGAGTTGCACAAAGAAGGCCAAGGGTTGCAGGACTGGCCGTAGGGCTGCAAGACGAGGAAGGTTCCGCAAGTCTAAAATAGGGGATCCATGAAGCTAGATAGACTTGAATTAGGGCAACTAAAGGTTGGACAGAGCTGAAAGAAGGCATCTGTGAGGCTTGTGTTGAGTCTGTTCAACTTGGTTGAGGGCTAATAGTCATAAGGTGTCTGTCCATAAGCATAAGGGAAGTTGTTGTTGGGTTGGGGGGGGGGGGGGGGGGGGGTGAATCAGTATTCTTTAGTAATTAGCACTTTTAAATCTTTTCAAAGCATTAGTTAATCTTCAATTATTATTAATGTTTATGCAGTAAATAAAAGAACCCAGGAGGCACAAATATTTTAGGTGGAAAACCCCCTCTGGGTCAAAAGCTTTTCTAATAAATTCTTTAATCTTCAGCCCCAACTGAAATGAAAGCAACAACTTTCTAAAATTCTAGAAAATCATTCTTCTCCAGCTCCCACTTGATGGACGCTCCAACGCCTGAGATTCTTCAGTAGTTAACTGAACGGATGCCCCAACACCCAATGAGCTACAACTCACCCTAGCACCACCCTACCGCCCTGAAGTTTTCACAGGCTTGAACCTGTTGGTGACTTCATGCACCACCCTACCACCCTATAGAAGAATAAAAGAAGAATGGACTCCCGTACCAGGGAAAATGGTCCACTTTACAATGATATAGAATGATGTAGAGGAAGAAGACACATGAGACCATAACCCCAATGGGGGTGAATCAGTATTCTTTAGCAATTAGCACTTTTAAATCTTTTCAAAGCATTAGTTAATCTTCAATTATTATTAATGTTTATGCAGTAAATAAAAGAACCCAGGAGGCACAAATATTTTAGGTGGAAAACCCCCTCCGGGTCAAAAACCAACAAATGCTTTTATAATAAATTCTTTAATCTTCAGCCCCAACTGAAATGAAAGCAACAACTTCCTATAATTCTAGAAAATCATTCTTCTCCAGCTCCCACTTGATGGAAGCTCCAATGCCTGAGATTCTTCAGTAGTCAACTGAACGGATGCCCCAACACCCAATGAGCTACAACTCACCCTAGCACCACCCTACCACCCTGAAATTTTCACAGGCTTGAACCTGTTGGTGACTTCATGCACCACCCTACCACCCTATAGAAGAATAAAAGAAGAATGGACTCCCGTACCAGGGAAAATGGTCCACTTTACAATGATATAGAATGATGTAGAAGAAGAAGACACATGAGACCATAAACCCAACTACGACACAACCACCTAATGATGACCCTAGACCTCCCAACACTGCCTCTTCAACTCTTGACAGTTAGACAGATGTACAACTTTTACAATGATTCTTTTACAATGACTTTGTACAATGATACTTTTACAATGATTGTATGCAGTACTTCCCACTTGAAGACTTCATATGGTGAACTTCTTGATGTTGTTCTGCACCTTGATTGTTGCTCTTGTCATGATACCCTTTCTCACTCTTGAGAACATTATATTATGCATTGAGTCTTCTCTTGATGAATATGTAATACCTACAAAAAGTCTTCAAGGAAATACCCATGACATGATAATAGCAAAACTTACCTCATCCTGTAGAGCATATGTTAGTGTTAAACAAAAACAACAAATTAGAATACAAAGAACCTAATGCAATTAAGAAATGAACATGCATGTATAGAAGATACTTACCTGTAGCTTACCTCTGTTGCATCATTTTGCTACACCTTACTCTTTTCTGCCCTAGAAAGTCTGGTCCTTTGCACCCCTTGACAACACTTGATCTAGTTTTTCTTGCCTTCTAGGAGCATGATATTTAATCTGATGTAACTCTGTGATTTCAGATCCCCAATATGTGATCTTTTGTCCTGTAGTATCGCTCTGATTCTTCTTTCCAATGCCACAAGTATGACCCGATTTGGACTCTTCAAGGCAAAGTTATGCCTAATCTCTCACAATAACCTAATTATGGATTAGTTCATTAGAGCAAACCTGTATGGCAAGCCACGTGTCATTGTTTCTTCTTTCGGCTCTGAAATTGATACACAAAAAACTACAATCATGCACTATTTGCCACTTTTTACAGAATTCCAATCCTCTTTTTAGAGAGAGAGTAATGACAATTTTCCCAAGGTCACTTCTTTGAGATGAAGTTCAGCAGCATGCAAAAACCCTAACTTCCACAGATCATATCTCCGAAAATATAGCGAATCAAGATCTGAAATTTGGTCACGACGTTCATCAAGATTGTGAATCAAATAGGTTTTAATTTCAGAATCTAAGACTTCGCAGAAATGAAGTTATAGCGAAAATGCCACGATCGCTACATTTGGAGGACATATGAGATTTCTTTTTATAGAGTTGAGAGGGGCTTCTATAGAGAATGTTGGAGGGATTTTAGAAGCTTAAAAAATTATTAATTATTGACTATTCAATGACCAAAACCAACTATGAGTGCCATGCCACAACCCCATAGGGTTTTATCCCATTCACTGGTGTAACTAGCTTCAAACATGAATATCTCTCAAACCGTGAAGAATTACTTGGAGTGCCATATATCAATGGAAACATCTCGACGAGTAGAATCCATATAGAAGATCCTTGACTCAAAATAGAGTAATTTTTCAAGTCAAAATTCCCTTGCAAGATCAGGGTAGCCCTTGGTGCTACTTGGGTTGACATCAATGACAACCTCAGATCATCTTTAGATCAACAATCTCCCCCTTTGGCATTGATGGCAACACAAGTACTCCCCCTGCGATCAGGGCACCTCTTCCTACTGCCTTCTCTCCCCCTTTGACATCAATGGCAAAGGGTAACTCCCCCTGACACACAACCATCCTGCGGACCTGTACACACTTCCACTCCCCCTTTATTTTCTAAATAAGGAAAATCTAATGAGAACTTGGGAGAATCCCAAGCTTCTGGCAAAGATATTCAAATGCTTCACGAGGTAAAGGTTTAGTGAAGATATCAGTGATTTTTTCTTTTGTACCAACATATTCAAGCTTGATATTGTTTTCAGCGACCTGCTCTCTAATGAAATGATATTTAATCAGAATGTGCTTCGTTTTGGAATGCATCATAGGATTCTTGGAGATACTGATGGCACTGGTGTTATCGCAAAATATGGGAATAGGCTCATCAAACTTGACCTGAAGGTCTTGAAAAGTTTTCTTCATCTAGAGAACTTGAGTACAACAAGACGTTGTCACGATATATTCTACTTCTGTTGTGGATAACAAGATTGAGGTTTTCCTTTTTCTCAACCATGATACGAGACAACCACCTAGATAGAATGTTGCTCCACTAGTACTCTTACGATCATCAACACTTCCTGCACAATCTGCATCTGTAAAGGCTTGAATAATGAGATTGTTTCCCTTGGGATACCACAAGCCATATTTTGTTGTGCCCTTTAGATATCAAAAAATTCTTCTGACGGCAATAATATGTGATTCTTTTGGTGTTGCTTGGAATCTTGCTACTTGTCCAACTGCTTGCATAACATCTGGTTGGGAGGCTATTACATATAGAAGACTACTAATGATAGATCTGTACAACCTCTGATCCACATCCTTAGATGCATTGTCTATGCTCAATTTGCAACCCGTTACCATCGGAGTAAGGACGGGTTTTCAATCTTCCATTTTGAATTTCTTGAGCCTTTGCTTGATGTACTTGGCTTGACATATAAATATTCCTTTCTCTTGCTGAGATATTTGAAGCCCTAAGAAGTATGTCAACTCACCAAGTAAAGACATCTTGATCATCATTGCTACCAAAGATTATATCATCCACATATACCTCAACGATTGTTAAATTATCTTTATCTATTTGTACGTAAAGATTGCTATCAGCAGTACCTTTCTTGAACCCTTGTTGACATAGATATCCATCAAGACGAGCATACCATGCTCTGGGAGCCTGCTTGAGACCATACAGAGCCTTCTTTAACCTACAAACATAGTCTTCTTTTTCTGATAGTAGAAAACCTTCAGGTTGTTCGATGTAAACTTCTTCTTCTAATTCTCCATTCAGAAATGCTGACTTAACATCCATTTGGTAGACTTTTATTTTTCTTGAACATGCATAGGCGAGAAACATCCGGATAGCTTCCATTCTGGCAACTGGTGCAAATGTTTCGTCCAAATCAATTCCTTACACTTGTGCATATCCTTTACAGACTAATCTTGTCTTGTTCCTGGTAACCTGTAATCCTTCAACTATTTTGCTCCCCCTGAACTTTTAATGAAACTACCGTCTTGTTCAAACTACCTTCCTGTCAATCGTAGATTTGTGCCATATACAGCTACATAGACTCCTCTTGTACAAACATTAAGGAGTCAACAAGCCAGATTGTTCAAAATAGTGAGTCACCTAATGGGCCATCTTGACTTGTGTCATTATCTGAAGCAACTATTAATTCCTCATGGTCTTTTGCTTTTACAAATCCTAAAAGCATAACTGCTAAAACCTTGTTATCTTCTTTGTCTTCCTGTACCTGTTTCCTTTTCCAGACCTTCTTATTCCTGCAATCTCAAGCCATGTGCCCATAGTTATGACACTTGAAGCATTCAATGTTGTCCATAGGTGATTCCATCTGATATTTGCAACCACAAGCGCTATGGCCATAGTTATGGCATTTGAAACATTCAATATTTGGCCCATATAACACGTATTCTCTTATGAAAAAATCATCGTGGAACCTGTCTCGTGATCCTGCAAACTTGCTTCTAGGGTTTTGTAGATAATGATTGTACCTGTAAAAAACTTCACAATCCCTAGCCATATGTCCATAGTTAGCACATAAAAAGAAATAACCATTAAATAAATGAACATATTTGGAAGGATTTTCATTCTTATTTGGAGGCAGTGTTGTAGTTTCTTGTGGTCCTTTGTTCTTGATTGCTTTGGTCTTGTTATTTGGAGTTGCAACATTCTTCTTTGGCTTTTCACTTTGATCAACTTCCTTCTTAGAATCATCTTGTGAAGTTGTGGAGCTTGTACCTTCATCAACTGGAGCTTTACCATCTTTAATTACCTTCATTTTCACTTCTTCATTTGTCTTATCTTGTAAGTATTCTTTTTGTGATCCCTTGAGTTTGTTGATCTCATCACGAGTTGCATCAAGTTCTTCTTGCTTTTGAGCAAGATCTTCTTGAAACCATCTTTTCAAGATCTTCCTTCTTTTTTCTGCCTCCTCAACCTATAGCTTGAGAAGAGTGGTCTTCTCTACTTCTCTGTTGAGAACCTGTATCTGTTCCTTCTGCTTCTCATTTTCAATCCTGAGCCTGCTTATTTCTATTGAAGATGTTTCTAATTCCTTTTGATTTTGGTCAACGGCGGATATGTATCTTTGATTAGATTCCTTCCTTTCAATTTCTACTTCCTGCATATGTTGTGTGATCCTGCTAATCTCTGCAAAATCTATGTCGAGTTCTTGTTGCTTCTGTTGGACTTCTCTCTTGAGGTCTCGTGTCACTGTATTATTGATTTCTTCCAACTTCTTTTCAAGTGACTCTTCAATACATTTGTGTTCTTCGACTTCAATTTTGAGACCTTGAACTTGTTCTTCAAGAGTATTGGAACGGATCTTCTCAGCCTTGAGCTCTTTTATAAGCTTGATTGCCTCCTTATAAAATTATTCTATGGTCAACCCTTCTTCATCATACTCAGAAGGATATGAGTTTTCAATAACATCTTGACCTGATTTCTTTGTTGAATAGAGATTATGAAGCTTTTCCCAAAGATCTTTAGCTGTTGAACATTTACCAACTTTTGTTTTCATAGAATTTGGCAAAACATTCAAAATTACATTCATGGACTTTGAATTGTACCTTTTCGCTTCGTTGGTAAATGTGTCTCCAGAAACAATTGATTCCCATACTCCATGTGCCTACAATGATACTTCCATCCTGGATTCCCATATCTAGTAATTATCTGCATCAAAATCAGGGGTTGGTACACAATACTCACTTTCTTGAGATTTTGTTGTACCTGTACATTCCTTTGAAATCCTTGTAACCCGCTTCTTTGACTTTCCCATCTCTATGCTCTGAAAACTGACTTCCAGCGGTTAAGTTGTTACTGAAGAAACCAATCTCTGATACCAATTGTTGGAAAATACTTTGGGGGGGGGGGGGGGGGGTGAATCAGTATTCCTTAGCAATTATCACTTTTAAATCTTTTCAGAGCATTAGTTAATCTTCAATTATTATTAACGTTTATGCAGTAATAACAGTAAATAAAAGAACCCAGGAGGCACAAATATTTTAGGTGGAAAACCCCCTCCGGATAAAAAGCCACCGAACGCTTTTCTAATAAATTCTTTAATCTTCAGCCCCAACTGAAATGAAAGCAACAACTTCCTAGAATTATAGAAAATCATTCTTCTCCAGCTCCCACTCGATGGATGCTCCAACGCCCGAGATTCTTCAGTAGTCAACTGAACGGATGCCCCAACACCTAATGAGCTACAACTCACAATAGCACCACCCTACCACCCTGAATTTTTCACAGGATTGAACCTGCTGGTGACTTCATGCACCACCCTACCACCCTATAGAAGAATAAAAGAAGAATGGACTCTCGTACCGGGGAAAATGGTCCACTTTACAATGATATAGAATGATGTAGAAGAAGAAGACACACTAGACCATAACCCCAACTATGACACAACCACATAATGATGATCCTAGAACTCCCAACACTGCCTCTTCAACTCTTGGCAGTTAGACACTTGTACAACTTTTACAATGACTCTGTACAATGATTGTATGCAGTGCTTCCCACTTGAAGACTTCATATGGTGAACTTATTTGTGTTGTTTTGCACCTTGATTGCTTATCTTGTCATGCTACCCTTTCTCACTCTTAAAAACATTAGATTATGCGTTGATTCTTCTCTTGATGAATATATAATACCTGCAAAAAGTCTTCAAGGAAATACCTTACCTCATCTTGCAAAGCATATGTCAGTGCTAAACAAAAACAACAAATTAGAATACAAAGAACCTATTGCAATTAAGAAATGAACATGCATATACAAAATATACTTACCTGTAGCTTACCTCTGTTGCATCATTTTGCTACACCTTTCTCTTTGTTGCCTTAGAAAGTCTGGTCCTTTGCACCCCTTGACAACATTTGATCTAGTTTTTCTCGCCTTCTAGGAGCACGATATTTAATTTGATGTATCTCTATGATTTCAGATCCCCAATATGTGAACTTTGTTCCTGCAGTATCCCTTTGAGTCTTCTTTCCAATGTCACAGGTTTGACCTGATTTGGACTCTTCAAGACAAAGTTATGCCCAATCTCTCACAATGACCTAATTATGGACTAGTTTAGTAGAGAGAACTTGTACAGCGTGCCACGTGTCATTGTTTCCTCATTCGGCTCTAAAATTGATACACATAAAACTACAGTCCATGCACTATCCGCCACATTTTACAGAATTCCAATCCTCTTCTCAGAGAGAGAGTTATGACGTTTTTCCCAAGGTCACTTCTTCGAGATGAAGTTCGGCAACCTGCAAAAACCCTAACTTCCACAGATCATATTTCCGAAAATATAGCGAACCAAGATCTGAAATTCAGTCACGACGTTCATCAAAATTTCGAATCAAATGGGTTTTAATTTTAGAATCTAAGACTTCACAGAAATGAAGTTATAGCAAAAATGCCATGATCACTACATTTGGAGGATATATGAGATTTATTTTTATAGAGTTGAGAGGGGCTTCTATAGAGAATGTTGGAGGGATTTTAGGAGCTTAAAAACTTATTAATTATTGACTATTCAATTACCAAAACCAATTATGAGTGCCATGCCATAACCCCATAGGGTTTGAGCCCACTAACTGGGGTAACTAACTTCAAACATGAATATCTCTCAAACCGTGAATAATTACTTGGCGTGCCATATATCAATGGAAACATCTCGACGAACAGAAATATCTAGAAGATCCTTGACTCAAAATAGAGTAAGTTGTCAAGTCAAAATTCCATTGCAAGATTAGGGTAGCCCCTAGTGCTGCTTGGGTTGACATCAATGACAACCTCAGATCATCTTTAGATCAACAGTATAAACACACAGAGTGATGAAGAGAAGGTGGTTGCAAGGTAGTTTAGGGCATCAACAAGGGTACCAAAACCTGTTGGAGACTGCTAAGAAGGTTGGTTGAGTTGGTTGTGCAACAACTAGGAAAGAAATGCAAAGAAAAAGGCTACAACCTGAAGGGTTGAGGAAAGGAAGGCTGCCAAAGGTAAAAGGTAAACTTGCAAACATATGTTAGGCCAAGTTTGAACAAGTTTGAGGTTGCAAAAGTAGGCTAATCAACAATGAACAAAAAGGAAAACAACTAGGTGATAAGTGGTTGTTATGATCAGGGATGTGAGGAGTTTTTTATTTGTCTTGAAGTCTTTATACTTGTTTAAAGTCTTAGGGCTTGTGGAATTAAACCTTAGAGCAAGACTTGGAGTGTTGGATGCAAGTGTAGTTTGTGAGATGCTTACTTGGTTTATCTCCTTGATAGCATGTTGAATGCAAGCGGGAGATCCAAAGGTGGACTTGGTGTTGATGCTAGCTTGTTGTTAAACCTTTGGTGTGGCTAGATAACTCGATGAATGGCTTGCTAAGCCTAATCTGTCGGATGAAGAAACCCTATCTCTTACAGATCATGCAAGAATGGAAAGCAACATGCATTAGCAGCTGAATGTTAAGGACGAGGATGAGCATCCACTTCAGAAGAAGATAAGGAATCCAAGCTTGATGATATTGCAGATGGACTTCATTGATTTATGCAAGGAGGCAAGGATCAAGAAGGAGTTGACAATTTCCTACAACCCTCAACAATTTTTTTTTTTTAATCAAGAGATAAGTACTTCTTATCTTTCTCCCTTGAATATTATTATTATCTTTATTCCTTGGTCAACCTCTTGTCTTTGTAATATTTTCTTGGTTATAATTGTTTCTTCCATGGCCTCCTGAATGAGGTTTGTAGGTACATTGTGAAGGCTGCCAAGGAAATGATTATGGCATTATATGGTAGCATCTAGAAGAATAAAGCAAAGTTTGTGGCAAGAGGGTTCTCCCAATAAGAGGGAGTGTACCACAAGGATTTTTCTTGCTCCAGTCTCCAATGGATAATTTCTTGTATGACCTAAGGGCTCGAACATAAACTCAACAAAAGTGATTGGTGTTCGAGAGGGAGAAATTGTATAGACATCCAGGACTGTGCTAGATGAGCAGAAGAGCTTCTAGTACTGAGGGAGTAGATAGTCAAGCAGAGTGGAAGGAGCAAACCTTCCAAAGAGGATGTCATGGGTTGAGATTGTCAAGATGCTCAGAGACAGAAGGTCTCTAAGAGCAATATGCCTTCTTTGAGGAGACAATGTCAAATAGCAAAAGGACTTACTTACATGACATAGGGAGAAACAACAACAAAAATAATTGCTTACATGATAGAGGGAGAAACAGTGACAGGAGGATTTGCTTTTGTGACAGAGGGAGAAACCAGGACTACCACAGGAAGGCCTGCTTCAGTGTCGAAGGGAGTTGGCCTCAAATATTGAAATGAAGGATTCTGGAAAGATACACTATTTCTTGGGATTGGAGATTCAGATTTGGTGGATCTCACGATGTACAAGCAATTGATTAGATTATTGATATAGTTGGTTAACACCAGGCTTGATATTTGCTTTGCAGTGAACACCCTAAGCCAATATATGGTCGAGTCGAGGTAGATACATTGGGTTGTCTAAAAGCATGGTGGAGGTACTTGTGTGATACAGTAGATATGGTTTGATATATGTCTCAGGTGGTGAAGTGAATTTGCAGGGATATATGGATTCAGATTGGTTTGGGAGCGTAGAGGACAAAAAGAGCACATCATGGTGCTAATTTAGCTTGGGATCAGCTATGATACCTTGGTTCAGCAGGAAGTTGACTTCTGTCGCACCCAGTACAAAAGAGACAGAGTATATCGTCACTTATGTCGCAAGTTGTGAAACAATATGACATCAAAATCTTCTTGCCGGAATACTTGATCAGGTCACTTCATTCGAGACATGGTGAAGAAAGGATCAGTGGAGTTGCAGTATGCATACACAGATGAGAAGATTGTAGACATTCTCAGCAAGCCTCTGTCTATAGTGAAGTTTGTATACTTCATAGGAAAGCTTTGCATGATGCAGAAAGTCTCCCTTGTTGAGAGGGAGGGTTGATTTCTTTGTAGGATTAGGGAAGGCCATCTCCTGAAGCCATAAAGGATTTTGGCTCGGTCATAAAGGACTTTGTCTAGGGGAGATGAATACATTCACTTGAGAAGCTAGAGGGACCTGGCTAGGTCATAAAGGAATTTGACTAGAAAGGTGAATGGCCCAAGGCAATGATACGAGAAATTTACAGGATTGGACAAAACTTCTCTTGAGAAGCCAAAACAACTTGGCTAGGTCATAAAGGACTTTGACTAGAGGAGATAGATGTAATTCACCTGAGAATCCATAAAGTATTTTGGTTGAGGGTGAATGGTCCAAAGGAAGATTATCTCCTAAGAAATTAGAAGGGGACTTTGACCAGAGGAGATTGATACATTTGTTTAAGGAGCCATAAAAGATTTTTGCCAAAGGTAAAATGCCCTAGATATTCACATTTCCCACTGTAGGATGGAGTTATCTATAGACATACATCAACATAGCAAGCTCATGAACTTTTCTTATGGAGGAGAAATTTAAGCTAAGGAAAAATCTATTGTAGCCAAGGAGAATATCTCCCTCGCTAAGACAAAGTTTTGATTTTTGTGTAGTGTCAGGAGGTATTCCTACATGCCAAGAGGCCTCCTAAGCTGACCTAGAATATTTATGAAAACAAAAATAAAAATTCATTTTTTTATTAGGCTTCATGTAGGCTCAAAAAGGACAAGTCGACCCAGCTCATGAAGGGACATGTCCCCTAGGGTAAATGCGCCCATTCGACTCGTATATATATACATAGTGTGATACTTCATTTGATTACTTATCATCATCATCTCTCTTCTATAACAACCACACGTGGGAGCAGATAGAGGACGAATTTGAGTGAAGTTTGGACTTGGATTTTTGGCACATATTTCTAGACAATTTGGAATTGTAAACCTTGTTGAAGAATAATTTCTCCTAGAAGAAGATTTGTTGGGTTTTCTCCCAAGTTTGGGTTTCCCAGGAAAACTTGTTGTCACTATCGTGCATGGTTGTATCTTTATGATCTTTATTGTTTCCGTTGTATTTATTGTTGAAATCTTCTGTGCATAATTGCTCAATGATATCAGTGACATTAGATAAACTGTTTGAAGATCATTAAGTAGTAATTATCAAATCAGAAAATTGGTTTCTACTATGTATCTTGTAGAAAATTCAACGTAATGAAGAGAGACATACAAGACCTGTACATACTATAGACAACAATATTACACTCATTGTTCTTCCCACACTTCAAAGAGGTAGCTCAAAGTATAACTTTGATATAACATATGTTTTTCCTAAATGTCTAGCTTAACATGAAAATACTACTTGTATTTATAATAAATCTATCTTCTACTTCAGATTTTCCCTCCACATACAACACATCAACAATAAGACAGTGATGAAATGACACCCAATTATATGTGTGATAATTGGATGGTGAACCGTGATATGAACTCTAAAGCACTAGGGGTAATTAACTTACAACAACATAATTGTATGCCAGGGTAAACATAATGAAATAAAGCGGGCTCTCCAAACAATAGTGTAGCAATCATAAAAAAAAGAGTAGGACTTACATATATAATCATGCAGCAATGTGATGACTATCACATAGGAAAAACAAACTACTGAGCTCCTTACTAAAGGAAGACTGATTAAAGCAGGTTTCACAGCAGGAAATTGCAAAAACTATAGAAAACCAGAAGATGTTGTATATAATCATGCAGCAATGTGATGACTATCACATAGGAAAAACAAACTACTGAGCTCCTTACTAAAGGAAGACTGATTAAAGTATGTTTCACAGCAGGAAATTGCAAAAACTATAGAAAACCAGAAGATGTTGTGCATGTTTTTCCGAGATGCCTGTTCACAAAGGGTGTTTGGGTATTGTCAAGTTCACAGCGTGCTACCTTAGAGATACCTGGTGGGTGATAATCTGCATGGCATGCCTGGTAATTAATCAGGATGGCCACTCTTCACTTTCTCTTGTGAAAAAGATGAGTCTGAACCTTCAAAGACTTGCCTAAAAATTGGATTTCTATACTGGAAAGAATATCAATTTTTGACTCAATAGCCTTGCAATGTAAAGATACAAGAGATCCAGGTGCTAGATCACTTGCACTTGATCTTCTACCACGAAAAATATTAAGAACCATGCAATAAGCCTATTATTGGCTTACTGCCTTTTCATCCTGTCCATTGAATATTAGTTTATTCTCATCCAAGAGACAATATGGAAAAGTAATTAGCCAATAATTGACTTACTGAATGGTGCTTAATATTTTCCGTGGTGGCACAGTTAAGCATGGGAGAGGGGATTTTGATGTAGTGAATTGCTTTTATGTAAAGGAATGCAATTTCATCCCCTACTAATCTAAGCATCAATTTCTCTCCCTATACACAAAAAAAAAAATAGGAACCAGTGGAAATATTTTCAAGAATCATAAAGCAATTTGAGCTCTAGATCAAACACTGACATCCATATAAACCAAATTGCAGCCAGATTGTCAAGTGACCTCAATATGAACAACCACCATGATCACAACAATCTAAAATCAACTACATACACATATACATCAGTCTGACAATTTTACAATCTAAAGCAACATCAAGACAGGCCTTAGTGGTTTTGATCTAGCAAAAACAATCCCATAGATACCACTGAATAATCTCAAAGCAAAGTGATTTCTATAAAAAGTAGATCAATGGTAAAGAGACCATTTTTTGGGGAAATCCAAGGAATGTTTCCTCACATAAGTAGATGGTATTTCTTGTAAATCCCTGGTGACATTGGCGACAACCAGTTCAACTAACCCCAGCTAAACCATGCATGTAAATGTGATAAAAGGATGGAAATATGGCATCCACACAGAGCAAAATTATCTCTACACTCACAACTATCACAATTATACAATAAAACAATATCAAGAGACACCAAAGTGGCCATTGTGGAAGAGAACTGCTAAGACAATCAATAGTGTGATCACCTACACATACAGCAGTGTGATGTCCAGTCATGGAGAAAAATTCCACTATGGGAAGCTCCTAATTTTCTATAACTTGCTTTACTATCACAATGCCACTTTTCCATTATCAGACAAAGAAATCCACTAATTAGACCAACAATGGTGGTGGTGACTCACAATCATATAAGGGATATTATCAAAAGTGTGAACATATCCTCATCGCATTAGTTTGGAATGAAACTATTGAAACCAAGTCCTCGTTGTATTTCCTTAGGCAAGGGAAGCCACTGGAGCTCTTGAGACCTAAGTATTCAGAGAATCCATTGCTTGAAGCCTGCCCATTAACAATAGCAAGTGACACATCAATTACAACTTCAACCCCAAATCCAAATGTTAATAACAAACAGAAACAAATATACTTGTTTGAATTGAACAATAATAAAACTGACTACAATAAGCTCAGTACCACCATCCAATACTTCATGTAGTAAAAACCCATATAAATTAATGAATTGCCAAGTAATATTCACTCATCATTCTTTCATTTGGTTAAGCAATTTTGCATCAGCACACAGAATTCTAATGGTGCATTAGCATTATGGCAACTGCAATGAAATAAAACAACACTGTATCTTAGAAAAACCTGCATGAACAACTTATTAGCTAGCAGAGAATAATGCAAGAATAGGCAGACATCCATATGGTGTCAGCTTGTAATTTTGAATGATATGGATGGTGAGTGGCATGGGAAGTAGAGTATACCTGCAAAGATGCATGAGTGTTGCTGCAGTTGGCCACAACAGCCATGGAGAGTGTAGTTGAGGCCATACTCCCTCAGCTACAATATTCCTGTGCGCTTGTTGGTAAAAAGCTTGAGATGGACTAAATTAGTAAGCTTATCAAGCCCAGAGGGTATACACCTAGAGAGTTTGTTGTTGTATAATTGCAGTGTCTCTAGGTTTTTCAATCTCCAATCCCATTGGGGATGCTTCCATTTAGCTCATTCATTGACAGATTCAAATTCACAAGACTCTTAAGATTGTTGATATTGTCTGGAATTGGTCCATATAAATTGTTCTTATATAGAAATAAATTTGTCATCTTTGAAAAGGCCATCAACATGTTGGGGATCCTTCCAGATAAATGATTATGTAAGAGGTCACCAAAGCAAGCAATCCCATCCAACCCACCAGCTAGCTAGCCAGCAAGTAGGAGAAGCCCACCAGAAGTCGGGAGGGTAAGTGATTCCTATAACACCATTATATCCCATATGAAACATCATCTTATACCCTTCAAAAAATGTAGACTTAGAATCACTCTAAGTCTTCTCAATCCTTGAGGCTATAGATTCCTAAGAAGTTACATCCTAACCATGAACCTGGTGAAGGGTTCTCTCAGACCATCATCCAGTCGCTCGTCGTGCTTCTTAAGTTCTAGCTGTTTATAATCCATCCGGAAGTTCCTTCCTTCGACACAACTAAAAATCTCCTCCATTGGAAGCCCTTAGCAATGTACCCAAGTACGATGCTTCTTTCAGCAAGTGTGTAGTTGAACACCCATGCTCTCTCTGTTGAACGCCTCCAACTCCTTCTTCCATGTCCCCTAGCCCTACGAATCGAAAGAAATCTTCTAAAGAGATAGATACAAATAAAGAAGATAAGGGGTATATTTAGAAAATAAGGTTGGGAAAAGAAGCCATACTCAAGGCACTCATACCTTAGTGCCCGTATGAGAGGAGATTTCAGGAAGACATCACTGCCTGAATGAAAGGAAGGCACACCTGAATGATAAGAGCTACTACCTTATTCCTAACTTTCTCCCTGTAAGATTCTTCTACTAATGCAAGAAGTGTACCATATCTCTTATATCCCCTAATGACTCTGGAATTTCTCTTACTAAACTGTAATTTTTCATCCACAAGTACTGTAACGTTGACAAGTTCCCGAGTTCATGTGGGATTACCCCTTGATCCAGAGGGTTGTAGGCCAACGTTAAGTTTTTCAACAAAGAGAGATTTCCAAGGAAGGAGAGAACAATACCATTCAACGGGTTAGTACCATTTAGCAGTTAGAGTGCAATAAAAATACCTCAAGCTTAGGCAACTGTTTGAGTCCAGGAATGTCCCTAGAGAAATCATTGGCTGAGAGGTCTAATTTTACCAGCTCCTCCATTTTATATATCTCATTCGGCAAGATTCCATCGAACCTGGTGCCAATGAGGTCCAATTTTACCAGCTCCTCCATTTTATATATCTCATTCGACAAGAGTCCACCGAACCTGGTGCCAATGAGGGCCAGAGGCTATAAGAGACCTTAGATGCTGGTCAAATGCAATGCAAATTCAACATATCAAACTACCACCCCTGCGCCCTAAAATCCAGGAGAATACAACCTAGTTTTGTTTTTCCAAGGAATGGACAAAGCCCCTAACCAGTCCTATTACTGGAAATCGGGGCGATGCCAAGAAGAAAATTCTATCGGCCAAACCAGAAATCGGGTGATGCCAAGAAGAAAATTCTACGTCCAAATCAGAAATCGGGCGATGCCAAGAAAATTCTACAACCAAATCAGGTGAAGCGGGCTTTGCAATGTTTATTTGCCCTATTTTTAATGGGATAAAATATAATAATAATTTATTTTTTAAATATCTTTTGGGCTAACTATTGAAAAGTGTGTAATTTTAAAAAAATTCCCCTCTAAAATATGAAACCCCTTAAATTTCGCACATGGGCTAAAATTCGCACCTAAAATTTTCTATGTTGCAGCCCAGTCCCGATAACCGAAATTCATAATAGATGTCTAGGGTAACTAAAGAAAAGAAGAAACTAGTCATTCAGCAACAATCGACTCTCCACCAACTAAAAATCTCGATATGCCAAGGTTGCTTTCGGATATAGTCTGTTCTTTAGACGCCAGGAGTGCTTCCTAGGAATCTATCTATCATCTATTTGAAGATGAAGGACCAAGGGTCACACAAAGAACAGTTACAACCGAGGATTCTGCTCCAGTTTCTAATACTACCCACAGTGATGTTGCAAATTCATTTTTACATAGAATTGTAGCTCGACCCAAGCTCCTTCCCTATACAGATATGATTCGATGGGTCGTAGAGCACTTGAACATTGCAGACAAGAAATTCATGACAAAGAATGACACAGTCATCAGCTCTTTCACCAGCAGTGATTTCAGTGCAATGTACCATTTGCCACCACCATAGTGTAAATATGACAAACAGTTCATGGAGAAATTCATGAGAAGTATTGATCATGCATCAGAACCTATCAAGGAATGGAGGAGGGACCCTAATAAGCATAAGCGTGAGGAAAAGGGCATATATTCAGTAGACTCTCTCGCAGGTCCTTATTGTCAAATTGCTGCCATGGTATGTAGACTATTTGCTTATCCTAATACTCAGAAATTCCCAGATCAATGGACTCCATTGATTGATGCTGCTTCGGAAGGATATATATTAGACTGGGGAAATATTTTGTCTGATAATTTAGCCACTCACATTTTGAATTTTAGGAAAAAGCATACAGTTTCAAAAAATGTAATTCCTCCTTTTTATATGAGTGCCTATGTTATGGATGCTTTGTGCTACAATATGGATTTTGCTTCCATGGGATGGAAATGGACCCTAGAGAACCCAACTTCGATTCATATATACCATAATATCCTCTAGGACTCCAAATACCAACCCCATTTCTATAAAATCTGCCAGGGTGTCATGCTGCCTATTCATCAAATTATTTTTAATAAGAGAGCTCCTAGTATTTCCCTAGAAGCAGAGGCAGACTTGCTCAGGGTTGGGAATTGGTTTGGCGAAGAGTTGTTTACCTACATTTGGGTCTTTGGTAGTCTGGCTAATCCACATGTTTTGCCCTTGTATGTCCCTGATAAACTGTTGGCTCGTGAGATAGCCTACCAAACTGTGGGTAATGGAATTTCTAAAGTATTGAAAGAATCCAATAAGAAAGTATGGCCTACCTTTCCTTTCCGTTGTAGTATGTATACATTAGATAATTTCAAACATGAAGCTATTGAGGTGAACTCTATTTTAGAGTTGAAATTTCCTACTATCCCTAACAGGTAGTACGATCCTCATGGAACTGTTAAAAAGGTTACCGCTCAATCAAGTGTAAGGCAATTCTCTCATGAACCTGATCAATTTGATGATGTCTTTGAAAAAACTGCCACCTATTCAATAGTTGCCAAACATATTTTAGAGTGAATAACTCCACGTAAAATCAATCAATTTGCTCAATACAGGGAAATGAGGTTATCCCGTTTACCCTTGGATTCATTAAAACTTTCACAGGAAAACACAACTCAAGAGAAGGTTACAAAGATTCCTTCTACATAGGTTATTGATATCCCTGATCCAAAAGATACAGGGGCTTCTTCTTCCACTCAAACTGAGGGACAATTGCCAAGTTCTAAACTTGAAGAGATATGGGAACAATGTAGCTAGGTTTTGAAAGGAAATAAACTTGAGGTTTTAAAGACTACCTCACAAGAAAAAGTCTTAGACACTTCTGAAACTTTTGAGAAGACTCTGATTACAACAAGGACTACTAATCAACCTTTAGAGATTGAAGACATAGAAATTATACCAGCATTTCCGACCTCAGAGGTCATATTAAGGGTCGAAGAGATTCCTCCCCTTGACATATTCTACAGTCCTCAACATAAGGTTGTAGTAAAAAGACAAAGAAAGAAAAGGAAGATTGACCAATCCCAGGCCTTAGTCCCTGGAAATTCCTCTTTTGAAGTACTATGGAAAGGTTCACAGTCCACTCCTGTAGAGGAACTCAGAAGAATTACTCAGTTCACAGGAGCTTATGCTTCTGAGACTATGGACAAATCCACCGAGATACAATAACTTTTGAAGGAAAAGGAGGACAGGATTATGTAGTTGGAACAAGGCCTTGAAAATGAAAAGCAAAAAATTGCTAATCAATGGCAAGAACAACTTGTTGAGCTTCAGAAAAGCTTTGACACCCTTAAACTTCAACATGACTCTGATTTGAGAATCAGGGATGCTCAAATTCAAGAATTACAACACAGGATTGAACAACTGAAAGTTAATCCTGAATTGGCAGAGTTTAAAAGGGAAGCAAGAGAATTAAATACTCTCCTTGCTCAACAACAAGTCATTTTCTGTCAGAAATTAGCCATCATTCATGATTTGTGTAACACAACTAGCTCATTGGTGGACCAATTGTCCGATCTCAGGACATACTTTGATGACATTGAGGAAAATATTGCAGGCTACATAACATGGAAAGACAATGTTGAAGGGATATTAGCTGATCTCCCAAGGATAGAGGAATCGCATAAGGAGATAGTCTTTAGGGAATGGGAAATTCACCTCAAACATACAGAAACAACAGTATTCAATGCAAGGGACATCTCCAATGACCTCATTGAAGCCATCACCGATAATTTGTTTCAGGCAAATCTTATTTCAGACTACCCTGAGGGAACTCTACCAAATATTAAATTGCTGACCAAAACATGGCAGGATTTGTCCAAGAAAAAGGTCGAGAAGATTGAAAAGCTATCTAAGATTGACTTAGAATTCCATTGGCATTTCTTAGTCAAGCCTCACAGCCAATGGCTAATGCTCAGATGTTATCTAACACAACCACTCATATGCTGCCAACACTCAGGGATGCTATATTTACCAGTCAAATGCGGATTCAGCCATGCTCTCCACCTAAATTGAAGCCCATGACATATATTTACGAGTTGCGACAACATATGGGAGGGCAGTCTTCTTCACAGTCTTAGCTGAGTTGTTACAACAAAGTCTAAAATTGTCTTATCGTTTTATTTTAAGCGTTGTTTGTTAAAACCGCTTCAGACTTTTATTCTGCTTTTCTATATTTGTATTTCATTTGAAAACTATAAATCCCCTTCATTTGAATGGAGAAGGGGTTCTGAATTTTGGAGAGAAAGCTTTTGTTTGCACTACTGTAACTTAAGTTATCTTAATAGAAAGTTGAACCACTACTATTTTCTCATGAGCAGAGTTACAATATATCAGGTACTATTATCTGTCTATTTTTTTCTTTGCTTAAGAGTTAAATGGTTATTTGATTACGTTTATCATATGTGTGTTGCAAGTAGTCATACATCTTTCACTATTGATATGTGTGATTGGAATCATATATTATATGCATAAACAACGAAATCTTATATGTGTAACAAATTCATCAACTAATTTAATTAAATTAGTTATCATTATTTGCTTTAACCTCATATTGGCTTGATAATCTATATTGTCATGTTGTATGTGAGATCCTTTTAAATCACATATATAGATAAGCTTTCCCGAGATAAATAGATATATAGATAGATAGATAGATAGATAGCTTAAATACTCTTTATTCTCACTTTAATTACATCATAAACCTCACATCTATATACTTCATCCATTTTATTATTTTATATCAAGGGAAACTGGTCCCATAATTTCCAATTGGAGCCACCATCCCAAACGGATAAGGATCTGCTCTAAGGTCCCGACCGAGTGGTTTTCCCCGATGTTGAGGCAGAAATTTCGAGCCTTCAGCAGAAGGATAACAATTCCTCTCAATCACTTAAGAGAATCCCAATTGATTAGCAAAGTTACATTTTATAATTTTTTAAACAATAATGATTATAAGTCAGGGTTGTTGTCATACCTATGTTGATGTGCAAAACCACTTAGAACTTTTTAAGGTTAAATGAGGTAGGTGGGATCATCACCTTGGTTTTTATGTCTTAATTTAAAATTGAAAAAAGCTCTTGTGAGAAATCTTGGTTTAGGGAAATATTTTTTTTCGTTATTTTAGAAATTGTATAAAGAAAAAGAAATAAAAACAATAATTGACCCCTATTTTGTTTATAATTGATTTTTCCTTACACAACCAATTTTGATAATTTATTAGTTTAATTAATTATGTTTGTAAATTAAATTTATCTGCATTTTATTAGTTTAATTATTTATATATTAAATTTCTCCTTATTTTATGATTTTATTTATATTTATCTATATTAAATTTTCTCCATACTTTATGGCTTTATATTGAATTTCTCCTTATGTTAAGGCTTTATATTGAATATCCCTATTGGTCAAAAATCCATTTTGATTAAATTTGAATGTTACAATTGATCCGGACTTATGCAGAAACACAACAAAATACAAAGATAAACATAAACACAGAGATGCAGCGGAAATAAAACTTCCTTTCATTAATATCAAAGAACTGAAATATGCTTACATACAAGATGGAAATAAACTAGCTCGGGCGATGATAGCTTATCTATGAGAAGAGATGTGGCAGCTACTTGCCTCTGAACTGTGTTACAATGAGGCTCGAAGGCCTATTTATTGTTGAGAAAAATTGGAAAACCCTAAACATCCAAAAACCTAACCCTAGGAGATGAAGCACCAAAACTATGGGCCCGGTTGGGGTAAATTGGTACATCAACTTCCCAGGGTCGTAACTTTGGCATACGATCTTCGTTTGATGCGCACGATACCTCGCTAGAAATATCTATCCAGGGACTATAACTTTCGACTACAAACATCAATTTATGTCTTACATTTGCATGTTTTACAAAAAAGCGTCTTTTAGAGCCTCAAAACGACTTTGGAAGTTCAGGACCCGAAAAACTTACAAAAACAGTAAATTGTGCTACAATTAAGGAAACTGAAAAACTAAAAGAAACAATGGTGGGGGTCCAAGTGGAACAGGCGAGTGACCACCAATATCCACATGGATCAACAATTAACGTTCACATTACCATTTTTTATGCCTAACATTTCTATATAATCTTTCAGGCACTCCTTTTCTGATTCATCAAGATTTGCTTCAATGGCGAGTCCACCCGAAATGTTGGACAAATCAAAATCTACATATAATTAAACTCCAAAAAAGAGACATCCAATATGATGACAAGTTGTGGAAATATACACTCTCAAATAATAATATTGTTTAGTTATACAATAAATTAAAGAATATGTCAATTAGAAAATAAATTTGAAACAAAATAAAACATTCAACGCATATATTCAAAATATTAAATAATTGAAACAAAAACTACTAAGCATTGACGATGAAACATGATCCTTTATTGATAAGAAGTTACAGATTTTGAACCAAGAACTGCAAGGACTTGGACCAATAATTTTTTAAACAACTTTAGATGTCATAGATTCATACATAGGTTATAAAATGCCATAAAAGACAAAAAAATAAATAAATATTTCATAAATTTTCTTAGACCACTTCAAAGATGACTCAATGTACAACTAAACTTCTGCAAACTATACACAAATTAAAACTGAATATTAGCAAAATTTCTAATTGTGCAAATAGAAATGTAAATAATATACACCTTGAAGAATGAACCAAATATCCAATCTCATTTTTCCTTTCATAAAATTCCCCAAAAGATACTCTATTGTCCACAAAGCTACAAGCGCACATAAATATACAATATGAATAAATCAATCAATAACAAGTACTTTCAAAGATTCACCAGACCTTTTGTGAAAGGTTCTCCATTTTCTTAATGATTCTTCCTTCTTTTTGTGTTGTTCACCTTTAGTTATTTTTAAGTGATTAGTATTTTCAACTATTGAATGTTGGAAGAATCACCGCACCTTTATGGAATCCGTAATTTCCACCCTAGGGATCCTAGTTACTGGTTTGGAATGTTTACCAACAACTGCGGGTTTTAGTGTAACGGAAAACCTCTTCATGGTATCAGAGCCCACAGGTTGCTAGATAAAAGATGCACCAGTACTTTATTTTGCAGGTATTACAACTTGGAGATTGAAGATCGACAGAAAAATGGAGTTTCCCAAGGCATCAATCCTAACACCGTACAACTATCATGAATGGAAGGACCAAATGGCTCGATACCTTTGTCAGAAAGGATTGTACAGGATTACCATGGCTACAGAAGTGGAACCCACTTCAGCCATAGAGAAATCCAAGTACCTCAACCGCATGGATGAGGCCCACGGATCCATATGCATGTGCATCTCCCCTGAGTTGCAGTTTCATCTATCTGCATGCAGTACTCCCAATGAGATTTGGAAAAAGGTTGAAGAACTCTACAAGAAACAGGATGAGATGAAAGGATATCTACTCGAAGTGGAGTTGCTCTCATTGGATCCACGGAACTATGACAAAATTCAAGACCTTCACCAAATATAATGATCTATTGTTGTAACTTAAGGGTTGTGGAATTGACAAATCCAAGGAGGAGAGTCACCAGGTTCTCTCTACTATGTCAAAGCTCGGACCAGAATACTCTGTTTTTGTGTCTACATTTCATTCAGTAAGGCTCGCAACAGGTAAATCCTACACTATGCCTTCTCTCAAAGAGTTCATGGAGTCCCTCACTTTTGAGCAAGATAAACTCATTGGCATGGGGAAAATCAAACCTCCAAAAGCGCATGCACTTGCTGTGCATGATGGCAGCCACAATAAAAATCACAGATTTGATTCAAATCAGAAAAATCAGCAGCAAAAAGACAAGGGAAAAGCGCATTCCCATCCAAAGAAGGAAGGGTACACCAAGCCCTTCAATGACTCCTCCAGCTCCAGAAATGAGAAAGGGAAGAAAGGAGACAAATGCACCTACTGTCACTGAGGATTCCATCTGGAATCCTCTTGCATGAAGAAACAAATTGACCAAATGGCAGAAATCCTTCAGAAGCACAACCTCAGGGACCACATCCCTAAGGGCGTTAAGAAGAAAATTGAGGATCCGCCACACGGGAAAGGTAACAATTTTCATGCTTTAGTTGCAATTAACTCTTCCCCTAATGCATAGATTATAGATTCTAGTGCATCACATCATATGGCTACTGCAAAGGAAGTCTATTCCTCTTTGGATGCATGCAAAGGACCTCCCATCCTCATGGGAGATGACTCACCTATTGAGGTAACTGGAAAAGGTAGAGTGGAACTTTTACACGGAAGCTTTGAAGATGTGCTTCATGTTCCAAAACTTTCGGTAATCCTGCTTTCAGTTTATCAGATCACTCATTTTGGCACCAGAAAGAGAGTGGAATTCACTCCAAATGTAGTGAACATATATGACCTACATAGCAGCTCCAAAATTGCAACCGGTGAGGTAAACAATGGAGCTAGACTATATACATTTTCTGAATTTATTGAATTTAAATCCTCCTTATTACTTACACATGCTGATGATAGTAGTAGGCTTTGGCACGAGAGGTTTGGTCTCTTAAATTACAAGTATATGCAGCAGCTAAGCAAGCATGAGATGGTGGAAGGCTTGCCAAATATCAGTTTCTCCAAAGGAGTTTGTGAAGGGTGTGTCCTTGGCAAACATCCTAGAGAAAATTTTGACACCAGCAAAACTCACAGAGCATCCATTCCTCTATATCTGATCCATAGTGATCTCATGGGGCCTTTTCCTCATCCTTCCATCAATAAAGCAAGGTATGTGCTTACATTTATTGATGATTTCTCACGGTATACTTAGGTGTATCTTCTCAAGGCCAAATTTGAAGTTTTTGTGCACTTTGAAGATTTCAAAGCACTAGTTGATACACAGTCGGAGAGAAAGATCAAAGCCATCCGTATAGACAATGGGGGGGGAATATGTTAACACAACACTTCAGAACCTTTGCCTTGAGTCCGACATACAGTTGCAGCACACAGTTCCATACACTCCGCAGCAAAACGGAGTTGTTGAGAGAAAGAACCGATCTCTCAAAGAGATGGCTTCCTGCATGTTGCATGCTAAGTCACTACCTCATAAGCTATGGGTTGAAGCACTTAATTGTGCTAACTAAATCCAAAACAGATCTCGTCATAGATCTGTCAAGGATTATCCCCCTTTGAGGCTTGGAGCGGCACTAAACTGGAGGTCACCCACTTCTGTGTTTTCGGCTCCCAAGCATGGGCCAGGATCCCCTCTGAAAAGAGGAAAGCTCTTGATCCACAGAGAATTGAGTGCATCTTTGTTGGATACCCTAATGGTGTGAAGGGATATCGACTCCTGATTTCCTCTACGGACAAGCTCACCATTGATCGAAGTGTCCAATTTGAGGAAAGTCTCTCGCATGCACCTAAATTTCGCAGGCAGACACCTTTTATCTACCTCATGACCAAGATGATGACCCAATACACTCAGATGCAGATACAGAGCATGCAGATGCTGAGGTAGAGCATGCATATGCAGAGACAAAGTCTTCAAATACAAATCCAGTCTGCATATGATGATCCACATCCAAGCCCAAGTCGGGTTTCGAGTAGTGAATCAACTTCCCCTGTCATAAATCAGAGAACAAGGAGCTTAAGTGAGATATATGCACAAAACCACCCAGCTGCTAGAAATGGTCTTGTGGGAGATAATTTTGATCCGTGGAGGACTAGCTTAGAGTTTATTAAGCCTCCTCTTTCCCTCACTGCCACTGAACCAACGCCATCCCGACATTGCCATTTGGTTCAGTCTTTTGATCTGCAATCTTATGCTGAGGCTGTTGGGCATCCCTCTTGGGAGTTTGCCATGGAGGAGGAGTATAACTCCCTCCTCGAGAACCAGACCTGGGATCTGGTCCCCCTTCCTTCAGGAAGGAAACTTGTCCAATGCAAATGGGTCTATAGGACCAAGAGTGCTACAGATGGGAAAATCACCAGATAGAAAGCCAAGCTAGTAGCCAAAGGCTTCCAACAAGTGCATGACATTGATTATGATGAGACCTTTGCTCCAGTAGCAAAGATGGATTCCATACGCCTTGCACTTGCCATTGCGGCTGCCTAGGGGTGGGAAGTACATCAGATGGATATGAAGAATGCCTTTCTTCACAGAGACCTATCTGAGGAGTCTACATGGAGTAGCCACATGGTTTCATTCAAGATTCATATTTGGTCTGCAGACTGAAGAAGTCTCTCTACGATGTTAAGCAGGCCCCGAGATCTTGGTATACGAAGAGGGATTCTTTTCTCTTATCACAAAACTTTGAAAGATGTTCTATGACCTTAAGCAGGCCCCGAGAGCTTGGTATGTGAAGATGGATTCTTTTCTCTTATCACAAAACTTTGAAAGATGTAAGTCTGATCCGAATGTTTACATGCTCACGACACATGATTCTCTTCTTATCTTCGTTTACTATGTGGATGATCTCTTGATCACCGGCAGCTCGGCTTTAGCCATTGCTGCAGTCAAGAGGACCTTGCATGATATATTCTTGATGATGGACATGGGTCCATTACACTTCTTTCTTGGTCTTGAGATCATCCAGGATGCCACAAGCATCAAACTCTCTCAGGCTAAGTATGCATGGGTTCTCCTCGAGAGATTTCACATGACTGACTGTAAGCCAGCACCCACTCCTTTTCTATCTAGGGTCTACCTTGAGGATGGAGGTGACACTCCATTAGTTGATGGTACTCTCTACGGACAGCTAGTGGGGAGCTTACTATACCTCACCCACTCCAGACCAGATCTCTCATATGTAGTAGGGGCAGTTTCTAGATGCATGCAGGAGTCGCATGAGCTACACTGGAAAGCTGCCAAGCGCATCCTCCGATATGTGCAGGGCACCATCACCTTCAGGATTCACTATGTAGCAGGCACTGCATTGAATCTCCTTGGCTTCACAGATTGTGATTGGGCGGGCGACAGCATTGATCACAAGTCCACCTCCGGATATTCACTCAGTCTAGGGTTTGGCCCTATTTGTTGGTCGAGCAAGAAGCAGGCTTCTATTT
This sequence comes from Pinus tabuliformis, assembly GCA_031772625.1. Taxonomy (NCBI): domain Eukaryota; kingdom Viridiplantae; phylum Streptophyta; class Pinopsida; order Pinales; family Pinaceae; genus Pinus; species Pinus tabuliformis. The sequence goes on along the minus strand of CM062820.1, from coordinate 733,407,397 downwards.
CTCTCTCTTCAGCTGAGGCCAAGTACAGAGGAGTAGTCAACATCACCATTCAGGCTCTGTGGCTACAACACTTCTTCACTGAGTTGGGTGTCCAGTTCCACCAGCCCACTGTCATTTGGTGTGACAACCAGAGCACTCTCAAATTTTGCAAGGATCTAGTACAGCGGCAGCGGACGAAGCACATAGAGATCCATATGCACTACATCAGAGACTTAGTACATGATCGGGTCATGGATTTGCAGTTCTGTCCTTCAGCAGAACAGACTGCAGACACCTTCACCAAGACATTCACTGAATAGAAGTTTCACTCTTTGCGTGATTGTCTTAGAGTGAAGGACACGGTTGCTTAACAACTATCTTTTCTTCCTCTTTTCTTTTGATTACATTGTATTTTGAGGGGGGTTTTTTGCATGAGGTTTTCCCTCTTTCCTCAATTTTAGTACAAGTTTCACTGTATTTTGGGTGACCTTTGGCCTAAGTTGCTAGGGACCATTTTCTATTTTTCCCCATAGTGGTGTTCAGGGGGGGTGTTGGAGGTACTACACACCTAGGACCTTCATTATTGGCACATGTGGACACTTAGTTATAGCATTCACTGACATGCAAGGCTTCAATATTGGAATCTTCACCAGATTGACGCCTTTGACTATCCATGCATGCATGGGACTACATGCAAGATCCTTTCTGCATGATTTACTCCCTGATTTGCTCCTCCTTTCACTCCGCAACTGGCTAGTTCTCTCCAGAATGGGACTACATGTAAGATCCTTTCTGCATGATTTACTCCTTGATTTGCTCACTACGCAACTGGTTAGTTCTCTTCGGAATGGGACTACATGCAAGATCCTTTCTGCATGATTTACTCCATGATTTGCTCCTCCTTTCACTCCGCAATTGGCTAGTTCTCTCCAGAACTTGCTGTAGGTGTCGAGTTCTCTCATTGATCACCATTATGGCGCGTTACCTTGGGATCTTCACCCAGTAATGCTATATCATGAGCATTGTAACCTATTTTCCGAATCAATAATTATTTTGGTTCTTTCTATTCCTTCTAGTGTTTTTGCCTCTAGTGTATCAGAGTATTAGAGCCTGGACCCAGGTTCGATTCTCCCTTCATGGTATCAGAGCCTGGACCCAGGTTCGATTCTCCCTTCATGGTATCAGAGCCTGGACCCAGGTTCGATTCCTTCGAGTTGCGTTTGAGGGGGGGTGTTGGAAGAATCACCGCACCTCTATGGAATCCATAATTTCCACCCTGAGGATCCTAGTTACTGGTTTGGAATGTTTACCAACACCTTCGGGTTTTGGTGTAACGGAAAACCTCTTCATTGAAAGGGTATGCAAGGGTATGCCAAATAGGTAGAAGGAATGAAATCATTGGAATAAATTTATATAAAAAATGTAATAATATATTTAATCAAAATAAGTAGGGATTTCATTAGTTTTAATCATAAAATTACTCATAATTCTAAGTAAGAAATGCATTTTCCTTGTAACTTCTATTTTGATAATTAATTATTAAAATCGGCCGAATGGTCAAGAACATGTATTTCCTCTTAGGAGGTCACAGGTTTAAATCCAGAGAGAGTAGATTATGTAAACCTCTGTAGTCTTTAGCAGTTAAATTGTTTTCAAGATGTGGATCCCTTATCACTTTCTCCCAAAAACAAGGGGGTTATCAAATCGTTGCCAAGAGGTGGGTCCCTTGTCACCTTCTCCCACAAACAAGGGGGTTATCATACACCAATTTGGTGTTTGTCTTGGCCTTTATTTTGAAGAAATATTATTGTTATTATAATTAAAATGCAACAATCGGGGCTTGTCCCACAAAATGAAGGGGTCTTATACACCAATTTGGTGTCTCGCTTGGTCATGAACTTAAAAATAGATTACTATTATTATTATTCCCTGTCACGGCAGGGTATATAACGCATTCTATAATGTGTTGAATTTCAAATATTGTCTAGCTGACCAAAAAATTAATCGCTTATGTGTAATGTTAACGTTATAAAGAAAAAATATATATATATATATATATATATATATATTATTATTATTATTAGTATTATTTAGCTTTTGATTGGTTAATTGGCTTCAGCTCTTATTCTCCCATGATGGTTTCCGCCACCAATGGGGTTGATTTGTACTCTGAATCGTACTCTAAGATCCTTTATATTAATTACACCTGCAATGAAATATCATTTCTATTAATTGTGCGTGTAATGAATCGTACTCTGATTTAGCTACATAAATATATCCTTTTCTGCATTAGTACACCTTTGCATTTGTTTTAAAATGAAGTATTGTTGGAATCCTGAGATGCCTCCAATACTGTGCTCACTTATTTTCGGAAACTGTAGAGATGTACATGCATATTTATTCTTTCAGATCTCTAGATTGCTCGCATTTTTAATGGATCAGGTTAACGTTTCCGGAGTATTAATGAACATGGAAACATCATAGTTCCCTATGAGATAGGTCTAACATTCTAGCTATAGAATAAATTTTAACATTTCATGGTATGTTTTGAGATTGTGTTAATTCAAATTTTTTAGAGAGTTGTGCATTTTTATTGTGGTATTTTAGATTCTAGTTTTAGAAATATTCTGAGTTGATGGTTATTAGAGAGGTCAACCATTTGACTCTTTCCTTCTCCTTCGATTTAGAATAAGAAGTCTATAATTTTAGGTTTCATTTTAAATAAATTTAAATTTCAATATAAAAAGAATGTCATTTATTTAATAATGTTATTTATTAATAACATTATTAGTTTTATTATAATATTTTATTTATATTTGATGGTTTGTTATCTAAATATTATGTCTAATTGATTCATATTATTCAATTTTAAAATATTTTTAAATTAAAAAAAAAAAATCAAGTAAAAAATCATATTTTATTATTTTTGTGTGGAGTCTTAATTAAGATGGAACCGCCATGTGAGATAAGTCTAATATTTAAATTACAAAATAACGTTAACATTTTATGGCATGAATTGAGATAGCTTCAATTTAGATTGATTAGAAAGTTAATTATTTTTATGTTAATTATAGATTTTTATTTAATTTAATTTTTCTATTACAAGAATATGCCATCCATATAAATTCAAGATAAAATGTGTGCATTTTAAATTTCAATTTCGACATTAACAAAATACATTAAATCTATAAAAAATATTATTTTTTTAATTTATGCCATAGGTATGACTATTTTGAAATATTGCTTCCTTATCATATTATCAATAATTATTATTATTATCGATCATTAGTGCTTAAGCGAATGTCGAAAACCATATGAATTGCCCTTTTAGCAAGCATTTTTCGCTACCTACCAAAGCTCATGTGTACAATTGGATGAGGATAGATTATTGAATTTTACAAGTATTATCTAGTGACTAGATTGTAAAGACGTGGACTACCAATACTCTTCTTCAAGTGCAATAATAAGGAATCTTTTTATAAATTTCAAATGTATAGACGGGTAGATTGAATGTCTAGTCATCTTCGTTTTGTACATTTAAGTCAAATGATATTTATGATTGCTTTAAACGGAATTAAATGGAATGTCAAAAGTATTGTTTATAGTGGTTTTGAGGAGTAAGGTTTTTCTGTTGTCCATATTATTAATTCATCAAAATTATTTATTAGTAAGATTTAGCGTAATTTATTGAAGTGTGTTATGGCTCATAATTTGATTGAAAGATTTTTAATAAAATGGTAATATTTAATTCTTTAAATTATATATATATATATATATATATATATATATATATATATATATATATATATATATATATAATTTAACAATTTAAATTTAAATAAAATTAATTAAAAAAACCCATATTATACGACCCCAAAATATGACCACTTTTCATATGGACAATATAATTAGGCAATATAATGTCATGACAACAATGAGGTTATAATAACAAAAGAAAATTACTGATTAAGCTAACAACAAAGGAAAAAAGATCGATGTAATAAGACCCTATACCATGTCGTTACAGTATATAGCGAGACACTAATTGTCAAACATATTATGAAATATAGTTAATATAGACTTATCTATCATTGGCTTGTCTCAATCTAACTTATGTATCATTATCTAACATGCATAATGTTAAATTACTAAATATTATTTTGTATATTTTTAATTTAAGGTATTAAATTGTATTTTTGTATTCCGGCTTTTGTGATCCATAATTTTGGTCTCTACATTGCTCTCTATTTAAGTATTTGCCATGGTCTGCCTCTTCATCTGGTCCTAATGATGAACAACACTTGTTGGTTCGAAACGCGTCAGCGAAAAAATTCTCTTATGTGATTTCTACCGAAAGACTTTGCTTAATGTATTAAATTCTAATTGCTTTATAATATTAGGTTTTATGTATGACTTTAATTTTATTTTTTTATTCTATTTTATAAATTAATAATTTAATATCTTTCGACTTAAAAAATAGAGTCTTGATTCAACTTTCAAAAATATGTTATTATTATTTTTAATTATGTTTATTATTTTAAATTATATATATAATAAATGTGTTTTTTAGTAGCGATAATAAACTAACTCGTATTTTCAAATTGTAGTTAATATTGATTTTTTAACAAAATAATTGACCATTTCATTATGATAAGTTTTATTGTTGAGAAAGAGTCCATTTCCAAAGGTGAAAAAGGTGAATTTTTTTATTTTTATTTATTTTTTTTCTTAAAATTAAATATATAAATTAATGATATTGCTATTGATAATAAGTTTGTCTTTCGAATTAATATTGTTATTTTTCATACCTTTCAAAGTTCAATAATTAAATTAAGTAGCAAGAATGCTAGCTATGCGGCCTTGTTTGGTTATTAAGGCCTTGTTTGGTTATTAAAATGCAATATCATGGAAACATATGCATTCATAAAGAGAACTTTTCCAAAGACGTCAACAAAACTTTTTCCTACTTTTTCCTATTATGGCAAATAAAATCATATTGCTAGTCTTTCAAAGCATGCACAATGTCACGTGTCATTTCCATATCTCAATTATGGCACTTAAAAATTATCTTTTGCATGCAAAATAGAAAAAGACAAAACTATTATTAAATGCATATTGTTGTAATTTACATAGGCGTGGTTAAAGAATTAACTATGTATGGGTACAATGAATGGATAAATGAGTAATAGAACCATGTGAAGAAGCATTCCATTTTTGCACTTAAACTCATTTTACAATCCAACATTGTGCCATTTTTTAGAGCATTCACACATTTTTTTTTTCATGTGAAATGAGTACTAGCGAAAGTATAAAATGAAAAGCACGTACAACATTATATGGTAATGGTCTCAATGGTATTTTTTCATTTCTCACAAATGCTAAATTCAAGAAGATAAAACTCTTTCTAATGATTGTCTATAAGTGCGACTTTTTAGAGTTTCCAATAGATTTCTAGCTAGAATCCGGTGAAAAAAATTGTGGTCAAATCTTGATTTGAGTTGTTTAGACAGGTTTTTTGACTGCATATATGGATTCAATGCCCTAAAAAACCTCATGGGCACTTTGATTGTGAAGAGTTTAGTCGTCAAACTTGTGATTCCAATGAATCCCTACCGGATTCTAAACAAATTAGATTGGAAAATAAACCAGAAAACTTTTCAAAAAATCTCACTTATAGGCAATCACAATGCAAATTACCCATTATTATTCGCAAGAGAACATAGCTAGGTAAAATGGCATGAAAATCAATTTTTAACCTGAGTAAATTTTGAGTTGTAATGGAGCTCACATATTTCAGTTTTAAATTTATTTTTTGAATCATTTTTTGATTGGAACATTGAGAATGTACCAAGGCATGCTAGCCAACAATTTTTTATGCAAGTTAAAGCCAAGTCTTCAATGTGAATAATTTAGATCCGAAATGAGACTATAATGAAATTGTAATTTATCCATAGGAGAGGTGGGAGGAATGGGTTTGAGTTTACAATGCCTTAAGGAAAAAAAAAATACAAAGGACCTTGTTGTTTAGACAAGTTTTTTGACTGCATATATGGATTCAACGCCCTCAAAAACCCCATGGGCACTTTGATTGTGAAGAGTTCACTCGTCAAACTTGTGATTCCAATGAATCCCTACCGGATTGTAGACAAATTAGATCGGAAAATAAACCAGAAAACTTTTCAAAAAGTCTCACTTATAGACAATCACAATGCAAATTACCCATTATTATTTGCAAGAGAACATAGCTAGGTAAAATGGCATGAAAATCAATTTTTAACCTGAGTAAATTTTGAGTTGTAATGGAGCTCACATTTTTCAGTTTTAAATTTATTTTTTTAATCATTTTTTCATTGGAACATTGTGAATGTACCAAGGGATGCTAGCCAACAATTTTTTATGGAGGTTAAAGCCAAGTCTTCAATGTGAATAATTAGATCCCAAATGAGACTACAATGAACTTGTAATTTATCCATAAGAGAGGTGGGAGGAATGGGTTTGAGTTTACAATGCTTTAAGGAAAAAAATACAAAGAACCATGTTTCCAAGCAAAGTTTTTTTTTTTTTTGATCCAAACAATAAACAACAATGCTTTTCAAACTAAGGTAGAAAAGAAAAATTACATGCCTCTTCATTGTTGTGGCTTCATCCAATTGATGAGTTACAATATGTTAATGGTTACGAGAAGAAAAAATAAGAGAATGCCCAATAAACAAAACCACAAAGAATTTTTTTATTAAAATGGAGAATAGTTGTAAAAGCAACATTGTGGCGGAGAAACTGTCATTTTACAAAATGCGACTTGTTACTTATAGTATTTTTCGGTTATAATACCACGAGTAAATTCCATGGGTGTATGTCACAATACCACAGGAAAATACCATGGGTGAATGAATACCATGGGTGGATGTCACTTACAATACCATGGGTGGATGCCACTTACAATACCATGGGTAAATTCCATGGGTGGATGAATACCATGGGTTGATGCCATTTTCCATTCGAATCATTCCTCCCTCCTTAAGAAGCAATGGTCCCCATTGCGTGAAGTTCCCTCCTACGAAGCCCTTGTTGAATATGAAGAGCCACTGAAGAGGAGGGTTTTATGTGGTTAACCCATAACCATGATGAACGAAGATCCGAGATAGATACCCTATAATGCGTGTGACCAACTATGATACTGATAGTGTGTGGCCTAGCAAATGGACTTCGATGAAGTGTGGGTTTGTGGATGATCCATAACCATGATGAACGAAGATCCAAGGATAGAGATACCCTGTAATGCTTGTGACCAATTGTGATACTGACAGTGTGCGGCCTAGCAAATGGACTTCGATGAAGTGTGGGTTTATGGATGACCCAGAACCATGACAAACGATGGTCCGAGGATAGATATACCCTGTAATGCTTGTGACCAACTATGATACTAACAGTGTGCGGCCTAGCAAATGAATTTCGATGACAAAGATTTTGTGCGATTGACCCATAACCATGATGTTGGTTGAAGATGAAGTAGCATGTGTCTACAGAGCCTGGGGTGGGAGGGCACATCTCCAAAGAACCCAAGTCGAATGCTGCTATGATGAAATTGATGAATGTGAAGTAGGTGCCTCTAAAGCGGGGTGGGAGGGCACGTCTCCATAGGGAACCCACTTCGAATGCTGCTCCAGAATTAAAATGGACATAACTCGGTCAATATAACTCAGAATATTTATTATAACCTGTTTTCGTAAATAGAAGGAACATTTTGCATCTTCCTATGTGTTGGAAATCCTTATCTGGACACTCTAGAATCTCATATTCGCACTGCAACTTTTCCGTCATCACAAAAGTTCTGAAAAAAAATCGTTGATTTTAAATCAGCGATATCTCCCACATCAGAACTCCGTTTCGACCCATTTTTTTTTGGAATTGAGAGATTTTTCGAGAGGAGCTGAGATCTACAATCACTTTTATGAAATTATGCACCAAAATTGCAAAAAAATATAAGAGATCCGCCGTCCAAAAATTGTTGTAAGAAACATTTCTGCAACATAGCTAATTTTAAATCAGCGATATCTCACTCATCGGACTTCGATTCAACTATTTTTTTTTTGAATTTGGCTATTTTTTCGCAAGGAATCTAGATATGTTATTTGTCTTTATAAATTTTGCACAAAAAATTCAGATCTAATCTGCAAACTCGCCGCCCAAAAACATTCTTGCAAGAAAAAGAAAAAAGAAAAATTCTTCCTACTTGGTGCAAGAAAATGCTTTGTGGAGGATGTAGCACATGCCTAAAGTTGGTTGAATATTGTTGTAAAATTTGAAACTGGAATATGCATCAAACCCTCATTCCCATGGAATCATAACTTGCTCTGATACCACTAATCCAGATCTTGGGGGGAGCCCCTCAAGATCTGAAAAATTGAAATGCCAGAAGAAAAAGTGGAGAATGCACAATAAACAAAACCACAAAGAATTTTTTATTAAAACGGAAAATAACTATAAAAGCTACATTATGGCGGACAAACTATCATTTTACAAAATGCGACTTGTTATATATAGTATTTTTCGGTTACAATACCACAGGTAAATTCCATGGGTGGATGTCACAATACCACAGGAAAATACCATGGGTGAATGAATACCATGGGTGGATGTCACTTATAATACCATGGGTGGATGCTACTTACAATACCGTGGATAAATTCCATGGGTGGATGAATACCGTGGGTTGATGCCATTTTCTATTCAGATCAGTTAAGCTCTTTAAAAACCACAAAAAATGGTTGCAACCAGGGACTTGGTACCCACAAACACAGTCTTTCCTCAAGAACCTCCACAAACTTACAAAGAAATTTGTCTATAACCCAAATTTTCTCTAGATTTCTTTTTACCGTACACACACACACATACTCTCTCTTAATCATGTCATAATTTATGGCTATTGTTCCTTATTTCACCATCTAACATGCATCTTCTTTTTCATATTTCACATATATTTTTTTGAATTTTGTATTGCCTATCAAATGTTATGATAGATGCAATTATTTTCACAATTGTTATGGACTAACAATTAAACAAGTAAATAAATAAGAGATGTGCCCTCAAGTCCATATCTTATTTACACATGCATATAAATATGTCCTAATGTAATAACACTTATTGAAAATTTCACATATTCCATCATTGAAATGAATAATATCAAAATCAATTTTTGTTATCAACCACATAATATAACTCAAACATTTACAGTACTCCTTGATGGGACCCCTACTTATTGGTTATTTTCGTATTTATGTTATTGTTGGCAAAGCACAAAAGATCACAATTTATCCAAGGCATTGCAATTCTTTGCAGGGTAAATAAGTTGGTCCATATAAGAGTCAACAACTTACACAAACTGAAACAACACAAAACATAGAAGAGAGTTTTTGTCCTCGTGACATTCCACCCTCAAGGCAAAATGAGGTTGGAGGTAGACACTTCTCTTCCCAAGTTGCTCGTAGTGATTTTCACATCAATTGGAATATTGTCTATTGAATCAACTACCTAGTAAGATATGTGTGAAACCATACCTTATTATTTGACAAACCTTGTTATCAGTAACTAGATTTGGAAAGTGAATATGTGATCCCAATGCTTTTTTTTCCTTGAGCTTCTTGTTCATGGGCTTCTTTTATGGTTTTCTTATTGCTTGTGACTAAAGAAGAGCTAATTGATTGCTTAATCGTGCCAACATTTGAAGGGTTTAATGATTTGAATTTTGGTGCTTCCTGAGTATGGGGCACCCTCCCCCACTTGCTCTGCTTCCTCATTCCCCATCAACTCATTTTTGTTGTTGTTGTTGTTGTCTATGTTTCCCCCACTTCCTTGCCCTGATCATCCTCAATGTAATCATCTTGAGGATCTACCTGTGTGCACTTTTTAAGATTTTTTTTGGCTCAGAACCTAAAAGCAATTTTCCAAATCTTGGGATGAAGAGCGTTGAGAATTTAAAACTTCACTAGAAGACTCATTATATTTTTTATGCTTTTTTATCACAATGGCGATGATGATGTTTACCTTCCTTCAAAACTACTAAAATTTAGCGCGCGCACACACACACACACATTCTCAAAATATATTTTTATTAAAAATAAACTATGAAAAAAGGGGGTGGTAGGAGTGGGGTGGGGGTTGGGGGGTTGATTTATCATCCCAAGGATCATGGGAATACACCTTCTCCTGGGGTCTAGGAATCATCACAAAAAACCAAGCAGAATCCTATGTGCTTCTGTAAGGTCTCTCTCTTGCTACGAAGAGAAACATTCAAGGTCTCATTATCATTGGTGACTATGCCATTCTTTTGCACCGCCTTATTAATAACTCTCTTTCGTGTAACATCAAACTCTAAGTTATTGTAAAAATGATCCATCATATGCCAAGAAGCTTTCACTCCAAATCATTTATTCATGTCCATAGGCACAACAATAAGGAGGTAGATTGCCTCACGAATGAGGGGGTCCATCTAACAAAGGGAAACCTTAAAGTGGATGGGGTTCGAAGCCTAACCCCAATTCCTCAAGGTTTCCCACAAACCATGTTTTGTAAGTGTTAGTTTTTAGTTGGTCTTTTTTGGAGGATCTACAAGCTAGCATTTTTAGAACACCGGAACGCCCCTGTGCTTACTCCAACGTGTATTTTTGGATCACAATTTATAATTTTGTTGCTTACTACAATGTTGATTAGTCTTGACCAACAATAACTACTTGTAAAGGCTTTACAATTATGCCCCCCAACACAAATTTCATGAAATATAACTATATTTTCAATTCAGGTTTAAAAAATGAAATTAAATAAATAAGTATAATAAATTTACGAATTCAACAAATATTTTCCAAATCAACTTCCTTTAAAAAAAATTATAACAAAATTTGGGTAATTTATATTTTCAAAATGGTTGTAACATAACTAACAACACTATCGAAACATACATAGTATTGCCAAGTTTTACGATGTTAGCCCAAATCCAAGGCAACATACATAGTTTACACATATATATTGGCCAAATACCCCATTTTTTGTTATTATAATATATTCTTTAAAAGATACCCAAGATATTGATAACCTTATATAACATAAGCTAACAAAAAGTATAACAACTTGTATCCTCTTAAAGGTCAATGGTAGTGTGCATTGACTCCTACTGTTCAATTTTCATGTCTTCAATAAGTTGGATCATTGTATCCTCCTCCTTTTGTTCCCCTTGACTAAACAACCATTGATTAAAAGCCCTAGAGTATGCATCTTTTGCAAAATCTCTACTAAATTCTTTATCAAATTTCATTCCACCTCCAAAATGGCAAGTTGTTGCGTAACTTGAATGTAAGTACTCATAATATCTACAATTTGCAATATACACCATTGTTCATATTCATAAGATTTAGAAGTAAAAGAGAAAATGGATGCTATATTTCCTTAAATCATTTCTTCACATGCTCTGAGAATCCTGCTAAATTTTGCAAATCATAACGATTCATTTTGAATAAACCAATCCTAAAAAGCCAAGAGAAATATGACACTTAGCAAAGCAACATGTGCACAATACTAAATTTAAAAGTGCTTGATGAGAGCCAACACAAAGCTTGAGAAAATTTCCCAATACCCATCTGGGAGCAATGCCTACAACTAGATGACAAAATTAATACTATGGTTTGGAGGTTGAGACTCACTAATCGAGCACCTAATACACCCCCAAATAATTGAAAGTAATTCTACATCGACATAGAAGAAATGACTATTGTGCTAATAATCGACTCTTGAAAACTAGCCAAAGTCAACAAACACAAAGCAAAGAAAGTGATAAAAAGATAGACCAGAATAAATTTCGAACACAAGCTAATTTGAAATAACTACCCACAATCTTTCCCCATACAAAAGTCCAATGCTTCCATTATCCCACCTTGCAAAGACGAAATAAACCTCTACTTTCAATAAGTTGCACCCCCGAGAACTCTTGCCACGAGGGAGGGTCTCTTACGTGAAAGACAAACAACACAATAAATTTAACGTACTTGTCATTAATTTCGAAAAGATGATTAAGAAATGACATGGGTGGCACTCTTAGGAAATTCCTATTTCCACCTCTATAGGAAAGTTAATGCACCCTGACATGCAAGGGAATAGTGGGTGCCTTGCATTTATATTTCTGCCAAAGTTGACTTTGGCATGTTAGCAGCAAGGCATCCACTATTCCCCTTGCATGTCAGGGTGCATTAATTTCAAATAGAGGTGGAAATAGGAGTTTCCGGCACTCTTAATAAAAAAAACACACATGACTTAATAAATTTCAGGTAATTGTCATTAATTTCAAAAAGGTAATTAAAGTATGACAAGTCTTATTCATTGACCACTTGGAATTAGAACCCTTTTAAGACTCGGTAGAAAAAGTTTGTTTGGATTAGTATAGTCTCATCTTAAACTTAAACTAAAATAGTGCCAAATTTATAATTAGCTCAAATGATTTATTGTACATCAATTTAATTATTAGATTAGAGTCTCCCATTACTACTAATGATTGAATTTATGCTCTCATCTCTCATAATTGTTGGATAAAAGTCCCAAATTAAGATTAATAATTTCTGAAATTAACATTCCTTATAATAATTTTGTTAATTAAATTTACATTATTTAAAAAATAATTTTGCTTAATAAAGGTTATTTTATTCTTCATCAAGAGCTCATGCTTGAACTTCATAAAAAGATACCATCATTTAATAATTCACATGAAGATGAGGGTTATTTTATTTATTTCTTTAATCGGCCAAAACCGAGAGGGCAGAAAATTATAACCATCTTTATAGGCAACCGAACCGAACTGTGCAGCTTCTCTCCCGAGGGCAGTTCCAAAATTTGATTTGTTTAAAGAGACCCGGGTTCAGCTGCAAAGAGGAGGTAGATTTATTCCATGGATACTGACTTCACATTGTTTTCACAGATGATAAAATTGGGTTGTTAGGGCAGATCTATTGAACCCCTTGAGGAAGCCCAGGCAGGAGATTTTTTGAAAAACAATCATGGCAGGGATCGGGGTAGTGCTGGATCTGTTGAAGAAAAGTCCCGCCTTATCGACAAAGTCTCTTCATTCGTCTTCTGCTGCATTTTTTTCTGCATCAATAGCTACTACAGCTGCTGCCTCCGCCTTGACTTTCTTTCCCAGCTACCCATCTTTTGCTTCACAGTTTCTCTTGAGGTACCAATTCAGTTTGCTTTCATTAATTCCACGCTTGCAACATCTGTAAATACCGTTAATGCCAATTCTGCTTTACTTGCATACTTCAAATGTTTTCTGTTTGAAGTTTAAACAGAAGAAATGGACGAAAAGTGTTTGAGGAAATCCGTAGTATGCTTGCAGATGATTTAGCTTTTACCCGAGTCAAGACTTCCATCGGACTGAACGTTTTTCTGTAACTTCCATTGTTTTCTCGATACCATCCTGATGCATTTTCCCAAGTGGGTACGATCTATTCAATAATACTATAAGTTGTCATTTATTCCGGTTCAGAATATCTCATCCATGTATGAATTTTAACTCTCTTGAAATGGGTTTGGTCTAGTATCCCTCCGGTAGGTCTCACCTTGCTCTTTTTTGAAAATTTATTTCCACGAAGCTGCCGTAGGATGATCTTTTTCCTCTGCGAGTATGTGCTCAGCTGGGTAAGTGGGCCATTTTAGACCTCGACTAAATTGTGATGCTAGTTGGATCTGGAGGGATTAATCTTCTCTCTCCTATGCCCAAAGTCGGCTGTGTAGAATGTATTGAGTGAGAACTTGAAGCGTGTTTAAGACACACAAAAATGCAAGTTATGACCAGAGGTCGAGTTGTCTGACGTCTTGAGCATCTACCGTCGGTGTCAATAAATCTGCTGCCTATACATGCTGGTGATTTCAATTTGTGGTCATTCGTCATCAATTTGTAACCCATTAAACCCGACACGTAGCCAAACGCTGTCGACATCTGTAATTTTTTTTTTACAAAGCATTGAACATAATGATTTTTAGAAAACTGATTTGTGCTTTTTTGTTGTTGCAACAGTGGTGCAGGTTCAATTGCTTATTGTGATGTTGCTATAGGCCGTGATGATATTCGATATAGCTCTGACGATGCTTATAGGGATCCCACTTATGGTTATGCTTCTAGTGTCAAAACTTATAATATTGAATTGAAGCCGCTTTTCTCTGCCTTTAGCCCGAAGACACTTGGAATGACAACGTTAAGAGCTCTTGTTATGTTTTACCTGCCTCTTTTGGAACCTCAGCTGGAGGAAGAACATGATGATGACGATAATTTTGAAGATGAACAAGAAAAGCAGCCCGTGGATCTTGTTATTCCTTTGAAGAAATCCGTGAAGCAAATTTTCCGGGAGGTGAGACCTGGGTATCTTCTTTTTGTTTACTTTTCCCGTCAGAGCCATCTGAACATATGAATGGCGAAGCAAAATAAAGTCTTAAAACAAATACAATTTGTATGGGGTAAATGCCAGATTAGGTGAAATCCTTGGAAATGCATTTATGTGGGGTCTATATTATCAAAGTATGATGTCTCTTGGTTCGGTTTCATGTTTAATTGTCAGTGTTTGTTATGACCCTGTCACCCCACAACTATTCCATCACCACTTGTCCACAAAGTATTTTATTTTTAGTTACACATATTAACTTATAGCTATGCTTATTGCTTTCTTCTGGTAGGGAATGTATAAAGAATTTAGTCCTCGTTTCTTGATCCAGTCAGTACTGTGGAATCTGTGCAAAGTTCTCAGTTATGGTGGAATGCCATTTTCTATTGTTCTTTACCTATAAATTTTGTGTGGAAGCATGCATAGATGTACATAGTACATGTCACTTATGACAAGTGATGCTAGAGGCTACAGCTAAGATTCACAATTAGAATGTTTTGGCAGTTTTCTGGCTTGAAGTAAGGTGTTTTATTACACCTAAAAGATGGTCATTAGTGCTGTGCAATGCTTAGAAGTTAGAATTTGTTACAATGTTTAAACTTTACAAATAACACACTTTGAGCGTTTAGTTGTTGTTACCAATAGCCACCGTTGGTTTTTCTTTTGCCGTTAGTGCAATGGAATATGCTATCAAATCTATTGGTAGAATTTCTATTGTTGAGTTGTTACCAGTAGCTACTGTTGGCTTTTCTTCGTATTATAGAGTATGCTATCAAATATACTGCTGGATTTACTGTTGTTTAGTTGTTGTTACTGGTAGCCCCTGTTAAATTTTCTTCTTCTGTTTGTTCTATGGAATCTGTAATCAATTGTATTGCTGGAAACTTGTTGGAATTTCTGTTGTAGCGGTGGAATTTTTTTGTGTGTAAAGGTTCACCTTTTCATTATGCCATCAATAATTTACAACTGATTTGTCCTTGCATTATTGATCTGTCCGATGGGAAACCAGACCAATAACACAAGTTTAGAGTCTTGAGATTACTGAGGTTTTGCTTTACAAGAGAATCTGACACGACAAAGACTGTTATAGGTGTGCGGAGGATAGACACGCATGCCTTCACTCATGATGAATTTGCTGTTATGTTGGAAACTTCTATCAAAATTGAAGCTGCTGTTACCTTGGAGGTTGCTGTTTCCTTGGAAACTGCTGTTGCCTTGTGATCTTCTGTTATCTGGGAAAATGCTGTTACCATGGAGGCTGCTGTTGCCTAGGAAACTGCTGTTACCTCGGAGGTTGCTGTTTCCTTAGAAGCTGCTGTTGCTTTGGACACTGCTGTTACCATGGAAACTGCGAATCCCTGTCACCATATTCTCAGCGGACCAGAACAGATAGCCCAGCTCCCTGCGGACAAGGCGATCTATATTATTCTCGCCTGCACAAGCTATTATGGCCCTAAACCTACTATGATGCTGACCCCTCTGATTATGATGGTCCTTCATCATTGTTCAAATTCACTGTGCTCTTCATCTGCATTGAACGAGACACAAAGAAAGATCGTTTTAATGGCTTCATGCTTCCGGGTAGCCTTGGATGTGTGATGATCCACCTGTCATGTGCAACAATCCTCGACCACCATTTCAACAGGATTAGCTCTATTCAGCGCCCTCCATGGGGGAAAAGCCCCGCCTAGCAATATCCTCAAATGTTGCTTTCAGTGACATCACGATTGTCTTGGAGCAATTTAGCTCCAAAGTGGTGTGAATATTCAGAGCATGGTTGGCCATATGATCAACTAACTTATTACCGATCCTTCGAACATGAGAGAGAATGGGAGCCTTGATCCTTCTGAGAAGATCAAAGACCCTTTGGAGATGGGATTCCAAGCGCCAGCTCAAGGAGGCCCTAGATAGCGGTGTGCCATTTTGTGCTTTTTTCATAATGGAGATGAGCAAGAGTGAGTCACCCTCAACAATCAGCTGGTGTTGATTCATTTTTAGAGCGGTAGACAGAGCAAATTCTAAACCACGCAGTTCTGCTTCATTATTGGTAAGGACACTAGCGTGCTAGTGTAGACCAAAATAATACCTCCAACACTGTTGCATAGAACTCCACCATAGCTAGCAGGACCAAGATTTCCCCTCGAGGCCCCATCAAAGTTTAGTTTGAGGAAGCCTTTTGGCAGGGGAGACCAAAGCTATAGACTTGAGGCTAGGGGTCTGGAGAGCGTGTTGGCATGGGGTGGAGAGCATTGGCGGATATTTAATTCATGAAGAATGGCTTTCTCATTAGGGGGCAGTCCCAATCTTGAGAGTTCCACTGATGGGTTGCAATGGTTTCGTCCAGATGAGTAGTAATGGCCTTCCAAGCTCTATCAAGGGATGGGGCTTGATTCTTGAAAAGTTGAGTGTTTCTTTCTTTCCAGATGATCCAAAGAGTAAATCTAGGAGTGAGTTGCCATATCCTATTAAGGATGGGGCTCTTGTAGGGCAGGGTGTTCCAACCTTTCATGTTGAAAGGGGTTGAAGAAGGGCTTGGTCAAGCCCCTAGTCAGACACTCCCATATATTGGCTGTGAAAATGCAATCCGAAAAGAGGTGTTGAAGAATTCCCTCCTTTGCTCTGCATAGAGGGCATACTGAAGGACCAATGAAACCTCGCTTCCTTAGATTCTCCCAGGTTAATGTTTTCTTGTTATTGAGAAGCCAAAGAAAAAGGGTTACTTTCGGCCAATGCTTCAATTTCCATAAATGTCTCCAATCGAGGTCAACTTCCATACAATGATTTGAGCTTAGGAGTTTATAGGCTTACTTTATGTTGTAGTTCCTTGTCATGCCATATCCCCATCTAAGTATGTCAGGATTGTCATTGACAACAATGTTCCTATTTGCTAAAATCTACTCTAGAATTTGATACTCATCTTGGTGGTGTTGCTGATGGTGCTAGAGGAGAATTTTCTATGTGTGCCATTTAGCTTCTGAAGAAGAGCTTTTCTCCCAGAAATGAGTCACAAGTTACAATTGATAGATCTTGCTGAGCATGATGATTTCTAAGCTGAAGAGAATTGGGCACAGAGGAGAGACGGGGCCACTTGTTCCAAGAATCTTCCCAGAAAAGGGCCGAATTGCCATCCCTAATTTCCCATAAACACTGGTCTTGGATGAGAGATTGACTACTACAAGTCGCTTGCCAAAGATGTGATCCAAAGATGCTTAGAAGTGTCGGATCTCTCAGGCCTAATCCCCCTTGAGACTTGGGTAGGCAGAGAGTGTCCCAAGCAATCAGAGCCCATTTCTTTTGAAGAGAAGCCCCACCCCATAGGAAAGAGTGTTGGGTGCTTTGGAGCTTAGCTAGAATGGCTTGGGTGGCACCAGAGTAGAGAGAAGATATACAGGTAAAGACTGTAGAACTGACTTAAGAAGAGTGAAGTGACCTGCCAAGTTCAGAGAACGAAAAGTCCAGCTTGATAGCTTCACTTCAAATTTTAGCAAAAGATCTTCCCATACTGAACATCTAAGAGGATTGAGAGTGAGAGGGGTGCCAAGGTATTTGGTTGGAAGGGAGCTTTGTTGAAAACCTAGGAAGTGAGAAATATTGATCTACACTGCCAGAGGAGTGTTGAAAAAGAAAATTTGGGATTTTCCTTTATTGATTTCAGTTCCTGAGGCAGAAGAGAAGGTGTCCAAGATGTCCTTGAAGGCCTTGGATTCACTAATGGTTGGGGAACCCATTAGTAGTGTGTCATCCACAAACTGTTGACGTGCAGAGCTTTCAGTCTGAGAGCTTAGGTCAAGGCCTTTGATTTTTTGTGTGGAAAGAGCTTGAGAGATGGCATGCCCAAAGCCTTCAGCAACTAGAAGGAAAATATAGGGAGAGAGAGGGTCTCCTTGCCTTATACCTCTTGATGGAGCGAAAGGTTGTAGCGTTGAATTTGCTATTGTTGTTTTTACGATTATTTCTGCTAGGTTTTCCCCCTGTAATTTAGTGTTACCTACAATGTTACCAAATGTAGGTTACAATTAGAAAACTATAAACCATGCACACCAAAGGGCTTGTTCAAGCAAAAATTAGCACCTTACTGCAAAGCCTCACTAGGTAAGCTAGAGTCTAGAGTCTAGACAATATGCAAAAATGGGAGCGTCACTACAGTCACCTTAGGAACTGCTCCCCTTGATTTAGTGATGGAACAATTGAACACAAGAGAGGCTTCCTTAGTAGATCTTAGGGATCAAATAACCCAATCAACTCAAGTGCCCCTTGAGGGTTCTACAATGATATACTTCCAAAAAATAAGATTAATCAATTAGGGTTTAAGGTGGATTTGTAAGTAATTTCTAGATTTGAGTTAAAAGGGTCCTATGGCTCGTCTAGAGGCTCAGGTCAACCGATAAAGACCAAAAAAAGATCCCCAAACACACAATCAGGAAATCACCTTTAGTTGAAATAAACTAGCATGTGAAGTCAGCAATTGCGGCAATCATCTAGTTTATAACAACAAGAAATTTAGCCCCCAAAACTATGATAATAAAGTGAAAAATGAGGGCTAAATATAAGGGTAAACGAGAGAATTAATCACAACAATTTTTTGTGGTTAAAAAAGGCATATAACAACAATTAAAACTATAGACGTCAACTCTAATTTACAGTGAAGCACAGCCCTTGTAAGACCCTTCAAGGTTTGCGGGTCTTGAGGACTCATATATTGAAATGAGCCACTCTCATAGAACTCGCGCATACGACCCTTACCCATGCCGACTCGTATCAAACTCGTACGAACCCATATAAGACTCGTCCTTGGCAATAAATTTCGATATATTTTTTATTTTATTTTTATTTTTTGAGATCAATTGGATGGAAAGGGACAATGAAGGGAGTTTGTATTTTGCCGAGTCAATAGCCAGATGGGTCTTATACGAGTAAGATTCATGCAACATTGCTAATTTATGGTTGGAAAATGCATTCGAAATGACACTTTGGCTTTTGCAATATGTTTCAAACAATTTATATCCCCAAGAAAATAACATCTAAGACACTAAATGCTAAAAATATATGATTTTGCTCTAATTAGATCCTTATTTACCGAAAACAAGTAAACATTAACAAATGAATTTTAGAGTTTTAAGGATTAACACAAGGCACAAGACTTGTGCCTTTCTTAATCTAGGGCTAATGGAGTCTAAGAATAACAAAATTTAAAAGAGTTGGAGTAGATTCAAGACTCAAAAGACTAGGGTAAGCCCACTCACTTATCCTCAAGGTTTGAATTAAGGCTCTCACTATTCAAAGCTGAGATAAGGGAAGGAGTCCACTTGTTACTTCCTCAAAGTCTTAGAAGAAGGGTTTGTCTAAGAGGGATAGTGCAAACAAAATATTATACCCAATTGCCTAACACCTAGTTACCATCATCCATAAACAACAACCAAGATAAAAGAAGTTCATTTACTATGTTTATCATGCATTCTTCCAAGCTTCACCATAATCCATTCATGAAAAGAGTGTAAAATCCACATCAAGTCCCCAAAGAAAGTTGCTCAATTAGTTCTCCATAGCAAATTAGAGAAGGAGACTAATAATCAAAGAGCGGTGTTATCTCTTAAGTGTGCAATGATGAAATGAAGGCTGATGCTACCGTATTTATACTATGGTAACCAAGTGTTTAGCCCAAATTAGGACTAAAAGCCCTAAAAATATAAAATTCCATTATACAAGGTGGATAGGTCTCAAGCAGACCCCAAAAGTAGCCTCAAAAATGAAAATACAATGAAAAATGCCCTAAAAAAGGTCACACATGTGAGTGTAAACTTTAAAGCCTCAAGAAGGGTGACATCATCTCCAAAATGCATTTCTCTCCTCAAAAGGTGCAATGAATCATCAAGGGGCATGTCTCATCATCCAAAGGTGCCTCCTGAAGCAATGTTGCAGGAAGCATCCCCCACCCCCCGGTTCCAAGGCCCGAAGCACGTCCCATGCGGATGCGTCCAGGAAACGTCCCCAGAAGTGCGCTTCCGCCTGTTTTGGACGCTTCCTGGAAATTTAGGAAGCTTTCCTCCGAAGCGCGCTTCGTACGACGCTTCGGTAGTACGAAATGTGGCGCTTCGGAGGGCAAAGCGTACGCTTCTCGTACACTTCCGGAAAAGCGCCGCGTTGTTTAGAAAGTCGTTTTTTTTTTTCATTTTTTTTTAATTTTAGGTGAGTTTGCTTGTTGGGGGTGGGTCCACCTTGGGTTAGGGTGAGGAATGAAGGCAAAAAAAATATTAAAAAAATATAAATATAGCAGATGCTTCCTCATGGTAATGTTAAATTCTTAAAGTAAAAGTGACATTTTCCTTTATTTTTCATTTTCATCATTTTACTTAAATTTTTAACATTACCATGAAATGACTCAGGATGTTTGAGAGTGGTTCCAGCCTCATTGGATTTCATATGGAGAAAATAGAATTTCATATCCTATTCAAAATTCAGCAAACTTAACAGTTTTCAGGAATTCAGGATCAATGGGATTGTGGCATTTCATTAGATTATATCAAGTATGAAGGTATGTGATTAGCATTTAATGAAGAGCACCAAGCCCTATATGTACCCTAGTGTTGGTGGTGTTAATTGTTGAACCCCTTTGTCACGCGGCACGCCCTTAGCAAAAAATTACCTTTCAATCAAGTCAAAATCATCGATCAAGCATGTTAAGCTTTTTCTACCATATTTTAAGTCTTGAATTAGGTAGTTTGATCAAAATTGGGCAATGTTGACTAATATCCCTAGACAATCGAGGTAGAGGCAAAGGCTAGACAAGAGGAGAAGAATCTAGATTCTAGATGGTTGATGCATCTGAATGGTTGATGCTCGAATAATTAATCATTAATGTACAATGGATGCTATATCTATCTTGATTTATGCAAAAATATGCATGTTTTCATGTCTTCTACAACTAATTTGGTATTTGGGATGTTTGTTTTGAGTATAAAAGCAAAAAAATATAAATATATATATATATATATATATATATATATATATATATATATATATAGCAGACACTTCCATAGACGCTTCGCTTCCTAGATTTTTGGAAAATGACGCTTCCCAAAAACGTCCCCGCTTCGTGCAACATTGTCCTAAAGTCCAAAGTCATCCATCCAAGCCCCCATGTCATCTACAAGGTACTACGTCTTCTCATATGTGAAGCATTCTAGCTCAAGAAGGCAACGTCCAAGGTCCAAAGGATGGAGGAGTGTCTCTGTAAGTGTGCCAAGCCATCATCAAGCTCAAATGCTCAATGTCCATGATGAAGTGGAACATGTTAGAAGATCAGAAAGGCAGTAAAGATTTTCTCGATATTGGTAATACTTGTGGTGTTTTTTTATTATTACGGTTCTTTATATTTTCTTTCTTTAGTTCATCAAGCAATTACCAAAAGCAACAACACATAAAACAATAGACACCAAATTTAGGCACATGCTAGGGCAAAACTCCCCTTGAGGGGAAAACCCAGTCAAGATAATTCTTTCTTTCAATGGCATTCTTTGAGACTCTTCACCCTAGACCAAGACCAAACCTTCCCTCCACACCAAGTCAACCTCTTAGAATTTCGACCTCTTCACGGTAACTTCGACTATGCAACAACTTATGACAATTGGCATCTTCCGGCAACTGTGAAACTTGGAAGACTTCGATCTCCCAATCCAGGACACGAAACAGAGAGAGAGTGATCCAGGTGGATGTTGGTGGCCACCCACCTATCCCACTTGGACCTCCACAACTGTCTCTTTCAGTTTTTTTAGTTTCCTTAATTGTAGCACAATTTACTATTTTTAGTAATTTTTCGGGTCCTGAACTTCTGGAGCCGTTTTGAGGCCCTAAACGACGTTTTTTGGGAAAACTGGGAGCAACATGGGTCCATGGACGGATGTTGTTCTTCCCAAAGTTTTAGTCCTCGGATAGATCTTTCTAATGAGGTATTGTGCATGTCAAACGGAGATCGTATGCCAAAGTTACGACCTCGGGAAGTTGATGTACCAATTTATCCAAAACGGGGCCCACAGTTTGGTGTTTCATCTCCTAGGGTTAGGTTTTTGGATGTTTAGGGTTTTCCATTGTTTCTCAACAATAAATAGGCCTTCGAGCCTGATTGTAACACAGTTCAGAGGCATGTAGCCGCCACATCTCTTCTCAGAGATAAGCTACCATTGCCCTAGCTGGTTTATTTCCATTTCAGTTTGTAAGCATATTTCAGTATTTTACATTAATGAAATGAAGCATTATTTCTGCTGCATCTCTGTATTTATGGTTATATCTGTAATTTGTTGCGTTTATGTTTAAATCCGAATTAGTGGTATGAGAGCGGTCTGCTCTTTCTCTGTTTTTCTTTGCATGTCCCCAACGAGGTCGGGATATAAGGAGTTAGGGTTGGAACTGGTCGAACCTTTGCAAGACCAACCACGCAAATCCCGACGGCCTCCAATGGCGGATGAAAAGAAAGACGAGGGGGCAGGAGATCCTATTAAAATCTTGCTCGAAGAAGCTCTCGAGCGACAAAGGAACACAATGATAGAAAACTTTGCCCAGATCCATTAGCAGCTACCTAGGGGCGACGCATTGGCTTCCAATAGCTACGCTGGAAACGCCACACCCTTGTAAGTTACAAGTTAATCTTGAAATCCCCATATTCGAGGGTTAGATAGACGCATATGCTGTAGATAAATGGTTAAATCTGCTAGAGGGTTATTTTTCTGCTCATGATTTTTCCAGCCGGGAAAATGTTACTTACACCCTTGTCAAAGCAGCTCCCCACGTCAAGGATTGGCAGTCGAGCCCCTCTCCTTGACAGTCGAGTGTGCTTACGCACCCTCACCATCGGAATAGTGAGTGACCCCTCTCCTCTCCTTATCAGTCGAGCCCCCTCTCCTCTCCTCTCCCTTGGGGTCGAGTACCTAAAGGTCCTTATCAGTCGAGCCCCCTAAAGGGTCCTCTCCCTATGGTCGAGCGCCTCCGGTCCTTATTAGTCGAGTGTGCTAACGCACCCTAAAGGGTCCTTAACAGTCGAGCCCCTCCGGGCCTCACCATCGGAATAGTGAGTGGCTCCGCCCCTAAATAATATAGGGCCCTCCGGTCCTCTCCTTATCAGTCGAGCCCCTCTCCTTGACAGTCGAGTGTGCTGGGAAACCTACTGCAAGCAGAAGGATGAAAGTACAGACTCACTATTTTCAGCCGCACCCACTTGGAATGCATTCCGGGATGCCATCAAGGAGCAGTACTGCCCTGTCAAGAGTTATGAGGACAAATACATAAAGTGGACCACGTTGCGGCAGGGAAGGGACCAAGATGTGCCAGAATTCACAAACATTTTTCATACCCTTTGCACAAAGTTGGGTATCAAGGATTTTGAGCTGCATTTGGTACTCAAATACCGC
Source organism: Pinus tabuliformis (assembly GCA_031772625.1). Lineage (NCBI taxonomy): Eukaryota > Viridiplantae > Streptophyta > Pinopsida > Pinales > Pinaceae > Pinus > Pinus tabuliformis. The sequence goes on along the minus strand of CM062820.1, from coordinate 733,383,600 downwards.
GATTGCCTACATAGTTATAGGACGAGATGGAGTTTTTGAACATCTCCTCGCTCGGCACGGCATACCAATACGCTGTCAAGATTGAGCAAAAGTTTAAACAAAAGAAGCGAGACTTTGGATCTGCGAATCCGAAGAACAAAGGACAAAGCCAAGGCGGGGTGACCCAAGACAACCCGTCGTAGCCGCAAGAAACAACACCACGAAGCTAAAGAAGGACACAGGAAAGTGGTGTGAGTTCTATAAGAGCCCCACTCATAACACAAGTGAGTGTCAGACCAAGCAGTCGTTGGTGGTTGAGTTGAAGGCTTCAGAATTAGATGCATGTTCCGACCTTGAGTCAGAACCCAACAAGGGGAATGACAAAGGGAAGCAGATTATTGATGCGGAGTCCAGTGCCACTGTTGCCACTGCCAAGGTCCAGAAGATTGAGCCTGAAGATCCAGAAGCAGGGGAGTGTCTTTTCCACTCACAAATGTGGGTGAAGGGTTCGTTGCTGCAATTCATTGTCGACAGTGGCAGCCAAAAGAACCTCATTTCAGCAGAGGTCGTGAAGCGGTTGAGCCTACCGACTACACCACACTCGCAGCCGTACAGTATCGGGTGGCTTCACGAAAGACGAGATCTCCGAGTCCGCCAGCAAGGCCGCCTTCCCTACATCATCAAGCCTTTCATAGATAAGGTATTGTGTGATGTTGCACCGCTTGATGTTTGTGATGTATTATTAGGCCAACCATACTTGTGGTGGCGACATGCTATGTATGAGTCAAGGCCTCGTGCTGTTATTATTTCTTTGTGTAAAACATTATACATGATACTGGAGGTAGCCCCACCTACCGCCACTTCTTTGATCTCTGCTAAGAAAAGCAGTAAGATCATTTCCTAGACTAGGAAATTTATTTTCTGTCTGGTTCGCTCTCAAAGTAAGGGGAAGATCGTAGCCACATCCATGGCCCCCGGGAAGGGTTCCTCCACGCAGCAGAAGCAGGTGGATACGGTCATGAAAGAAGACAGGGACATCTTCTCCTCACCCACAGGGGTACTGTTGCAATGTCAGGTCAAGCATTTGTTTGATCTGACTTCCGGATCACCTGTACTCAACAGGTCGATCTATCGCCACTCTATTGTGGAAAATTTTAACTACAAGCAGCGACATGATCAACATCGGGTGCCACACAAGTTTTAGGTGGGTGACAAAGTTTGGTTGCATTTGCAGAAAGAACGCCTTACAAGAGCCCATCAGAAACTCAGACCACTCCGATATGGTCTTTACACCATTACCAAGGCTGTGGAAAACAATGCTTTGGAGCACAACATTCCCCCATTCCTTTGCTTGCATCGAGTGTTCAATGTGGACCGCTGCTGACCATGCTTCCCACCATTACTGGACACAACAGAGGTTGCAGAACAACTCACCAGGGACCAAATTCAGCAGGAGTTTCCCCATCTCATGGAGGCACTCAATGCAATGGAGACCATTGCTTCTTAAGGGGGGAGGAATGATCCAGGTGGATGTTGGTGGCCACCCACCTATCCCACTTGGAGCCCCACAACGGTCTCTTTTAGTTTTTTTAGTTTTCTCAATTGTAGCATAATTTACTATTTTTAGCAGTTTTTTCGGGTCTTGAACTTCTAGAGCCGTTTTGAGGCCTTAAACGACATTTTCTGGGAAAACTGGGATGGACCCTTGTTGCTCTTCCCAAAATTGTAGTCCTCGGATAGATCTTTCTAACGAGGTAATGTGCGCGTCAAATGGAGATCGTACGCCAAAGTTATGACCCTGGGAAGTTGATGTGCAATTTACCCAAAACGGGGCCCATAGTTTGGCGTTTCATCTCCTCGGGTTAGGCTTTTGGATGTTTAGGGTTTTCCATTGTTTCTCAACAATAAATAGGCCTTCGAGCCAAATTGTAACACAGTTCAGAGGCATGTAGCCGCCACATCTCTTCTCAGAGATAAGCTACCATCGCCCTAGCTGGTTTATTTCCATTTTTGTTTGTAAGCATATTTCAGTATTTTACATTAATGAAATGAAGCATTATTTCTGTTGCATCTATGTATTTATGGTTATATTTGTAATTTTTTGCATTCCTGTTTAAATCCGGATCAGAGAGAGACACCAAAAATATGATTTTCCTTGTCCCCTTCGACTTCCCCAAACTCACACTCACTCCGGCTTCCCGAAAACAGACTTTCCCAACTACAAGAGAACTTTGTACTTTTGCCCAGCAACAAGAGATTTTCGCACTTCTTCCCAGCTACAAGAGAATTCGAACTTGATGAGAGAATGATGCTCCAAATGAATTCGATGACCTTCCTTTTATAGGCTTCTTATGGGGTCGAATAGGGTCCTTAGGCCGACTTGATATTCTCTTAGGCCGACATGGTGTGGAGGTTACATAATTCATATTTGACTCAATACTTAAACTTTTTACATGATTCAAAAGCCCAAGAAGGGTCTCTTTAAATGTACAAAAACTCTATAGGCTCAGAATAAATCCTAGAAGTCCTCAATGGGGACTTTGACCTAAAACATGGTGACCCAAGCATGAAACCCATGCTTTAATAAGTCAAAATAATAATAATAAAAATTCTTTTCTTTATTCTTTTGACAAGTACATTACATGATGACTCAAGTACATTATTGAAGACCGAACATAGTTACATTTTCCAACACTCCCTCTTAACTAGGGAGGTATTCATAATGTACAAATACAATGGAAGATCTCAAGCTATATGAACTATGAAGAACTTGAGGCACCTCAATGCCGTGGACTAGATTCCCGACCAGGGCAATCTATCCAACCAGTCACTCAATAGTTTAGGCACCGCAATACCATGGACTAGATTCCCGACCAGGGCAATCTATCTAGGTGGGACTAAGATGGACTCAAGCTTTCAGCCCCTTTAGGTACCCTCAGGTTTATTTGCTAACCATCAACGCAAAAATCCAGGTGTTTATTCAAAATAAAGCTCAATAAACAACACCATCTTTCCAACTTCGGTACTTAGACATCAACATAAAGTGTCAGCTAGATGTCTTCCTAGGCAATGCTTCACTCACAAAGCCTCCACACCCCTTGATCCAACAGATCAAGAATGACAATTCTCTCACAATCAACTTGATTGGTAACCAACATGCTATAAAAAACCTTTGAGAGATTCACCTGTACAAACATAACCCCAATTAATAATATTTTCACGTACATAATCAAATACAAACCTTCGGGTCTACCAAACAACAAATGTTGCTTCTTAACTTTCCATAGTAGGACTATCGACTATATCTTTGACAAAGGATTCCTCAATCATACATTATTCTTCCTACTTCATATGCAACATCATATTCTTCAATCGAATCCTGATTTCCTCCTTTTCAGCATCACCTCAAAATGCATTCTCCAATTTCCTTCTTCTACTCATGGCCCTCACTAAGACTTATGACGGCTCTTAGTCTTGGTCTAGTGCATGACACATGAAGCAGATAATCATATCTGTCACTCCCTCTTAAATGGAGAGGATCTAATCATTCCTATACAAGGAATATTCTCAACCATCCTCTTATCCTAGGGAGATTCCTTCCATTCGATCTCCCTCTTAACCTAAGGAGATTTCATCTAGAATCCCTCTTAACTTAGGGAGTTCTACTTCTTCTTTTCGTCATCGGAGAATCTTTCGTGGCTTCCAACCATTTCATCAGAGTTATTATCATCCCCATCATGCTTATCACATCAATGAGCATCTTCACCATATTGAAGATTGTGTACCTACACAACTTAAATACCAAGTACAACCAAATCTATAGAAACATGATGTTAGCCATATCAGAATCACGGAAGCATTACATCTTTATACATATCAAACTCAATTACAAACAAGAGACGTATACTCTTCAACATCTTGCTAGGGACTTTACCATAAACCCTAGACTACTTTATAACATCTTTCATTCCATCTAGGGTTTCAATGTTCCTTCCAAAGGTATGGCATACCTTCCTTCATCATATAGCAAACCCTAGAAATAATTCACAAATATATATCTACAAAGTATCTAACAACCTTTCAAAATACATATGTTAGACTTCTCACTAGGAATTCATACAAATCCTAGATTTCATACAAAAGAATCAATCAAAGTCAATCACAAGATTCACAACTTAGTCATTAACTTGACCATATTCCCCTAGATTTTCAATTAACCATCAATCAGTCACTAACATGACCAACTATCACTAGGATTAGTTGCAAACCCTATATTTCCGAGTAATCATCAATTTCAACCAAAAATTCAAATTTCAACAATCTTTCACAAATCTCAAATTATCATATAGTCATCATATATCAGAGATTTCTACTTCGACTAAGGTTTAACTCCAAAACCTTAGAATTCCAATTTCACAATCTCAACAATCTTACATAGATCTCAAATCATCATATTTCATAGATTTTACTTTGACTAAGGTTTAACTCCAAAAACCTTATAATTCTATTTTCACAATCTCAACAATCATTAAATACATAGATCTCAGATTGTTATATTACACACATTAGACAATGTCACTACTAGGATTTAACTACAAAACCCTAGATTTTCATTTTCAACAATCACTTAATAGATTTCAGATTGTTATATCACACATACTAGACAATTTAACTTCACTAGGGTTTAGCTACAACACCCTAGATTTCTAGATATGATCATCCTAGAATCTCAGACAAGGACTTCCATTAAGTTCTAAGACAAGGACTTCCATTAAGTCCTAAGACTTATGACCATCAATAACTAGGTCAACACACATATCATAATCATTCATAAGCATATCATATGTCCAACAATATTAATACATCTGACCTAGACCAAGCTAGGGATTCAACCAAGAGGACACATCTATACATGCCTAGATTCCATCATCATGCAAATATATTTCATATCATGTGTTAGTCAAACCCAACTTCACAATGATCAATAAGAGTTAGACACAACCATATTGATCACACTAGGGTTTGATCAAACAAACGCACACATACCAAAGGAAACATTTTTAAGACAATATAAGGGTCTTGCTCACACATTCCACCAAACCCTAATGAGCTAGGGTTCCAATGTAGAAACATAGCAAACCCAACATAACCAAAACTTCAAAGATTCGAGATTTTAGACCTTATCATTTCATCCTAACAAGTTAAGTTTTCCTGATCATACCAACATCCCAAATATGACATTAACAATAAAACTTCAACTAGCATTTCACACTATCCCTAAGCAGTTTAGGGTTTCAGATATTCACATTAGCATACCCTTCGGTTAGGGTTTTCCAGAACTTGTCCAGGGTTCTACATAGTTAATCAAGAATATGAATGGGGTCGATAGATTTATCAAGAGATATCACCCAAACAAGAATCACTGAGATTCAATATAGCTAGTCATAACAAAGTTAGTAATAGATCATCAATGAATAATCCTTTCAATTACTGTATTTAAAGCATACCTTTGTTTCTTGACTAACCTTGTCTTGAGAGATCCTCCTTCTTGCAGATGTTTTCCTAATCAAGAAAACAAAGGAAGAAAGGTGATTAGTGTTTTAATATAATCAAAACCAAATGAGTACATGAACCCAAAACTGAAAATACATGAGATACTTATTTTTGGGAGTTCTTTTTGACTACAGGCGGTCCATGATTCTTCAAAGGTGGGAACTACCTTCCAACTGTTGAGACCTACAACAAATGCATCCCAAGAGGGTGGCAATCCTAATAGAGCAGTGATCACTAGGTCTTTGTCCAGAACAATCTCATCGATGGTCAAGAGATCATCCCTAAGTCTAGCTATCTTCACAAAGAAGGTTGCCACAATATCTTCTTTAGTCATCTTCATAGTCCTTAGCTCATTTTTCAAACTTGCTACTTGACCAATGTTCTTAATAATGAATAGCTTCAACAAGGCTTCATACATCTCCTGAGCATGATCTATGTTAGTTATGAGTGGGACAAGATTGTCTTTTATCCCTTCTAGCATCAAAGTCATAGCCACCAATTCTAAATCCCCGAATTCGCTTTGTCGGCATCACTGGCTTCTTCTGTAGGCTTCTTTATATTTCCTGTTACCAAATCCAACACCTTGTTCCTCTCGAGGATTAGGTCAATCCTCTTCTTCCAGGATCTGAAGTTAGATGCTCCTTCAAGTTTGTTCTCACCCTTGATTGAGTTAGACATCCTTCTTGAATATAATAGACTCCTTCCCTGAGATAGTACCTATGAATGGATCAAGTGCTAGAGACTGCCTTTTTCTTCCTTCTTCACCAAAGCTCTGAAACCAAGTTAGAAAATAAAAAAGTCGGTAAAGGTTTTCTTGATATTGATAATTACTTGTGATGTTTTTTATTATTATGATTCTTTATATCTTCTTTCTTTAGTTCATCAAGCAATTACCAAAAGTAACATCACATAAAACAATAGACACCAGATGTAGGCACATGCTAGGGAAAAACTCCCCTTGAGGGGAAAACCCGGTCAAGATAATTCTTCCTTTCAATAGTATTCTCTGAGACTCTTCACCCTAGACCAAGACCAGACCTTCCCTCCACACCAAGTCAGCCTCCCAGAATTTCGACCTCTTCACAACAACTTCGGCTATGCAGCAACTTACGACAACTGGCAACTTTCGACAATTGTGAAACTTGGAAGACTTCGATATCCCAATCCAGGACACAAAACAAAGAGAGAGAGACACCAAAATTTTGATTTTCCTTGTCTCCTTATACTTCCCCAAACTCGCACTCACTTCGGCTTCTCGGCAACAAACTTTCCCAGCTACAAGAGAACTTCGTACTTTTGCCCAACAACAAGAGAACTTCGTACTTCTGCCCAACAACAAGAGATTTTCGCACTTCTTCCCAGCTACAAGAGAATTCGAACTTGATGAGAGAATGATGCTCCAAATGAATTCGATGGCCTTCCTTTTATAGGCTTCTTGTGGGGTCAAATAGGGTCCTTAGGCTGACTTGATATTCTCTTAGGCCGACATGGTGTTGAGGTTACATAATTCATATTCGACTCAATACTTAACCTTTTTACATGATTCAAAAGCCCAAGGGTCTCTTTAATTGTACAATAACTCTATAGACTCAGAATAAATCCTAGAAGTCCTCAATGGAGACTTTAACCTAAAACTTGGTGACCCAAGCATGAAACCCATGCTTTAATAAGTCACAATAATAATAATAAAAATTCTTTTCTTTATTCTTTTGACAAGTACATTACTGAAGGCCGATTACTTAGCCTTTACTTAGCCTTTTACTTTATTTTAATTAGCTTGCTTTACAACTTCACTGCTTTTCTTTAAACCCTCATGGTATTGACAATTCATTGCTCATAGGGGTTGGGATATTTATTCAAGTCCCTTTTATTTTGAATGTCCTCATTGTATTCAATCATATGACTTTATACTCAAGCATTTATATATAAATACTATTTATCCTATGATGGATACTCTCATATTCCATATATTCTGAATCTATTTGTGTGAATGAACTTTGTTTGTCACATTGTTCCAGATAGTGGGTTCTACTTTCTCCATAATAAAAGTGAGCAAGTCAAAATGCCACTACTATTTACTTTTATGCATAATAAAATATTGTGTGCAGCTTGTTACTCATGCCACAATCCAGGATAGTCAAAATGTTTAAACTTGGTTATTTCATGTTTTAAATTTTATGTTTATAGTTAGAGAATAAAGTCTGACCAAACAGTGTAATCTTGGCAGATCATTAGACAGGTAGAGTGAATAAAAGGAGCTCATCAGTTTAATCTAACCCGTTGGATGATATAAGGTTAGAATTAGATAGTTTACTTTGTAAAAGAAAAGAAAAAGATTGATAAGGGTTTGCTAGACTAAATGCACCCAAATAAACTGAAGAAAAAATGGTAGGATGAGTAAATGGGTAAGTAGTAGAAAGGTTGCAGAAATATCATGTGATTATACAAAAACACTTATGTCATTGTTTCAAATGCAATTTTCAAATAGGCATAAGCAGTAAAAAGCGCAAAGACAATGGTTCACAATATGGTTTATTTAACATCCCTTCGTTCATTTCACCCCTTTACTTCACTAATCTCCCATAAATAAGTTCTAATACTTAAATCCTACAAGTCAAAAAGGCTCGGAGCATTTCTCTGACTTTTGGAGGGACCGGACCCTCGGCTTAATGACTTAGGGGCACAAGTACTAGAACCCCCCTTCATAAAAAATTCATCTCCTTTCATTTCCCCTCATTTCCTTAATAAAATCACACTTTTCTATGGTCGACATCATTTATCTAGGAAAAGTGTGAACCCCCATGTAAAACCCTTTGCATAAAAAACCCACCAAAAGTTTTTATCCTAAGTATAAATTAAAAGCGCAATTGCATACGCTTTTCGCCTTTTTTTACTTAGGAAAACCCATTCCGCCATCGCTTTCATATTAATTAACTAACTCTATTATATAAACCCATTATAACCCTTTTTACCGTAAATAATTAAAACCCTATATAAAATACCACGACCCCTTAGTTTTAATAAAAACTAATATAAACTACCCCTTATCCCGATATAGTTTCACTTAATTTACCTAACCCCGGTAAAATTTAAGTTAATCCCGCGTCGGCCTTACTCGACTTCCTAATCCCTCATTAAAGCCTTGCTCGATCACTTAACCTAGGATTAGTCCCTAAACTAATCCTGAACCACCATAATTAAATCCCTGGGCCCTCCATTAACCCCCGTCATTTTCCCCTGCGCAGCTTCGCCTCCCGACTACCGTTGATCATTCCTCCCCCACATCCAATGGCGCAAAATCATATCGGTCGCGCCCGATGATTGAACAATAACTGCCCGATAAAGTGGTTTTCCTCCCGGCCCCCGATGCTACGTGTCAGACGATGTATGGCATTGGGTGACCCCTCCCAAATACCACCCGCACCACAAAAGCGGTGTGATGGCCCTCCAAAACCGCTTCCCCTGCTCAACCGAAAAACCGTCAACTATTCATTCGAAAGGGAAACCCGCCAAAATTAATGATTTTCTCTATAAAAGGCCACGAAGCCCTCTTTCGCCCTTTTTTCCGCGTATTCTCTCTATAAGCCGTGTAAACCATTGCAACCACTGCAAACTTCGAAATTACCCACAAACTTCCAATTCCGCACCAAAAGACACTGCAGACAGCCCAACCAACCTTTTCAGACCATACCAGGACTACACCAACCACTGCAGCTGCCGTGAAACACCATTTTCAGAACCAATTTGCCCAATTCTAGGTATTTCACCACAAATTACCTCTTACCCCTGCAAATTTCAAGACCTTTGGCCTGTGCAGTATTTTAAATTAAGAAATTGAGTAAAAATACTGTCAATTAAAGAAATTACTTGCCTAAACCCTCTAAAAAATCCCAAAACCTTGGATAAAAACCCCTCGGAGCATAATTCAAATCCACAAGAACTGAATTATGGTTGCCCCCATCTCTATGGACGTTAGACCCATTATCACTCCATGTTTAGACCTGGATGACCTTCCCTTGGTTGACAGGGATTTCCAAATCAAGGACACAATTGCAATAGAGCTCCTGCTTAAAATCCATTGCTTAAGCAAAGATAGATACCTGAATCATACAGATGATATTGGCCTCTGGGAGTCCAATTTGCTCAGATACCAGTTCCCCCAAGTTCATATCTTTCCAGAAATTGTTCATATGTGCTATGCTTGCTACGTCCCCAGCCATAGAGCCGTAATGTCTCATGACTAGAAGGTTCTTTTCACTATCACAGCTGAGTCAATTAATGAAATGCTGCAGTTCCAACTAGGGCCAAACCTAACCCCACTCTCAATTGGAGACCTGTTGGACCAGTATCCCAAGCTAAGCCCATCAAGATTGGCCCAGTTGTTTCAAACCTTCATTAGAGAGGAAAAGCACATCCCTAAGGACCCCCCTCCATATGTAGCAACTATTTTCTCTCAATGGGGCTAGAACATTGTAACCATGATATCCTGTGTTTTGGGTTACTCTACCAGTGAATACATTGATGAACTTATTCTTGCTTTCATGTCCATTTATACCCTAGGGCAACCTCCTGCAATCATATATGACTTTGCCAGTTTCATAGCTGATAGAATGCATGAGTAGTTCACAAGAATGGGAAATGAGAGGGTATTCAAATATTTCTCTGTATTGTACCATCTATTTTTGTACTATTAGTCAGATAAATTTCCTTTCACTCTCCAGAAGCTTGACACCAGGGGCCAACCTAGATCTGTCATCTTTTGGACCCCACTTTTCATGAGTTTAGATCACCTTATACATACTTTGACTTCATAGACTCATTTGTGCATCCAATCATGACTATGCTCACTGGGAATCCTCCACCTAGGATAAGCCCAAAGATAAAGTGAGTCCTCCAGCTTTCTAAGCAAACCAAAGTGGGTGATTGGTACCTGTACCAAAACCACACAGAAATCAGAATATATGGTTGCCTGCTTGCACCATATAAATTGTTGACACCTAATCCGAAACGGATGAGGTGAAGCTGGACAGTCATCTAGAAGATGAACTGATCCGTTTTGTATATGTATAAATAACAATTGTCTAAATGAATAAATCATCAGTTCTGTCTTGCGCTCAATAATTTCTGGAGTTAACCTGGCCTGACATGGTATCAGAGCACAGGTCCCAAAATAGTGTAACTCCTGCTGAGCGCTGCATCATCCTGAGCGATTCCCTGACACTGCTGAAGACTGCGCCCTCTGTCCTGACATGGAGACTGCGCCCTCAGACCATGAGTAATTGGTATGCGTTTTGATATTGAATGTATTTCCTGAGCTATGAACGTTGATGCGTTTCAGATTGATATTGAACGCCCTGCGCTCTCTGACTGCCAGAGACTGCGCCCTCCCTTTCCGCTGGTCTTTTTTTGAAACACTAATTGCATATTCTACATTACCTGAAGGCCATGACCTGCGTCAAAGCATTTGATGTGAAAGCTCTTTTAGGGATATAGCTATGCAAACTGTAGGTGAACGCCATCGATCCGTTCGTGGACTATCGAACTGTCTCAGATCCAAAATAGCGCCCTTTTCATTCAAGACGCTGCTGCTTTTTTTTTTCACAGAGATCTCACAGTTCGAAGAGTCTTTTTCATTGTTGAACTGAAAGTTCCACAGCAGTCTTTTTCATTGTTCCGCAGCGAGGTGGTATTGGACAGCGAGGAGAAGAGCAGTGACATGGTAATGAAGCAATCGCTGTGCTCGTTGTTGTGCAAGATGCTTCTCGAATAGAGAGGTTGATTAAGAAGTTTTAAAAGTAAAACTATAGAAAAATTGGCTGTCATCTCTTTATTTACAGTTTTCATCAATCATTAAAGCTTTACTCCTTTCTGTACGCTGATCTGGTTGAGGTTTAGAAGCATCTGGCTGTTTGAAGCAACGCAAGAAGACTGCGTATTGATGTATTGAAGCCTGTAATGGTTGACTGCGTTTAATGGTGACTGCATTTTTTTTATTGAAGACTGACATGGTATCATATTTCTGCTCTCGGCATCGGTTGACTGCGTTTAATGGTGACTGCGTTTTGAAGACTCTCGGCATCAGTTGACAGCGTTTTCATGGTTCCGCTCCTGCACATCAATGTAATCCGGCCTCACCGCAGCGTTTTCATGGTACAACGATGATATAATGGATGTGAAAGTGGAACTAGAATTTTTTCATTAGTTCTTTATATCATTTCTTAATTTTTGTAATCTGTGCATCGCTTTTGAGATTGCGGGAATTGAAAACTGATATAGTGAAGTCATATGAGAGCCCTCTTTTTCAAAACAGTGATATATATGAGCGCCCTCTTTTTCAAAACAATGGTATATGTTGAGCGCCCTCTTTTTCAAAACAGTGATATATATGAGCGCCCTCTTTTTCAAAACAGTGGTATATGTTGAGCGCCCTCGTTTTTTTCTTAAAACATAATATTATGGAAGTGATATAAAGAAATGGTGATGCTCATGATATGCTGATGAAATGTTAGAAGAAAAATAAAATGCATAAGGCTATCATATAAGGATTTTTTTTCTCTCAACAGAAGTTTTTGGCAGAGATATTTTTTTTTACAGAATGCATTCAATCATTTCTATGGTCGGAATAGTTCTCACTGGCAAGGAGAACTATTCTGAATGGTCTCGGATGGTAAAACACACCCTCATCTACAATGAGCTGTGGAAAGGTGTGTGTGTCGGAGAAGAAGACAGAGACCCTGTGCAGCCCACATCAGACAAAGAACTCGCCATTTGGGAAAACAAGAACAACAAAGCCTTTGCATTGATCGCAACATCTGTAAATGAGGAAGTAAGTCGTCATATTTCATCCTATTCCACTGCCTTTGAAGCTTTACAAAAGCTGAAAGAACTCTATGATACACATTCTGCACTTGAAGTTGTTCAGCTCATGATTAAACTCTTCACCCTTGAACTGAAAAATAATGATCCTCTTACTCTTGCATCTGAAATAAAGTCTATAGTGCATGATATTAAATCCACTAAGGTTGAGCTGGATATCTCTCTTATTGCCTTTCTCAAAGCACTCTATCCTACCTACTCTAACTATCTTGAGTCTTTACAAGCAAATGGAAATCTTAAAGATATAACCTTTGACACTCTTGTGAAAAAGTTTGCTGAAAGAGAGAAAGCCTTTGGAAAGAAAATAGTCCCTGAATCTTCTGAAGAGACTGTTTGCCTTGCTCATAAAGAAAAGCATCCTGCTCAAGATTCTACAAGAGGAAGAGGTGGACGAAGAGGAAGAGGAAGATACTTCAGAGGCAGGGGGGGCAGACATCCTCAAGCAGAAAAGGCAGATCTGCATTGCATTCGCTGCAAACGAAATGGATCACATGATGCTTCTACATGCAAGCTACCATGGGACAAAGTTGAGCAGAGAAGAAATCAGCAGAAAGGTAAAATTGATGACACAGACAAAGGTAAAGCACCTGAATCCGCTCACTATATTGAGGCACAATGTAACATTGGAGTAAATGAAGATTTGTTTAATGCTTCACTTGCTTCTTCGAAAAATGACTGGTTGCTTGATTCAGGAGCAACCTGTCATATGACTCATAGGAAAGATTTCTTTGAAGATTTCACTGACAATGTTGATGGAGCAGTATACTTTGCAGATCAATCAAAAATCAAGCCATCAGGGCTTGGCACAATCAGGCTTAAACTGCCTGGTCTTCCAGACTTTCTTCTGGATCATGTTCTATATCTCCCACAGCTCAAGAGAAACTTGTTGTCCCTGGTCCACATCCGCCAGCAAGGTCACTCCATTCATATGTTTGATGGAAAGCTTGAGGTAAGAAAGGCATCTGACCATTCACTTGTCATGAGGGGTATAGAAGAAGAAAGACTTATTAAACTGCAAGGAACCTCTGCTCATGCACAACATTTTTCATATGTTTCTCATCATGATGAAGGTACACTTCCATCAAGTCTATTATGGCATGCTAGATTTGGACATTTAAACTATGATAGTCTCCGCTTGTTGAAGAAAAATGGTGTTGCTGGTTTGCCTACAATTCCTAGAAAACATAAACAATGTGATGCCTGCATTCTAGGAAAGCACAACAAACAGTTTTTTCATGATTCACATTCAAGAGCACATAGGAAGCTTGAACTTATTCATTCAGATTTATGTGGTCCAATGCCTATTCCTTCTGCAAATGGAAATAAATATATCATGACATTTATTGATGATTACACCAGAATGTGTTGGGTTTATTTTTTGAAGAACAAATCTGATGCTTTTCAAACATTCAAGAATTTTCATAAATGGATTGAAAATGATGCACAATCTCATATTGGGTCTATTCGCACTGATAATGGAAAAGAATATACATCAAATGAATTTGAACACTATCTTCGCCAACATGGGATTAAACATCAAACAACTGTGCCTTATAATCCTCAACAGAATGGTGTAGCTGAAAGAATGAACAGAACAATTTTGAATATGGTACGATCCATGCTTTTCTTCAAAAATGTAAAGACAATGTTTTGGGCTGATGCTGTTCTATGTGCTGCATATATAAAGAATAGATGTCCATCTAGTGCTATAAGAAACAAGACTCCTTATGAATTGTGGTATGGACATGTTCCTTCGGTAAAACATCTCAGGATATTTGGTTCCACCTGTTATGCTTTAATACCAAAGGTACATAGAAACAAACTTGGTGCTAGAAGTCGTAAGTGTATCTTCCTGGGGTATTCAAACACATCTAAAGCATACCGCCTTTATGATGAAGTAAATAAAAAGTTTGTTTTATCTAGAGATGTCATTTTTCTTGAATCATCCAAATCTGACAGTGTTGTTGAGCGGCAACTTGATCGCTTGGATAGATTCACAAAACCGAAATCATTTCAAGAGTTTGATAATCAGATTCCACATCTTGAAGGGGGGATTCCTATACTAGATCAACATGTGGAATCTCCTTCTGAAGAACAATATCCCCTGCATGACACTCCAACAACGGATGATGCTTTAAGTGATGTAATTGATAGAATTGGGAGACTTAATCTTGATTCAGTCCCAACTCAATCAACAGAACAGCCTGGACCATCTCAGAAAGGTCCCCCAAAGTGGCTGACAAAGACACTTGAAAGTGTTCATCCTGATGAAATTGGAAAAACAGGAACCAGAAATACAAACCGACAAGATGGAGGTGATGTAGATAACTCTAATTCACCTGTTGATATGGATATTACTTATGATTGTGAATTGAACTTGTCTACAGATTTTGAACCAACTTCCTTCAAAGAAGCTGCTTCTCATGATGAATGGAAAGAAGCGATGCAGAAGGAGTATGATGCCCTCATTAAGAATGGCACTTGGAAGCTGGTTGATCCTCCATTTGGAACAAAACCAATTGGCTGCAAGTGGGTCTACAAGAACAAGTACAAAGCTGATGGCTCACTTGACAAGCACAAAGCTAGGCTTGTGGCAAAAGGTTTTGCACAGAAGGAAGGGGTCGATTATGAGGAAACTTTTGCTCCCACAGCAAAATGGGCCACCATCCGGACACTCTTTGCACTAGCTGCTCAGAACGGTTGGAAAGTCCATCAAATGGATGTAAAAACTGCATTCTTGAATGGAGATCTAAAAGAGAATGTTTTTATGTCCCAGCCTGAAGGATTTGCTGTGAAAGGACATGAACACAAAGTATGCAAACTTGTGAAGTCCTTGTATGGCCTCAAACAAGCACCACGAGCCTGGTATGAAAAACTAACTGAGCATCTTCTGAAACTCAACTTCAAACATTTTGATCTTGATGATGCAACTTTATTTGTCAAGAAAGTTGGCAAAACAGTTGTATATCTTGTGGTATATGTAGATGATCTTTTAATGACAGGGAACAATGAAAGCTATATTGCATCCATAAAGAAAGAATTAGGAAAATTTTTTGAAATGACTGATTTGGGCTATGTTCATTACTATCTTGGCATTGAAGTAACCCAACATCCAAAGTCCATATTTCTTTCTCAAAAGAAATACATTGGAGATTTGTTAAACAGATTTGGCATGACAGAGTGCAATCCCCTTTCTACTCCAATGGAACAAAACTTGAAGCTCACATCTATTGAAGGAAAGGAATTTGAGGATGCAACAAAGTATAGACAGCTTGTAGGAAGTCTCATCTACCTCACTACTACCAGACCAGACATTTCATTTGCTGTTGGAATCCTCTCCAGGTTTATGCAAAAGCCTTGTGAGGGACATTGGTCTGCTGCAAAAAGAGTTTTAAGGTACTTGAAGGGAACTCAAGACCTTGGAATCAAGTATACACAGGTGGACGACTTCAACTTGATTGGATACTCTGATTCAGACTTCGATGGAGACAAAGAAACTGGGGTATCTACTTCAGGATATGCTATGAGTCTTGGATCGGGAGCTGTCTCCTGGAGATCACGCAAACAATCAGTACCAGCAGATTCCACAACAGAAACAGAATATGTGGCAGCAGCTGAAGCAACGAAAGAAATTGTGTGGCTCAGGAAAATTCTTGAAGATTTGCAGGTAAAACAAATACAATCAACTCCACTCATGATTGATAACACCTCTGCAATAAAGTTGGCCAAAAACCCAAAGTTCCATGATCGTACTAAGCACATCAATACTAAATATCATCTGATCCGACATCATGTTAGGCCAAAACAATCCATCTCCGTCATTGTTCCACAAACGAGCAAATTGCAGACATCTTCACCAAAGCGCTTGGAAGAGAAAAGCTTGAAAGATTCAGAACGATGCTTGGACTCACCAACATCCCTTCAGATTAAGGGGGGGAATGTTGACACCTAATTCGAAACGGATGAGGTGAAGCTGGACAGTCATCTAGAAGATGAACTGATCCGTTTTGTATATGTATAAATAACAATTGTCTAAATGAATAAATCATCAGTTCTGTCTTGCGCTCAATAATTTCTGGAGTTAACCTGGCCTGACATAAATTGCCAAGATACCTCCCCATGAGGTTGTTTGCCTTAGAATATTACAGACAGATCATCAATGCAGATGAGGTTAACTTTGTCAATGCCAAGAATAAGGTCAATTTCAAAATCAAAGATCAGTTAGGTCCCTTCATATGCAATTCCAGAGAGCTAGGGAAAGAGGCAGACCTAATCCTGCAAAGCCTGAAATTCCAAAGAAGTTTTGTATGGAGATATGACCCTTTAGAGTTCATTACCAAGAAAAGGCAAAAGGTCAAGCTAGGACCTTTCATCCACCACCCCATACCAGAAATAGAGGCATGTGCAAATCAAACAGAATGGGTGGAAAATACTTTAGTAGACAGAGATAGCATAAGGGTAGATGTAGAAAATGCTCTGATTGATTTGGAAAAGCAGCTTGATGATAGCTCTTTTCTGCAGGTACCAAAAGAGCAAGAAAGAGACATGAGCACCCCTCCAGTCACACAGACTCCTTAGAATGAGGAGAAAAATCCAAAAAGAAACAGAGAGGGAGCTTCCACTTCAGGAATGGACACCTCCAATTTGCAGCAAGAAACAAGTCTCCGCGAGAGGCAAAGGCTTAATCTGGCCTCTGAACAGGAATACATAGAAGGATCATCACAGGTTACCAACACAGAGGCAAACAGAAGCAGGCCCACAACTCCATCTGAAGACCTACAAAAGCCTTCCACATCGTAGACTCAGATGTTGGAAAGGCAACTTAGTGTGGAAGTGTCTTCCTTCAGTAGGCCTGCTGACAAAGACAAGGATATAAAGGACAGTTATAAGGAAATCAAAATGAGAAATGAGAGGCTTAAAGTCCAAACATATGCTCAATACCTAAAGCTCACTCCCACAAATCAAACAAGGCTAATGTCAGCCTTTGACATCAAGGAGGGAAAGCTGCAGATGTCCTTTATCAAACCTACAGCTCAGTAGCCCAAAACATCATCAGATTACAAGAGGGTTGACTTTGAAGTGTTGGCAAGGGATATTCATCCCATAGACCAAATAGAACTGCACAAATAGGCTGGAGAGATGATATACTCCACCCTAATAGGTAAAGCCATAGCTGCCCATCAACTACAAAATTCAGTAAACAACATCTCAACACAATTTCAGTTGGAGAAGGCCTCCTCACAGGCCAAGGATACGAGGATTAAGTCTTTGGAAGACTTAATTATTGAATTGGGACATGATCCCAAGGATATTAAAGCTACTGAGCAGCTGATAAAGAAGAAGAACGATGATATTGCTGCACTGAAGAAGCAATTGAAAATTCCCCAGCTGCAACATCCTCAAACACTTGAAGTCATAGAGAACCAAACCAAACATGAAGAGTTGATGGACTTGGTCCTAAAGCTCAATGATCAACTCAGGGAGACAGAGAAAGAATTGGATAGCTTGATCCAATTGAAATAGACTGACATTGCATCAACTTCTACAAATGTCATCCCTACTGTGTCTACAGCAGTCCCTTCTACACTGGCAGCTTCACTTGCACCAACAACTCCACCTGCCACAACATTGCCAGTAATAACAGAATCTACAACAACAACAAATGCATAAGGAGAAAAGGCAACAGAATTAGTTAGAGCCATGGAAGAGATGTCAATTCAGGCTACAAAAATGAATAGACTAAAGGAAAAGGTGGCAAGTTTAGAGACTGATTATAAACTTGCACAGATTATGCAAAAAAGAAGAAACTCAGAAGGCCAACAGAATGAGTGAAAGGGTCAAAGCCTTGGAGAAAGACTTGACATTAGAGAAACCCCTTGGGCAAGCCAAGGAACTGTTATGGGCCAATATCATTGACTCCGTCAAGGATATTTGGCCATCTATTCAGGTCATGTTTGAGCAGACAAAATTAATAAAGGTAGCTACAATAGCTATTCAGAAAGTCAAAGAGGAATTGGGTGATAAGCCAAAGGATGCCAATAGACTCATCCATTTCCTTAACAGCAAAAATAGATATGAGCTTCAGGAGCTCAATATAGAAGACAGGACTGAAACCATTTTGGAAATAAGGAAGGTCCTTTCCAAAAGAAACCTGATGCTAAACTTAGAAGAAAAGTGCCATAACATGCAGGTGGCCATTGATAGATTCATGGCCAAATTCCAAATTTTGAGGGAGAAAGGATTGCCTAGTCCATTGGTCATCAATGACAAACTTATGACATAGCTGGACTATGATAATAGACTAAGGCAATTGGCTAAGGAACAAGCTAGCACTTCATCTATAAAAGCACTGCCAACAGGCAAAGTTTTGTATAACACCTTCGAGAACTTGTTTTTTCTCCAACATGAGATTAAACACCTATTCATCACAAAGCCCAATTTTTCCAAGTATATTGAAGCTAATGAGATATACCGAAGGATGATGAATGTCAAATTACCTGAGGCAGAATGGTGGGAAAGCATGACTGATTTTTTGTGATAAATTTACAACAAAAAGTTACTACACAGTAAAAATAGACAAGCCAGGTAAATAGGTGAAAACAACACAGCGTGGTTAAAAAGTATCAGGGTCAAAGAGTATCAAGTGAAAGATAAAATTTGAAGATGATTCCAGCGTGAAAGACCACAACTGCAAGCCAGCATAAAGGGCTACAAATTCAACCATAAAAGCCAACAGTACCACATAAAAAGGGACAACATGAAACAGTTCAATAGCTGTCTCTATCTTCTTGCAAGAAGATATTTGTATTTCCTAGATTAAATCTCAAGTTAGTTTGAAATATTTTGTAATAATTTTTTGTATAAATACTTCACAATTCGAAGTATGTAGTGTGGATTCTTAGACATTTCTATAGACCTGTTTGATCAAATACTGTAAGCTATAGTATCACTGTTTGGACCAACAAGCTGGATTAATGAATAAAGACAAGACATTTCACAAGATTCATGTGTAGTGCGAAGTATAGACAAGTATTTTCTCGTGTTGTTATCTTTCTTTAAAAGTTTTTCCATAATCTTTAATGTATCTGAAATTTGAATGCTATAATATGGAATGATATCTCAGAATTTGCTTCATTGCACTCTGTTTTAACTATTATGCATTTTAATGTTTTATGCTAATTATCTAAATTAAGGAATTCTTAATTGCTCCTTAGTCTATAGCAAAGGATTCTTAATTGCCCTTTGTTCATGATTATCCCCTGTTCCTCATTTTAATCCCGGTCAGAGAATTCTTAAATGCTCTCTCACCCTAGTTAAGATCATTTCACCCATTCAGCCCAAAGACCTGCACTTTACTTTGCTAGCTTGCCCTTTGAACACTCCCTTTAATGAGTTAATTCCAGTTTTGCTGCCCTTCTTTGACTCCATAGCCCAATAGTCCAGAGACATCATTCTATCCATCTGTTTTAAGGATTCCACCATCCAACCTTCAATACAAATCAAAACCCCCTGAACTTTAAGAACTAGCCTAAAATCCCAACAAACAAAGCTAAATCATATAGAGAGAGCCCTCTCTGAGTCATAGGTTGGCTAGAGCCTATACTTAAAAGATTGGTTTGTAGTTACCTCGGTCTTTTCCTTCTTCTGATAACTTCTAGGGAAAAATTCTGAGTGATAACAATAGAGACAAGTCCGTAGTGCCTAGGACAAAGCCCTAGCCATGGAAAAGTGTAGAGGAGAGTGCATCCATTCGTCTCGACTTGATGGTTGTTAGATTACATTTTATTTTTTATTGGAGAGAGAAAGATATGATAATAGGATCTCAAGGCAGGTCTCTATAATCAGTTGGAACATTACTGAGTGCATTATTTAAGAATGGGGTTGTGGAACCTTTAGCTTTTTGCAGGTGATATGCCTGAAAGAAGACCCTCAATTTTGAACTAGTGAAATTTGGCTGACAAAAATTTAGGGTTCCATCTTAGTACAAATGCAAATTGGTAGAAGTGTATGAAACATACCTTTGTCAACTGAAATTGGTTACAAATTTACAATTGTGAAATTGTCTCAATAGAAGGCTAATGTGATAGATAGATTTTGGAAAACAGAGCACTGTGATTTTGATTTAATGACTGGAAGATCTGTATTGTGTGAGTAATTTCTCCACTTGTGAATATTCGTGAAGTGCATAAGTACCAAAGGTGCCACAACCATCATGGACATTTCAAATGAATTTTGGCTTGAATTGTATTATTTTTGGTTTTACAGACTGCTATGCTTACAACAAGGCGGGTGCTTGAAAGACTTGCTGTGCACTATGCTTCTCAGCGAATGGCATGGAAGCTTCTGAAAGGTATAAACTATAAACTAAAGTGTGTAATTTCAATCTTTCAAATTTTCTTCTTCTAATGAAGTAGCTAAATTATTTTGGGTCAATAATCAATTTCTTTTCAAGAGATTGAATTAGCTTAGTACGCTGCCTGGTGCAGCTTAGAAATATAGATTAGAGATGCAGTTTACTAGCATGGTATGCTTCTAAGTGGGAAAAAAGTAATTCAGGACAACGAGAAAATCATAACTTCTAAGTTGCTTAAATTTTCCTGCATTTTCCCCATTTAGCTCTGAAATTTCTTCCTGTGTTTCATTGTGTTTGTTCTTTGATTCCCTGTCAATAATATTTTAGTTCTCTTCCAGATATGTTTTATACAGTTATTCTTCAGATTTGCTTCTTCACTGGGATTGATCTGTCTGGAAGGTTGTAGCTTGTGTCAGTCTCTTTAGCCTTCTCGGTGTCACCATGTTTTGGAAATTGAACCCATGACTTTGCAATACAGGTATCAAATCTCATTGTAGGTTTAAATTCTCATATTAAACTCTTTGTTTATTTTTGTTTAGTTTTCTCCCCGATCTCATCCTTCCAAATCTGCAAACAAAGTTGTTTCTAATGTAGTAGATCTTGCTGTTTAAGACATCGAGTATATTCTCTGAAATCCTTCTTTTCCAGTCTTCCTCTAACTCTTGATTTGCCGTGTATGCTGAAATTAATCAAGATAGTAGAGGACAAGAATTTTGTGACTGTGGAAGTTTCTCGTGTCCTTTATGCTATTTTGACCCGTTTCTATTGAATAAAGTTATTTTATTGTATTCTATCCCCTAGTATTCAAAAGCGGTAGAGGTCATTCTGCTCATCCTCCATCTGATCAGATCCTTAACTGAAGGAACTTGTTATAATCTCATACCTTCCTGTTTGTTAACTGTCGTTCCACTTTGCATTACTAATATGTGAATTTATATCTTCGTTTGTAGAGTAATTGATATGGAAAGAAGCTTCACATTCCTCCTACCAGAGACTAATAATTGGTGAAAAGAGATTTGTTAGATGTATGAATTAGTTGTAGAATTACATATCAATCCTTCAATCATCTATTTGTTAATTTTGTTTAATTAGAAGTAATGGAAGACACCAAATAATTCTCAATGCTATCTTGTAACTTAAACAAGGATTGAGGTTATGTTGTCTTCTTATTAAAAGGGACATATGGTTTATACTAACTTTGGTGGTTAAATGAAAAGTTATGTAGGATGTAATTCAAAAATAGGTTTTTAATATGCAAGACATGCAATATCTAAATACACATAACAATGGTCTGTTGCCTACCTTTCTTTTTTGTGTAGATCTTTCAAAATCAGCTGAGCGTAAAGCATGCAGACATTTGTCAAGATTTAACTTCTTCGTATGTGTCAGCCGAACAACTTTTAGAGGTTTGTGTTATTCTTGGACTGGGTTTTTCCTCTGTGCCTGCTTGCAAAAATTACTTTCTTCTTGTTACAATTATCAAAAGCATAATACAAGTTTTTGGTTTGGAACTGTGTTTCTTTTTATCAGAAAAAAATAATTATATGGGCAGAATTTGCATAGCTTTGTCTTGCATTTCCTAGCATCTGGACTTATATTAACATGAGGCATGCATAGATTTTCTGTTACAAACTTCCTAACATACATATTGTCACTATGTCTATAATTATATATTAACAAGTCAGACAAACAACAGAGGACAAAATCTAGGATGTGTTAAAATTCTCGCTTCATAAAGAAGTTGATTTGCTCTGTTGAACCTTCTGCTCTAATGCTGAGTCTGCTGTCTCTAAAAGCCTCTGTCAAGCTTCAGATCTGCAATCAACAAAACTACTAGGGTAACATTCAGGAGTGTAGACAGCACAAGTCAAATAGTAAAATCATTTTAGCGACTGCTAAGGCTAGGTCTAATGCAAAAATCACATCCGAAAATTGTATTTGCTCAGAGTCAGCCCAGCGTAAATCAGATCTGAAGTACAATATAAAGTATGTTAAATCAGCTCAACATCTTCCCTGCTGTTCATTACATCGTGTGATAAATCAACAACTAAAATACCCATAATCAGGGTGTTATAAAATCAGGTCTGCATGCAAATTTGGGACAAGCAGCACTCCCTTTCTATCACACATGAAAAATGATTACATTACAACAAATTGGCTTCTCGCAATCCACAAATGCAAAATCCAAACAACAAATGAGCCTCTGCCAAACTCACAATGCAAAACCAGCAGCTTCTCTTAAGTTCATGTAGCAAGACAATGAAATAACAAAAGTAGTAATTACATCTCTCACATTACTCTTCTCCAGTTCTCAACAAACAAGCTAACATTTTTGAAGTTATGTGCTTTTCCTTCCTCTTATAGAGCAATAGGAGGAGTGATTTACAAGTAAGGTAAAACCCCAATCCTAGACTAGGTGCACATGTAAAATGGTTCCACAAGTTGGGCACTTTACACGTGCCAAGTAGGTGGGCACATGCCCACAAATGCCAATTTATCCATTCTACATATTTTTATACAACACGGCATATTTATATGCACCCACAAGTGCTGACTCACTTACTCCAAGTATTTTTATGCAACACCACTTTTTTATCCAACATGCCTGCACTCCTAGTCCAAATAACTCCAAGAACCAAAAATAGTTAGAAGCATCTCCTTTCAGCACTGTGCTCTCGTTCACGAAGTTTGAACTCTCTCCCATACAATTGCACCCCCTCTACAATGAGAACCCACTCATGGTGAATTCTCAACAAATTGAAGAAGAATGAAGAACTCCTAAACTAAGCGCTCATCCTGTTGAAGAGGAAAGCAAAACAAGTTTGAAGCAACAAGGCAAAAAACTAACACCCCCTCTTTGCAAGGAACATGATCTACATCAGACCAAGATATTTACTCAGCATTTTGAACTTACCATTTACTAGGGGCTTCATCATATTGTTGACCACCTGTGAATTTGAAAGAGTGTAAATCAGGACCATTGCTCCTTCTGTACTCTGAAAGCTCTTCAGAATTTCAAGTTGCATCCTCTTGTTTAAGAAAGACTTCATCAACATTTTGCCAATGTCCAATGTCCCTCATGTTAATCTCATTGGCAAATCTCTTCTTACACCACAATATGAGTTGTCTAGAACTTACTGCTGTGATAAACTCATCTACCTAGATAACTAAGACAGGTGGCGAATTTAGCAAAAATCCAAAGATTAAAATCTGCACAATTGTTGGAAAAGTTTAATGTGAGTAAAATCTCATCAATCTTGATATACTAAGCTTGTGGTGCATGCATAAACTCATACAGGGCCTTCTTCATCCCACAAACATGGGTATCTTGCCAATGCACCTCTAAACCTCTAGCAACTAAAATGAAAGGCTCATGAAGGTCATCACCCTCTTTCTAAGAGAATCCTTTGGCAACAAATTTGGACTTGTACCTTTCAATTCTCCATGCTTGGAATCAATAATTGACTCCATGGTGGTTTTTGCAACTAACCCCTAGACATCATAATCCTCCATTTTGGCATCCTTTCATGCCTGGTTTTCATTTGCATCCTAATATTGGAAGATTTTGTCTCAAGAATGGAAGAAGTAGTGCAACATAAGTGGGAAATTTGCTGGGAGGATTACTCACCCAAAATGAAGATTTAGGTGCCCCCACTTGTTCCCGTGCATCATGCAATGTATGAGTAAGCCATCCTGGTTTCCTTGTGGGACTTGAAGGTGATGATGCTTCGTTCCCTTTCCTAGAGTCTTTCAGATATAAATATGATTTCTCCTTTTGTTTTACATTTGAATTTGGGACACCAAGCTTTTCACCTTCTTCAATCTCTGCGGGAGGTTCCTGTGACATTGAGGACCCTCTGTCTTCATCAAACTTCATGTCACTTATTACCGAAGTCTTCCTCTGGACTACTGTGTAATTTTTTTTATGCTAAGTTGTGCGAGTCTTGAGATGACTGCACACTTATCCTTTGGCTTGAGAAACCACGACCCAAGGGCATTCAAGTTGTCAAAATCACCCGAGGACCCGGCTTGGGCCACACCAACCCTTAACATGGCTGGATTTTTGCCCATGAAGTTTCGAATTGGTGACCTTCACATCATAGAGTGCCTTAACAATACACCCCATCATCGTTTATTCTACACACCCCATCATCGTTTATTCTACACCTTGTGGGCCTCTGCACTAGTATGTATATCTAGTATACCTCAGATGCTTTGCTATACCGAGAAAAATACCCTTGATATTCAAGGGTTCAAAGTTAGTCCATTTCTCATAAGGAACATGAATGTAAATTGGACAACCAAAACCACAAAAATGCGATACCCGAGGTTTCTCACAAGTAAATGCTGCCTCTAGTACTTTTCCTTTTAAAATCTGTTAAATTTGGCAACTAGGGCCAAACTCCACCTTGGACAACTCATATGATGAAGCTAATATTTTTATTGGATTCCTCTTTTCGAGAGGTGTAGGATTGATCTAAAGATTATCTCATTCTGACATGTATAAATGGAATTATGAATTTATTTCTTCTATGGACAAATTGTCAAGGTTGGCTAGCAATCTAATGTAGGCTCAAAAGCCCAAAAGTCATGTATTTTCATCTTCAACGTTGCATATAAATAGAAGGAGCATCTACCTCATTTGGACACTCACATATCTCTCTCTCCTCATCTGATTGGGTGTACGGATTTCTAGGCAGCGTCTCTCCTCCACACGTGCGAAGGATAGTTTGTGATTTTCTTTTTTATGCATTGACCGAATTGCAGAAGGGTTGACCAACGTTGACCGGGCAACAATTGACCTTGTTTGATTGCGATTTTTCTTGGAGAAACTCTGTTTGGGTTGGCCGCATTTCTGGGCACAGAAATCAAGGCATTCTGAGTAGTTTGACCAACGTTGATCACAGGTTTGACTCTGCTTGACCAAGTTCAACTGATATTTTCGGGATTGTTTTGGGCTAATTCAGACTGTTCTTGGAGGCTGAGTTGATTGTGTTTGACCGAGTTGATATGGAGGAAGATTTCTGCTAAGTTGACCAGTGTTGACTTTCTGGTTAGGGCATCCTATTGATTGCAGTTTCACTGTGTTTGGGCAAATGAATTTTGTATATTGTACTCTCTCTGCTGAAATTTTGAAGAATAATAAGAAGACTTGATCAAAGGGTTTCTTGGGGTTTTTCCCTGGCATCCGCCAAATATTGTGACCTCTTGTCTTGGCTTGTCTTCTGCTTTTTATTTATGTTCTATGTGCATTTATTGTCATGTTAATGAGATTGCTAATATGGAAATTGATATTGGGCTAATAAGAAAAATTGAAATAAATTGCTCTTAAGCATAGAACATACCATTGTTATCCAAAATTAACATTGTATTGGAGCTGAGGTGAAGACAAAGCCCAAGCAAGAGTGAAAAGAGCAATCATTGAGATTTGTTAGACAAGGACAAGATTCATTGGCCTTTGCATCTTACTTCAAACCTCTTGACAAGCTCAATGATAAGTCTGATTATCATGCATGGAAGATGTCTCTTGATTTGACTTTGGAAGAGCAAGATGTTATGGACTATTGCAGGGAAAGATTATTGAACCTCCTTCAAATGCACTGGTTGCCGCTAAGACAAAGTACAAGAAAGGTGAAGTCAAAACAAAGAAGATAATCAAAGATTCTAGTAACAAGCATTTGGTTGCATACATCTCCGATTTGAACACATCTAAGGAAATGTATGACAGGTTGGTTGGCATGTTCAAAGTTAGGAATGCAATCCAAGTCCTCTTTCTCAAAAACAAGTTGAAGGACATAAAGAAAGGAAGAAGCAAAGATATCCAGTCATACTTTATGAGGATTAACGAGATAAAAAATGATCTTCTTTCAATTTGAGAAGCTATTGTTGATAGGGAGCTCACTCTTATTGCCCTTGGAGGTCTCCCTCGTGAATGGTGTGTGCTCAACACTACTGTCTTCAAAAATGACAGGATTCTAGGTTTTGATGAATTGTTGATTAGATGTACTCAAGAAGAAACAAGGATGATGGAGAGAGATATGCCTTCAAATAGGAATGATCCTATTGCATTCTCTGCTCATGCTAAAAAGAAGAACAATGTAGGTTCAAAGAAGCAATGTCAAGGAAGACTGGGATTCAAAGATGGAAGGAAGGGAAGATGCTTCATTTGTAACAGGTTTGGCCACTATGCTAGGGAGTGTCCTAATAGAAGGGATACACCTCATGATGATGACAACAACAACCACAACAATTTTAGGGGCAACAACAATCAAAGGAATGGTAGATTCAACAACAAAGGAAAAAGGAATGCTCCCGCTACTCAACATGGAAATGGTCGACCTCCCAAAAGATCAAGAAACTCCAGGTATGATGAATCTAATGTTGTAGATAACAAGCAAAAATAATTTTATCTTATATCTGCCCTCTCTACTGCCTCTCCTTCGGATACCTTAGGAAATTGGTTGATTGATAGTGGTGCCTCAAGGCACTTCACTAGGTATAAGGAAGTTCTTTCAAATCTGATAGAAAAGGATACAAATTTGGAAATCATTCTTGGGGACAACGACACCTATCCCGTGAAGGGAGTTGGGAATGTTACTCTTCAATTGAATCAAGGTAACACCATTCATCTACAAGAAGTACTATATGTACCTGATCTAAAGAAGAACCTGGTATCTATCTCGGTGATGGAGGACAAAAGATTAAAGGTGGCATTCATTGAAGGAAATGTACGTGTTTGGAAAAGAAATTTTAAAGAAGCATTTACTCTTGGATTCAGGGTTGATAACCTATATCAAGTTGGAGGAAGCCCATTGGGAGCTATGTCTTGCGACCCATCTCTTCAATCCAAATTATAGCACCGGAGGTTTTCTCATCTACATTATAAGGCTGTACCCAACGTGAGGAAGATGGTGACAGGTATGCCCGCATTTAAAGTAGAACATGAAGGTGTTTGTCAGGGATGTGCTGAAGGAAAACATACAAGGGGACCATTCCCCTCAAGTGATAGCAAGACTACCGACATTTTGCAATTGGTTCATTCTAATCTATTTGGTATGATGCCTGTGACATCCTTGGGAGGATATCTATATTATGCTATCTTTGTGGATGATTTCTCTCGCAAAACTTGGATATATTTCTTGAAGAAGAAGGATGAAGTATTCTCATGGTTTTGTTCTTTCAAAGCCTTGGTCGAAAATCAAACATGAAAGAAGATCAAAATATTGAGGATTGATAATGGAACCGAATATGAATCAAATGAGTTTAATGACTATTGTAGAGAAGCTGGCATTAAGAGGGAGATGACCACTGCATCTACTTCTGAGCAAAATGGAGTTGTTGAAAGAAATAATCGTTCTATTATAGAAGGCACTCGTGCCATGCTTCATGATCAAAGCCTTCCGAAGTTCTTATGGCCTAAAGCTGCCAACATTGCCGTGTATGTTCAAAATAGATGTCCTCATCAAATGTTGGACTTCAAGACTCCTGAAGAAGTTTTCACTGGTAAGAAAACTTATGTTTCTCATTTTAGAATTTTTGGTAGCCCCGTGTATTTTCATGTGCCAAAAGAAAAGTGAAGAAAATTGGATGCATCTGGGAAGAAAGGAACATTTTTGGGCTATAGTGAAACTTCTAAGGCATATAGAATGTTTGTGCTTGGTGAAAGAGAAGTGGAGATAAGTCATGATGTCACTTTTGATGAAGATGCTGCCCTTGGGAAGATTAGTAACCTTCCTATTCCAAGGAAGGACAAAGAAGCAGATACATGAAAGCAAGGAGAACCGCAGGATGAGCCGATGCCCAATGTTGAAGGACCAATGGATCCGATTGATCCACCTCCTCATGAGCCCTCCTCAAAAAGGAGACCCTCATGGCTTAGGGAAACTCTCGAAGATGCCGAGAATCATATTGCTCCAAGGGGAACTTTTCGTGAAAGTAAGAAGCCGAATAGGTACCAAGGGTACTTAGTTGCCATGAACACCATTGTTCAATCTGAGCCTTGCACATTCAAAGAAGTTGTGAAGCACCAAGTTTGGAAGGATGTTATGAACAAAGAGTATGAGTCGATTATGAAAAATGATGTGTGGGATGTGGTTCCTAGACCCAAGGACAAATCCGTTGTCACCTCGAAATGGCTCTACAAGATCAAGCATGGAGCTGATGGAAGTGCTAAAAAGTTCAAGGCCAGGTTTGTTGCTCGAGGCTTCTCTCAAAAGGAAGGTGTAGACCACGATGAGATATTTGCACCAGTTGCCCGATATACCACCATCCGTTCAATTATAGCCCTTGCTGCCTCGCAAGGATGGAACCTACACTAGATGATGTCAAAACCGCCTTCTTGCATGGTTCAATTAAGGAGGAAGTCTATGTACAACGACCTGAGGGGTTTGAAGTTCAAGATCGTCAGACACATGTATGTTGGTTGAAGAAAGCCCTCTATGGGTTGAAGCAAGCTCCCCGGGCTTGGTATGAGCGGATCGACAATTATTTGATGAAGCTAGGTTTTACAAGAAGTGAAGCTGATCCGAACCTTTACTTTAAGGTTGAGAATGATAGACCTCTCATTTTGGTAGTTTATGTGGATGATCACTTTCTGACTAGTGCAGACCCTCTCATTCATCAATGCAAGAAGGAGTTGGCTTCCGAGTTTGAAATGAAGAACCTAGGACTGATTTATTATTTCCTAGGGTTGGAGGTCTGGCAAAAGCCAGGTGAGATTTTCTTTTCTCAAGGAAAATATATTGTGAATCTACTTGAAAGATTTGGGATGGTGGACTGCAAGTCCGTGACTACTCTGATGGAACTTAACTTCAAGAAGTTATGCGGAAGTGCTGCTGGGCCCGATTTTAGAAAGCCGTCTGAGTTTTGTCAACTCGTGGGAGTCCTAATGTTCTTGGTGAACTCCCATTCAGACATACGCTTTCCAGTGAATACTTTGAGTCATTTTATGGTTGAGCCTCTCCACATACATTGGATAGCTGGCAAGAATCTTTTGAGATATCTTTGGGGCACAATCACCTATGGAATGAGATACACTGCCCGGAATGTGAGGCTCCATGGTTATTTTGATGCTGACTAGGCTGGCAGTGTGGTGGATCGTAAGAGCACATATGGATGGTGCTTCTCATTAGGCTTTGCCTTGATATCCTGGATGAGCAGGAAGCATAAATCGGTTGCTTTGAGCACTGCTGAGGCCGAATATATTGCTGCTAGTATGGCCTCCTGTGAAGTTGTTTGGTTGAGGAAGCTCTTCAGTGCGCTATTTGGACATGTGCTGGATATCACCGTGATCTTCTGTGACAACCAAAGTGGGATTTGTCTTTCTGAGAAACCTGTGTTTCATGACCGCTCCAAGCATATTGATATCACGTGCAACTTTATCCGGGATATGGTACAATGGGGAGCATATATTGATATCAGGTGCCACTTTATCCGGGATATGGTAGAATGGGGAGCAATAAGGCTCCGACATATTGGGATTGATGATTAGGTCGCAGATATTCTTACAAAGCCCCTGGGGAAGGTCAAATTCTTAACCTTCTGTGAACGACTTGGAGTTGTGGAGAGACCCTCTTATGAGGGTGCCTTTTGATTTGGAGAGTGAGCTCTGGGAGCTTCGGGGGGCTTGGGGTACTTCTTGGAGCGATGAGCGACCATAGGGTGAGTGGTTCACCTTCTCCTAGTGGTGCGCGATGTACATGGTGAGTGGTTCACCTTCCCCTAGTGTTGCGCGATGTACATGGTGAGTGGTTCACCTTCCCTTGTGATACCCCATGATGGTTGAGATATGCATAGGATGAGTGGTTCACATTCTCCTATGGCATATGAGCAGGATGAGTGGTTCACCTTCTACTGCCGATACATCCTACCCATGTAGTCCGGGACTCATGGGAAGTACCTCTCATCTGGCCAATGAGTAGGGAAATGAGGATAGAGACCGTAGTACCTACCGATAGATGTATCGTGTACTACTATACTCCCAATGCTAGGATGTTTGATATTGATCTAGGATCAATGGAGACTGACTTCGGGTCAATGGAGAGTGGTATGATACACTCTTGATCATTGGAGACTGACTTCAGGTTAGTGGAGAGTGGTATGACACACTCTCGATCATTTCTTCTTCATTATTTGGTTCAGCAGAGCAGAGTATAAAAAGGATGTTAGAGATGGTACAGATTGACAGATGATTTGGCAGGTGGAGTTCTTCCTAGTTGAGAGGGAGTGTTAAATTTGGCAACTAGGGCCAAAATCCACCTTGGACAACTCATATGATGAAGCTGATATTTTTATTGGATTCCTCTTTGCGAGAGGTGTAGGATTGATTTAAAGATCATCTCATTCTGACATGTATAAATGGAATTATGAATTTATTTCTTCTATGGACAAATTGTCAAGGTTGGCCAACAATCTAATGTAGGCTCAAAAGCCCAAAAGTCATGTCTTTTCATCTTCAACGTTGCATATAAATAGAAGGAGCATCTACCTCATCTGGACACTCATCGTCACTCACATATCTCTCTGTCTCCTCATCTGATTGGGTGTATGGATTTTTGGGCAGCCTCTCTCCTCCACACGTGCGAAGGACAGTCTGTGATTTTTTGTTTTATGCGTTGACCGAATTGCAGAAGGGTTAACCAACATTGACCAGGCAACAATTGACCTTGTTTGACTGTGATTTTTCTTGGAGAAATTTTGTTTGGGTAGGCTGCATTTATGGGCACAAAGATCGAGGCATTCTGAGCTGTTTGACCAACGTTCGCTGCAGGTTTGACTTTGCATTGATCAAGTTTGACTGATATTTTCGGCACTGTTTTGGGCTAATTCAGACTGTTCTTGGAGGCCGAGTTGACTGGGTTTGACTAAGTTGATATGGAGGAAGATTTCTGCTAAGTTGACCAACGTTGACTTTTTGGTTAGGGCATCCTGTTGACTGCTGTTTGACTGGACATATTTGACTGTGTTTGGGCAAGTGAATTTTGTATATTGTACTCTCTCTCTACTGAACTTTTGAAGAATAATAAGAAGACTTGATTAAAGGATTTCCCCACATTGTGGTTTTTCCTTTGCATCTGCCAAATATTGTGTCCTCTTGTCTTGGCTTGTGTTTTGCTTTTTATTTATGTTCTATCTGCATTCACTGTCATGTTAATGTGATTGCTAATCTGAAAATTGATATTGGGTTAACAAGAAAAAATTGAAGTAAATTGCTCTTAAGAATAGAACATACCATTGTTATCTAAAATTAACAAAATCCCATAAGGACATTGGTTCAAGATATAAAGTTATAAACTGTTGTATTACATGCTTCTGTGCCAGTGTAACTAAGACCAATCAATATCCGAACGGAACGAATTCTAGCTTCTCCCGGAGGAGTTTTCGATGCAAAATTCGTATGATACGGATGAAAGATTCATACAATATTCGCTCGTCCGTCCAGCGCAACGGGCGCCAACATCTTCGAGGGAAAGGGATACCGGGGAAGGGATAACGGGAAAGGAAGCAGGCATGGTGGTAGTTAGTTATATATGAGCATGTAGTAGTTTAGGTTCAGTATGGCGTAATGACATATATAATGATAGTGATTTCCTAGCTAGAGAGAGAGAAGAAAGACCAGTCTATGAGCATGTGGTAGTTGCGGCTTCATAAAATAGAGAAGTGGATCCGTCATCGAGTGGATCCCACTAGAACCGGATTGCACTGGACTGAACTAGCTAGTCTGACCGTTTTTGAGGGAAAACTGGTCTGAATTGGTGTCATGGATTGGGAAGGGCTAGTTTGATATCGAACCATCCTTTTTTCATCGAAACACCCAATTTTGTACAATGCCACCAAGGACCCTTTGAATGCAATTTTTTTTAAATCAATAATTTATGAGCGGGGAAGCCTAGTATTTGACCATATTTCCCTACTAATGCCATGCAAATTAATAGCACTATTAATTTATTAAAGTAAAAGGATGGAAATGAAAGCTAAAGTTGTATTAATCAAAATATTTAAGAGTGGTTCTAACCTCATTGGATTTCATATGGAGAAGGTAGAATTTTAGATCCCACTCAAAATCCAACAGGCTTAACAGTTTTTCAAGATTTCAGAATTGGTGGGATTGCAACGCTTCCATTGGTTTTTGTCATGTACTAGGGTATAGAACTAGCATTTAATCAAGAGCACCAAACCCTCTATGTACCATTGTGTTAGTGACATTGATTGTTGAATTCCTCTAGCATGACCCTACTAAAATTTTTCCCATCACTCAAATAGAATCTTGAGTTGACATGCTAAGCTTTTTCTATCTTATTTTAATGCTTAGAGAGTGATATTGATGACGAAGATCCCAATATAGGCACTTGGTGCTATTTTGGTTGTGTACTCTTACATGCTATATAAATGAGAACCTTTGCTTATTTGTGTATAAATGGTTTGGATTCATATAGATGCACATAAATATATACATTTTTATTAAAAATTTGAATATTTTATGTGTTTTTGGTTGACCGATTTTTTGGTTTCATTGTTTTACTAGTTCCGGTCCGGTTTTGACCAATTTCTGGTTCAGGGGGTCTACTGGTTCAATCAATGGTTCGGTTTTGATAACAATGTTCCATGCAAAGGCACATAGGAAAATCCATGTTATGGATCATGACTTCATTAGTCTGGATGATGGATCTATTTTTTTTCTCTTTGTAGCCCAATTTTGCTATGGGTTATAAAGCATTGTTAACTCCCTTTCAATCCTTGCTTCCTTACGAAAAGAATTCAACATTTTGGAGGTGTGCTCTCCATTATCCATATAATTACTTTGATTTTCTTCCTTGTTTGATTTTCAATAGGGGCTTTGAATTTTGCGAACTTGTTGAACACCTGTTTCATATTTTTCATTAAATAAATCTGTTGGTTTTTTGTAGCTTGGACAGGTTTTCTAGTATCTATTGGTGCCTATGAGGCTAAGGAGCATAGGAGGATAATTATCTCCAAGACCCATAAAAAGTTTCTAAGGGAAATGTCTTAATTAGATTAATTGGCCAATTTTTAATTATTTTCTCAAGTCTAACTTAGGAAAAGTGGTTAATTAAATCAAATTAATTGAGACAAACTGATTTTGCTCTAGTGACTTCTAGAAAAGACATGAGAAGGGGTCAAGATGATCTTAGCCATCGATTGGACTTAGATTGTGGCCGTTGGCTCGTCAACAAGAGATTTATAAGGGCAAGTTGATGGGGCTTTTGGTGACACAATGAATTGCAGTGGACACCAGTAGCGGGGTTTCAACAGGGAAATTGAGGAGAGAATTTCGGGAGGAATTCTTCATGAAGATTCCAATCATTTCAAGCGAAGGAAGGAGACTGAATTAATTCTGCAGAGAGGCCGCATTAACCAGTGTGCATAGCCAGTGCGAGTTGTTGGGCAACAATTCGATTTCCAGTTGTCAGAGATAGTTGCTGGAGGAGGTGCGAGTTGCTCTAGCGAGTTATTGGAGGCAGAAGAGATCACTGGAACGAATTTCTGGAGGCAATGCTAGTTCCAGAAGAGGTCATACGCATTTCCAGTTGTGCCAGTGCGAGTTGCAGGAGGAGGTGCAAATAACACATGAAAGGGCCGAGTTTATTGCAAAGGTTCAATTTGGCTAGTAGTAGTGGAGAAGAAATATTGCCACAGCTTTGCCAGTAAGAGGCAAGCACTCTGTGTAATTCTCAATTGTTGAAGATTTGTTACTATTATAAACCCTTATCTGCAAATTTGGTTTTCCCCACACTGGGGTTTTTCCATGGACTATTGTCCAAAAATATCAGTGTCTAAATTTTGTGTGTGGATTACTTTCTTAGTTCCTGTTATTATTGGTGAAAGTTGTAGTAGTGATTTTATTCATTGTTTGCTGTAATTAATTTCTGAAGACAAATAATCTG
Source organism: Pinus tabuliformis (assembly GCA_031772625.1). NCBI lineage: Eukaryota > Viridiplantae > Streptophyta > Pinopsida > Pinales > Pinaceae > Pinus > Pinus tabuliformis. The sequence goes on along the minus strand of CM062820.1, from coordinate 733,348,935 downwards.
CGTAAGATAGAAGAATAATTTCCAGGAACTACAATTAAGGAAATTTAAAAAAATCCAGGTTTTTTAAGAGGAATTGTCAGTGAAGGAAACATAATACAAACTACCTATCATTGATGAAGACATAGGCCTGCACACATACAAATATATCAAATCAAGAATTCTTGTTGATCTTTACTCACTATGAAAAACAGTCTTCAAATGCTTATTGAGTGCACATCCTTTGCACACTCCAGTCTTTGCAACCTTGAAGGTTGGCAATCCCTGCAACATAGTTTTCAAGGGAGGAAGTGCTCCATGGTGTAAGTGATGAAAGTGCTCATGCCACAACTTGCACAACTTGTCTTGTCATGCATTAGAGGCTAGAGCATTATGTTTCATTACATAAGAAGCAAGTAGGTTCTAAAAGCCTCCTTCCCACACACCTCTCCCCAAAGACCAAGGACAATCTTGGTTGCAATCTCAAATGCTGCATTGTTGATCTTTACACTCAACTACACACCAAATCTGTGATAATTAAAATAGAAGGAGGGTCCTTTGGTAATGCAAGTACATACATAACTGGAAGGCCTCTTGAAGGAGATGGTGGGAATTCTTGTCACAGAATATGTTGCATCATCACTCAACTCCATTTCTATGCCGACATCTTGTTCACGAAATTTGCTGAAGATTTTTTTGCCTAAAGTCACGTCTCAATGCTCCACTATCCACATAGCATGCAACATCAAAAATGGTTTTGGTGACAACAAACCATACAGAGGGTTTTGCTGCTGCTTATCATTCCCTTTCTTCTTCTCTAGACATTGATTGATAAAGGGTCTCTTCTTGCAGCACTCGAAACAAGTTTGATGACACAAATCCTTCTTAACTTGGTTAGAGAATGATAAATCTTCTCTCTTGCCCTTATTGAGTTCTCTTTTCTTTCCTCCTTCCCTCATGGTCTTGATGAGAGCAAGATTTTGTACTTCACCTACGATGGTTGGCACAATTTCTCGCCTTATTTCTTCCTAAACGAAATCATCCCAAAGCTTCTAAAAAATTGGCATATGCTCACGAGCACAAACATCATGCACAAAGGCTTTCCATGGTGTTGAGAGACAATTTAGTGCAGTGGTTGCTAACTCTTCATCTTTATTCTTCATATCAATTACAAAGCATTGATCTCTAATCTTGTTGATCATGAAATATATTGTTGTTATGTTTGTGTAACTAATCTTGGTGATCTTCATAAAACATATTTTTGTGTATGTGTCACTAGTGGGTATGGGTGAGTTTATTCTTCAAGAGCAATTTTTGGGAACATTGGCACTTTGATATAGAGAAGTCAATGCCTCATACATTTCCTTCATCGATTTGCCTGCAATATGAGGAGTCAGGTGATCCTTTACGGAACTCAATCGTCTTTGCCTTAACAACTTTCTTTTCATGCCGAGTCAGTTATTGGGGATTGGTAGGAATTGTAGACTTCCTTTAACTATACTCTAGAGATCCATCTCTTCCATCAACATTTGCAACTTGCACTTCCAAGGGATAAAGTTGGAAGCTCCCTCTAGTTGGTCACATTCTTCGAGACCTAACATAGCATTTATGTAGTTCCCTTAGATACAACTTTACGCAAAACAGATGCAGCCCAAACTCAACAACCTATCACAGGTTCAAATCATCCCCCTTATGCATAAAAACACACTCTAATCACTATGACAATCAGGCATTACACACACAAACCCCTCATTGGTCTTGGTGGCTCTTATAGGGTTGGATCAGCTGCAATCATTGGAGCTTTCAAGATGTCACACCTTCTGAAGTTTTCCATTCTCAGTGCACTCTCATAGGTAGCTGAATTCTCTGTGCAATAGACGGAAAAATTCAACATCACTGCATTGATACCATGACAAAAATTCTCACTTCTAATTGCAATGGATCCACACCATAGAAGTTTCTCCCCTAATGTTGAATCTGATTTCTCTGGAAACAACTGTCAAAACTGCAGATCTGTAATCAATGAAACTACTAGTGTAACATTCAAGGGAGTGGAGACTGCAAGTCAAATAGTTAGATCATTTCAGCAGCTGAGCGTTAGATCTTATTAAAATTGGATCTGAAACTACATTTGCTCAGCACCGGTCCAGTTTAAATCAGATCTTAAAAGTGAAATTAAAGGTTGCTAAATCATCCACTCAATTTCACTCAATTACACTAGTATAATAAATCAACAACTAAAACAACTCCAAAATCAGATCTATAATATTAGAATTGGATGCATAGTTGGAACAACAAAGTCATCTTGTTCTAGTACACATGAAGGATAATTACATTACAACAAATTAGCTACTCTCAAGCTTACAATGTAAAACCAACAGAGTCTCTCAAGCTCATGAAACAAAACATAGCTGTTACTTCTCTCACAGTACTCTTCTCCAGCTGTCATCAAGTGAGCTAATAATGTGGAAGTGATGTGTTCATCCTCCCTTTTATAGAGTAAGAGGAGTGAGTTACAAATAATGTAAAACCTTAAAATTAAACTAGGTCCAGAAATGGAGAATGGGTCCACAAGTGGAGCACTCTACATGTGACAAGCAGGTAGGTACATGCCCACAAGTGCCATCTCACCCACATCATGTAATTTTATATGTCATATTTTGATGCACCCACAACTGCCATGGTCAAATCACCCACGCCACATATTTTAATGTGAGATTGCATATTTTAATGCAACCAGTGTACCCTTCTAGTCCAAGCAACTCTAAGTAGTAAGAACCAAACATAATTAGAAACATCTCCTTTCAACACAATGTTTTCATGCACAAACTCTCTCCCATGCAAGTGTGTCCTCTAGAAAGGACCAACTGCTGATGGTGAATTCTCGACTTGAAGAAGAATGAAGAAATCCTACAACAAGCTCTCATCCAGCTGAAGATGAATGTAGAACAAGTTCAAAGAAACAAGGCAAAAGACTAACAAAATGGACAAACATAGACAGGGTATGTGGAAAATAAACTTCATTCTAAAATGGAATCGTTTGATACAATGAGAAGGATCCCCTTTAATATCATTAATTAAGTGGTTGAGCTATGTTGAAAACCCAACCCAAAAATGTGAAAATATTGACTAAGTGAAGAAGAATGAAAAAATAGTACACCAAGCTTTCAACCGGCTGAAGATGAATGTAGAAAAAGTTCAAAGCGACAAGGCAAAAGACTAACAAAATGGACACACATACCCTGTGGAAAATAAACTTTATTCAAATATGGAATCGTTTGATACAATAAGAAGGATCTCCTTTATAGCATTAATTAAGTAGTGCTATGTTAAAACACAGCCAAAAAATCTGAAAATATTGACTAACTGAAGAAGAATGAAGAAATCCTACACCAAGCTCTCATTTGGCTGAAGATGAATGTAGAACAAGTTCAAAGCAACAAGGCAAAAGACTAACAAAATGGACACACACAGGGTATGTGGAAAATAAACTTTATTATAAAATGGAACTGTTTGAGACGATGAGAAGGATCCCCTTCAATATCATTAATTAAGTAATTGTGCTGTGTTAAAAATCCAACTCAAAAATCTGAAAATATTGCTGTAACTCTGAAATCACCGCGTTGAACCCCAGATTTGGGACTAAAATGTCTGAAATAAGAACTGAAAAAAAATCAGAAGGTTCTGGAATTGCTGTAAAGTTTGAAGTCAGGAAAAAACTGCTGTGAACTAAAAGCTAAGTCACTGGAAACGTGTTAAGCCAAATTACTGGAAATGTCTGGGAAAGGGAGGGGGATATGCTGTTCTTTGTTTGGAAATTGAAACGGGGGGATACAGCTTGGAAATGATACTGAAATGTTTCCAAGCCTATCCAGAAAAATGAAATGACTCCATTCTGTTTTCAAAATTATCCTGAAACGTTTCAGCTGCTACATGTGAGTTTCCAGCCAGGAAAAAAGTGATTTTTTGATATGATAAAAACAAATAAATAACCAGAAAGGAAAACTATGAAACATTAACCCAGAAATATGCCTCAAAACCTAGAAATAAAGCCTTAAAGCTTATAAATCAAGATCAAGACACTAACCCTAAAAGTGGATGAATGGTAGTCAGAAATTTGAATCTTTATGTCACATGGCTTTCACTTTTTTCTCATCGTATTTTCCAAAAAATGATTAAGGCATACTTTTGGTTCGAAAAACCGCTGATCTTCGGGCATTGAACTGCATCAAATGCTTGTATACTAGTATTAATGTCACAACCTAGTGTTGAAGTACATTCACTATGTTTTATCGTCTTTTCTCAGCCTTTGCGCCAATTCCTCAACTTTGTTGCAATAAGTTTCAGAGGCTTGAATATGTAATAAAACTACTTTCATATCAAGATTGCGGTAGTAGCAGTTTTAGCCCCACAAAACTATAGATTGCATTTTAAAGGGTTACTTTAACAAGCACTTATTTCCTGAAATCTTCCAACAGGCTTCAGTGTTTTGCTTTTCCATTTTTTAACCAGCATGAACTCTTGATCTATGACTTGATTTACTTCATTGCTAGTACATTGTCATGCCCGTCTTTAGGTTGTGGAGGAAAATATGATCATGCCACGTTTAGCAAATTCCCCATATGATATTTTGATATTATTATAAGCATTTTAACTGAAATAAGCCAGACAATGTAAACAACATATCCAAGAGGAGTCAGTGGTGTCTAGAGACAGTGTCATAGCAAAGAGTGGATTATTGCATGTTATCACACTTATCATCATATTGCCTAACACATGAGCTCACTTATTTATGCATGAGTGCCTCACAAACCTCCTTGAAACCAATGTTTTAAAAGTTCAACTCGGACTCCGACTCGGCCGAGGGTCGACTCCGACTCCGACTTGGTATCGACTTGGTCGGCTCGATTTCAATGACTCGGTCGTTGTAAAAAATACATTATTTATTTATTTTTTTGATTTATAAAAAAACATAATTTTAAAGATTTTCTGGTTTCGAGGAAAATGGTGAAACAATTAAATAGTCTGCTGAAGAAAGAAACAAAGTAAATAAGCTGGAGGATACAGAGTCAGACAGGATGGAGCAATCCAATAGAGTTACAGAGATGAAGCCAGATCAAATGAATTCATAGTTACAAAAAGGGAGGAACAGTCATCTGAAGATACAACAAATGAATTGGGAGATGCAGACAACAGATCTTTAAGGGATGAAGTGAGTCAATTGTTCAGGGGTTCTGGTTCAGATGATGTAGAAGGAAAGTTCAAAGATCCTGATCTGCTTGAAAGGGTGCGTTTTAGAACTGAAAATTTCATTAAGAATTTCCCATCTGTATTGGATGCAGCATATGATACGGGTAACAATACTGTGCTTAAGTGTCACCAAATGGGTCCACCTTAATTGGGGTGATGAAGGTTTGATTTCTCTGTTTGCAAAGACATGGCAAATATTGAGGTTAGGTGGCATTTTGTTGCTAGAACCACAACCTTGGAAATGCCATGAAAGAAAACGCCTCGTGTCCGAGGTTGCGGTAGAAAATTTTCGTGAAATTATTTTCAAGCCAGATGCTTTCAGGGATATTCTGCTTGACAAGATTGGTTTCAACTTTTAGGTCAATGGAAATGATCAGTATTCAATGTGCAGTGCCAAATAGCACAACTGGATTTAATAGGCCAATTTATTTGCTTTGGAAATGATTTACAGGATTTGGAAGAAATTATGAGTAACTAGTTGTAATTGATTATTGTTTTACAGAGTAAATTAAACTGATGGTTGGTAAGAAAATTATGATTGAACAAGAAATGGTAGAGGAATGGGCCGCCGAGTTAATGCAAGCTCGACCGAGCCGGCTGGGTTAATACTGAGCCGGCTGAGTTGTTAGACAACTCGGCTGGCTCGGTATTAACCTGGCCGGCCGAACCATTTCCTAGGCCGAGTCTAAGTTTGAGGGCTTGGCTCGGACCAACTCGACCGAGTCGGTTCCGCGCCAGCCGATTTTGAAAACAGTGCTTGAAACATTGCTGATTAATTCAACTTTGATCATCCAAGTTGGTTTCAAACGGTTAGACAAACCCATGAATTAAGGCCTTCTATGTGTTGGTCAATTAGTCGACTAACCCTCACAAAGTCCAGTGGATTGTCTAATCCACTGTTTTTAAAAATGGCTGGCTCAGAACCAACTCGGCCGAGTTGGTCTGAGCCAAACCTCCCAACACTGACCCGGCCTAGGAAACCGTTCGGCTGACCGGGTTGTCTAACAACTTGGCCGGCTCAGTCGAGTCCGTATTAACTCGGCCGGGTTGCATACAACGGCCCAACAACCCATAAAAACTGTGATTTTTTTTAAATGTTATGTGTGGGGGACTCCAAAGCAATTTATTTTTTGTTTATTTGGTCTTTGGGGTCCATTCCCCTCTCCTAAACCCTATTTAACTCACCCAACCCCTCTCATTTCCTCACAACCATCTCATGCATTTGAGTGAGAATTTCAGTGAGAGTTTGTGAGGAGTTGTTGAGTTTGTTTTTGGAGCAGTAGTGAGGAGTCTTGGGCAAGCATTGTAGTTGGAGTGAGGAGCTTCTTGGGCAGCCATTTGGAGCAACATTGAGGAGTTGGTTTCTTGGAGCAAGCTTGAGGAGGTAGTTTGTGCTTGGAGGTATTTTTTTTCACTTGTAGAAATCTGTTTTTGCTTATTAAATTTTATGTGCAAATCTTGAAATCCTAAACTGTGTTTTTTGTGAAAGAAATGAAAATTGAATCAATGTTTTTTTGTTTTGTTTTCATTTTCAGATTTTTCGCTTTCATTTCCAAGTCAAAAAATGGCATCTAGAGTGAAAGATGCTGCTTGGGCATATGTTGAAATGGTTGATAGTCAAATGCATTGCAAATTTTGCCATAGGAAAATTAAGGAAGGTCTTGGGGGCATTAATAGGCTGAAACAACACTTAGTGGGGATTAGAGGCCAAATTACTCGATGTACCTCACCAGAAATTGGGGAGATTAGGAAGGATTTGTCAGCCAGCTTTGAGAAGTTTAAAGGAGATAAGGCTAGGCAAAAAGAGTTAGAGGCTGAAATTGGGAGGAAGAGGAATATACAAAAATTGCTGCCTACCAACCCCCATTTTGATTTTGAGGGTTCTTCCTCTATCCCTTGTATTGATGCATCCAACCCCTTCCGATATGTTCCTCCCTCTTTTGAGTCTATTCAAGAAATGGGAAAGGGTAGAATGAAAAAGGGTGATATGAATATCAAAAGTTATTTCACTCCCTCCTCTCCATCAGATGCACATGGTCGTCAAGCTAGTAGTAGTCAAATGCAGCCCACTTTAGATGACCATTGGAAGAAAGAATTGAGGGAGACTGCTTGTGATTACATAGCTAGATGGTGGTATGATGTTGATATCCCCTTCAATGCTTCCTGTTCACCATATTATGAGCCTATGTTTGATGCCATACATGTTGCTGGAAAAGGCTTCAAAGGCCCTACTATGCATGAGCTAAGGGGGTATCGTTTGCAGAAAGAAATTTTATCCATTAATGACTATTTGAAAGATTTCAAGGACTCATGGGCAAGAACAGGATGTACCATCATGTCAGATGGATGGACTGATCAAAGAAATTGTACCATCATAAACTTTCTTATCTTCTGCCCACAGGGAACCATGTTTCTAAAATCAGTTGATGCATCTGATAAGGTAAAAGATGGGCAATTTTTGTTTCAACTATTGGATGAGGTTGTTGAGGAGGTGGGGGTGGCTAATGGTGTTCAAGTCATCACAGATAATGCCTCTAACTATGTTCTTGCTGGTAAACTGTTAGAGGAAAAACACAAAACCATCTTTTGGACCCCATGTGCTGCACATTGCATAGACTTCATGCTTGAGGATATTGGCAAATTAGATTGGGTCAAAAACACTATAGATCACGCCAAAAGCATAACAAAATTTATCTACAATCATTCATGGATTTTGAGCCTCATGAGGAAACACACAGGGGGCAGGGATATTATTAGGCTTGCCATCACTAGATTTGCTACTCCTTTTTTGACATTGCAATCTATGCTTTCACAACATAGAAACTTGCAAAAGATTTTTTCCAGTAAAGAATGGAATCTAAGCCAGTGGTCTCACAAACTGGAAGGCAAAGAATTGAAAAAGAAAGTTAATGAAGAAATATTTTGGAGAAAGGCAGCAGAGGTTGTGAAGCTTGCTGAGCCATTGGTTAAGGTGTTGCAGTGGGTGGATGGGGAAAGATTAGCTATGGGCTTCATTTATGAGGCTATGGATCAAGCAAAGGAGCAAATAAAGAGGGCAGACAAGGATAAAGTGGCTAAGTATGGGCCCATTTGGGCAATCATTGATGAAAGATGGAACAATCAACTCCATCGCCCTATACATGCAGCTGGGTATTTTTTGAACCCACAGTATCATTATAAAGCTAAGGCGACATGAGCTTTGAGTGGGGAGGTTAGAGATGGATTGGTTGACTGCATTGATCGCATGATCCCGTTGCAGTGCGATCAGTTGGAGATACATCGACAGGTCACAACCTTCACCAATGCCTCAGATACCTTTGGGAAGAACCTAGCAAAGATTGCAAGGGAAGTAGATGAGCCAGGTAAACAAAAATTTCAATTTTCAAATTCTTAATACTTATTTTGTTAAATCGTTTATGATTTGAAAGTTGGATATAATTTGTAATTTTGTTGAGCTAACTCATTACACTCCTATGTTTTTTGCAACACAATGGTGGGAGGCTTTTGGTAGCCATTGTCCTGAATTGCAGAAGTTTGCAATTCGTATTTTGAGTCAAACTTGCAGTGCTACTGGGTGTGAGCGCAATTGGTCTGTCTTTGAGAGGATTCACACAAAGCAGAGAAACCGTTTGGATAAAAAAGGGTTAAATGATCTAGTCTATGTCCAATACAACCTCGGGCTCAAGTGCAACCAATTGTTGAACAAAAGACCTGATTCAGATCCCATTGTGTTGGAAGACATTGATCCAACATTAGATTGGGTAGTGGAAAGTTATCCAACAGAGTTTGCTTCTGATGAGGATATGGATTATGAATTACAGACAATAGCATCACTCGAATATAATGTTCAGTTGAATGCAGATCCTGATCCACTTGTACCAGCCTCAGCCTCATAGCCAGCAAGTCCTCCAGTTGCAGGCGCTTTCTCTACTCAGCCACGACAGAAGCGCATATCTCGTCTATCTCAGCTTGCATCTGCTGCGCAGCCTGCTAGTGCTACCACTTCTACAATTGTAGTTGGAGATGATGATGAGGAAGAGCCATGGGGCCCCCTGTCTGACTCTAATGATGATCTAGAGATTGATCCACATGATCTTGGCTCCTCTGGCAGTAGCCAGTAGTACTGGTCACAATTTACTTTTGTTGTAGAGGCCATTTCTAGCCTCCTTGGTTATGTGTTTTTGTTTTGATCTCTATATCATGATCATGTATGTATTGGACAGTGCATTGGGTGCCATTTTGATATAATGGATATATTCATGAGCCTACTTTGATCATATGTTGTCTTATATCTATATTCTAATGTTGTGTGTTTGGAAGCATGAATGAAAATCTTTAAAATTATGTTTTTTTATAAAAAAAAATAAATATTTAATGTATTTTTTACAACGACCGAGTCATTGAAATCGAGCCAACCGAGTCGATACCGAGTCAGAGTCGACCCTCGGCCGAGTCGGAGTTTTAAAACATTGGTCTAATCAGCTAGTGGACCCCAACCCAAATACACCTTAATTAACTGACCTTCAAAATTGGGTTTAATCACGGACTCGAACATTGCTTGTAGAGGTGCGATCAGTGTATTCTTTTGTTAGATGCTAATAATTGGATTCAGCCTTTGAGTAATTTTAGGATTTAGACGTTGATGTTTAGAAGGAGCTGGATGTTTTTGATCAAAAGCTTGTCCTAGGTTGGCTTATCTATGGTCCTCAAGATAGAAGAATATTGTCTAACAATATTTAAGTTAGCTAATTTCATTCGTTATAAGTGGCATGAATGCTTCTATATCTAATTGATGAATGGTAATATAAATTATTTATCTCATGGTGTTTTTGTGCACACGCGCGCACACACACATATATTGTGTTTTAATTTTATTTCTTTTCCATGTAGCAAAGCACCCCACCCTCTAGCTTGTACGCAAGGGTAAGATATTATTCATGGCTCAAGGCTGTTCAACAACAAAGCTCGAAGCCTTTACAACAGTATACTTGATATGAGCTCAACATGTCAGCTATGGGAATTGAACCCTGGTAGGGGGGATGACAAATTTTCCTGCCCATTGGAGTTCAATTCTCGCAAGTGACTTGTTGAACTCATAATGAGTATTTCATGTAATGGCTTTGAGCCTTGTTGTTTGAGGAGTCCCTCAAGGATTGAAACATGTATATTCCTCATATGATGATGATGATTAGCACCCAATAAGACCTATATGGTCTATCGGATCTTAAGTGGGTAAGAGATTAATCATCATTTCATTTCTATACTCAAATAGAAGCGAGAGATGCGTTCACAGTTCACCATAAATTTTCTGACTGAAAAGGTAAAGAAGGTTGGTAGTGTGGCAAATATTTTGAAAATTAGTCTAAATGTGAGTATAAGATGGACAAATCTAAGAGAAAGTGCTTTTCATTTTCAATCTTCTTAGTATCACTCAAGTGACATACTTTTTCATCCTAAGTCATTTTGAGAATTGGCCAATGCCCAGTTTCACTATGAAGCTCATGAGAAATAGTTCATATCTTAGCAATGTTCATTTCTTCTTCATATTAGTGAAGACAGAAAGATATGAGTGGTCTTTGAGATTGGGGTTGATCACCTGCTATATATATATATATATAGACGCACACACGCGCACACACACATTTCCCTATTGTATCATTTCGAACTTTTCTAAAAATTTGTTGTATCTGTTGTCCCCCCACCCTGTATCTAGACCGTATCCATTCTTGTATCTGTTTTGGTGTAACTTAGACTAAAACCCCTGAAACTTTGAAACTGAAATCTGTACTACTAAAGAAAATAGTCAACTGAAATTCCTTTTCTTTAATTTATTTTGGTAATAAAAACTAGGGGAGAATAGTACTATAACATTGTTGGAAAAATGTATATGGATGGTGCATAGAAGAGTAGAAAACTTTCTTGAAAGGTATTAATACGAAATAGGCCTTAATAAAGACAGTACTCTAAAGTTCTAGAAACTAGATTCTAAACAGAAGAAGACAAATAAACACATAATCTGATAAGCTTTCCTTTTGCCATGTGAAAATTCTAACTTCTTTTCACTTGATCTATGAACAAGAGTAGTAGGAGAAAGTGGAAGCGGTTGTGGAACACAACCATGAGCTACAAAGCCTCCAGGCAACGTTGGACGTTGTGAAGCCAAAGGCAAAGCTTGTTACATCTGTAAACCTGGTGGTGGATGGGGGTAGACTCATGATCGCTATCATGAGTCCTGTTAGCCCTAGGTTTTCCTTCATAAATATGAGTGTTAGTTTCTAGCATATATTTATGGATATTATTTCGGGTGAGCTTGATGTTACAAAGTTCACCATTTGGCTTTGACAATTCACAAGTACCGTAGCTTTGTTTGAACCTTACCTTATTCCAGAGTTATATTATATGAGTGTAGTGTTTAGGCAAATGTTTTAGGGTCATCTTGTGCTTTTATTTGCAGATCATTTAGTTTAGACTTTTGATATTCATTTTAGTAGCAGTATATTTGGGTACCCATTTGGGAGATAGGATCATTGGCTTATGGTCTGAATTTAGCGTGAATTGGAAGAGGTAATATCCTGGCGAAATTTCATTTTTATAATTTTTTTAAAGAAATTTCTATTTTTAGAATGCTGTTGGAGCAACATGAAAGTTATTTTTCCAATGACCCATTTTGGACATTAGCCCATGGTTTAGATTTTAGCCAGATTTGAGATTCTGAGTTTTGGGTCTATTTTTGGGCAGTATATTTTTAGTAGGTGGAAGATGTTTCAAGTAGGGTGTTTATGTTTTTGTGTACTGAGTATGGCATAGAACTTCAGTGCGGAATCTTAGGCCATTTTGTGCACTTATATTTTTCAGGGGTCGATAATGTTTTGACAATTGCTATTTTTGGAAGTTTGTGGGTATTGTGACATTCAGATTGGATTTGTTGCTTTTTGCATTAGCAGATGGAGCACCTGAGGGTCTCTCATGTGACCTATTGGGACTTGTGCAAGGCTATTTTTGGCCAGATAGAGGAGCACTCTCCTTTAGCTTTGACGTTATTGAATTTTTGGGTAGATACCTCCTAATTCTCAGCCTAGAGAGGGAGTTCTCTCTCTTCATATTTTCATCGGTTAAGCCACCTTTCTAAATTTCATCACGGATGAGTTTGTTTTAGGAATTCATCCTTGGGGATAGTGCACTCTAGTCCTATTTTCCAAGGCATGCGATTCATTAACGAAGGAAACAGGTCCATTATTGGACAATGCAAGTTGAATTAAGCAGTTTGATTTTAGCACAGAAGTGTAATAGATATATCCATCTTAAAAAGAGATTACTCCAGTAGACTTGGCAGATCTGTTTTGGGAGATTTGGCTGCTTTCTCTAACAGTAGATGTAACAGGTGTACTACCAACCGATTTAGCAGGGTTTTAGTAGCTTTCTAAAACAACAGAGTTAAGCAGAGTTTTAGTAGGTTTATAATTGGAGCAGGGTTAGTTTGATGGATGAGATCCTACAGAACTTTAGAGGACAGTACAACATAGTTAACAGGGAGATTTAGAGGCTTTTCACAGCAGTATTTTGAATTTTCCCTTCGTAGTCTTATGATTTATAGCAGGCTGGAGCACATTGCTGAGAGGAGACATTTGTGGAGTTAGATTGTTTTATTTTGGAGCCTTATTCTCTCTCATCTTCTCTTCCCTCATTGAAGAGATATATCTTTGTCTTACTGCACTTTACCTTTATTTTGACTGGAGATATTTTTGAAATAATTCCAAGGGCTATTCTATTAAAAGGCAAAGGAGGTAGGCTGAAAGAGTGATTTTCCTTTAGTCCCTTGCTTTTCGCACCCTTTTTGGTTTGATTTATTGTGAGAGTGCATAGTTTTCTGTGAGAGGTAGACTATGCTTGCACAATGCATAGTGTTCACGTGATTACATCCCTAAACACTACTGAGAGAAGATGCTTTGGAAGTGGTTGGGCACCCCTGGGGCCCAGAGTCTTGTAGTTGGACTGATATTCCCCCAAACTTTGTAATTGCAGCTTCGTAAATAAAGGCGACTTCTATTTGGTTACTAAATCTGATTTATTCATCATGTTTCTTGCTGTACATTGATCTCTGGAATCAATTACAGCAGATTTACAGGTTTCCCTATGTTGAAGTAAATCCTAACATGTAAATATGCAATTTGGCTTACGGCTTAGTGTTTTTAACTGCAGATTACAGGTCTGCTTTTTGAATTACAGCAAGCTGCCCTGGCAATTGGTAATGATTTATGGTTTTCAGTGGTCACATTTCTCTTACAAGTTGCATAGGGATTCCCACCTGTGGTTAGCAAGCACTAATATGAAGTGCAGGATGATAGTATGAAGTGACAATATACATTCATTGGTTACTTTGGAGCTCAATTAGCTTCAAATGATAACGAGTCTCATCAGCCAAAAGTTCATCCTCCAAGTGCTCTTTAAGCTATGGCTTCATCTTCCAAACTAGTGTCCTCTAGATTTTGTCCCAAATCTCATATGCTTTATCATTCTTTGCTGCCTTGCAATAATGGGACAACAACCTCAATTGTGGTGCACATAAATCAAACTTTCTTCCTTGTCTACATTCGGGGTGTTTCTCTTCACATTGTGGATGAAATTATAGGTGCTCCAACACCTCTTTGCAGAGAACTGTTAACTGTAAAGCACTCTAATTTCCAATTTATGCAAATGTGTGGTGGAGGCGACATACATTTCTTCATTAGGAGTTAACCTAAGTTGATCTTTAGTTGCATGCAGATTAGCAATGACTAATAGAAGGTTTCTGATTTAAAACTAATAAAAGAGTATAAAAAATTCAATAACCCGCACAAATTTGGCCCAACGGACTCACAAGATACCTTTAACTAGTGTTGAAGCTGATTATCCTTGGGTATCGTAACAGTCCCCCGTTCTTGAATTGCTTTGCCCTCAAACAATTGCAATGAAGGTTGTTGTAATATTTATAGGGCCTCCCATGTGGCATTCTCCAACAACAAATCATTCCACATAAAGAAATATCCTAGTAGTGACTTATTCTTTAACTTCTCATGAGTTGCTAAAGTGTGCTTTGGAATTAAAAAATATTTGTTGCCATCAATGAGAGGTAAAGGGTTTGAAATTTTAGTCTTTTGTTTGACCACTTTCTTCAAGCATGAGATATGAAAGGTGTTATGCATTCATGACCTTGCTGTTAGCTCAAGTGTATATACAACAAGACCCATTCTTGCTAAAACCAAATAAGGTCCTTGTTGGGATTGGATTTGGCTCAAGTTGTAAATAACCTAAACATTAAATTAGTTTAAGTTGAACTGAACATCTCCATGGCAGATTTAACAGTTCATACAACTAATAAACATCACCAGAAATACAAATAAACAATTATTGTTCCTCATTTATAATGGAGATCAGGTTGACAGGTCAACTTTTATCATTTGATGAGAGATCGGTTGGCACTGTCAACCTTGATTCCTCCTGATTATGCTTAATCAAATCAACAATAAACAAGGCTCGAGTGCCTTTGGCTTTGTAATTGTTTGATCGATCACTTTCTTTCTTTTTCGTCCTCTGTTTCTTTAAGCTTTGTGTTTCACTCTTTTTGTGTGACTGCGAATGTTTCTTCCTCTATCACCAACTTTTCTTCCTCATTTTTTGTATGAGTATCTTTTTTCTTTTTTTCTTTTCTTTTTCTTTTTGCATTGCCCTTCTTTGTTGCCTTCATCTTCATTAGTTTGTTGTGTTGAATTTTGTAGCTGTGGTCGGTCTTCATAATTATTATTTCTGTCATTGATGTATTAGTAAGGCATGTTCTTCGTGCTAATTGTCAAAAGAGAAAATATTAAGGCATGTTTTTCATGTCCTTTTGAAAAGAGAAAATTTGAATTTTTGAAATCTAACTTTTTGGCTCCAAAAGAAGTTATAAGTTAGCTCCCCTCTAGTCAAGTCAGCGTTGTCATGGAGACATCCATTCGACCAACCAAGAAAACTATAAGTAAGGCATTCAACCTCCTCATCAAACACAATTTGGATCATATCATTTTCTGTTAGTACGAAGTTCTTTGAGGCAGTGATACAAAGTTCTCTAAGGCAGTAATACGAAGTTCTCTGAGGCAGTGATATGAGCTTCTCTTAGGTAGCGATGCAAAGTTTTTTGAGGCAAAGATATGATGTTCTCTGAGGCAGTGATGTAGCGTTTTTCTATGGCAAAGTAAACGAAGTTTTTTTTGAGCAAAAGCAAGGAAGAATCTAGGATATTGAATACTTTGTTGGAGCAGACCAAGCTAAGATAGATGGCTGAATTCTAAGCAGACCAAGCTAATAGCAGATTGACTTGTCTGGATGGTTTTGACCAGGTTTGACCTAGACTATTAGTTTGACTTTATGTACATTGCTCTTTGAGGAAAGGTAGTAGATCAGTTGGGCAGATTGTTGGCTTGACTAGAGGGGAAGATTGACCACGTTTGACCTAGACATGTTGTTGGTCAGTTTGACCTTGTATATGATTAGATGTATCTCTGTTGAACTAAATAATTTCTGTAAGGAGAAGGTTGCTGGGTTTTCCCCCCATGTGGGTTTTCCTAAGGTAAAGTCTTTGTTCTTTATTTGGCTATCTCTTCTTGATCCTATTGTCATAAATGTTTTATGGTTGATGTCTTCTGTGTAATTACTTAATGATGGAATAATGGATAAGAATGTGAAATAAATCATTAGAAGTAATTATCAGTATAGAAGACCCTACGAAAAATCAACATGGTATCAGAGCTGTGGTGAAAGAGCAACCTTGAAGAAGAAGTCATTCTTGTTATGTCTCTAGCCCTAGAAACTCTAGATCTTATCTCAAAAGGAGACAAAGATCTGCTTATACCTTAAAAGAAGAGTGAAAGATCCTACCTCTGTGAATCAAGTCTGAATAGTAAGGCCGAAGCCTGTAAATATCTCAGGATGCTCTTCAAGAAGGCCAAAAATGTCTCAAGAAAATTCACGAAGACCGAGTAACCTCAGGGCTGAGGTAGCCAAGTCATCTTTCCAGATTGTGGACTATTTGTATTAGAGCCAAGATTTGCTTTGATGTCTATAAAGGAGACCTTAAATGACGCCAGTTCATTTGAGAACCAAAGACCTCAAGTCTTGAATAGGTCGAAGTAGGTCTCAGTGATAAGGTAAAAAATTCCTCAGATGGCTGATACACAGACCTATTATCAGAAGAAGGTCCAAGTAGTTCGAGATGCTCAGTCAAAAAGCCATCAAAAGGTGTCTTCAAAAGTCTACCAGAATCTGATTACATTACTAGGGATAAATTACTACTGGAACTTGCATTATTTCATGAACACCGAAAAAGAGGTAACGCAGTGTAAAAGGATAAAGGCCTCAGGACCGAGTCTTAGATGGTTGAGAGTACCTCAGTCAAAGATATAGCCCGAAAGGTCTCATAACCTCAGAGAAACCGAACCACCTCAGATAAGGAAATGGCAGTCTATATTTTTGTTTTAAATCGAAAGCTGTCTTTGTGATACAAACAGGTCCTGAATTTCAATAAGATGGCAGAACCATTGGAGGATGACTTATTCACAAGAATAATTTTTAAGCATAACTTTTGTAATGTTTTTGTACTGACATACTAAGCCAACAATATCATTTGATTGTGCATAAGATTTACTTTTTGAAATATGGAAGGCCCTATACATAAAGGAAGGGATTAGACTTATTTGAAGATCCGTTATATTTGAAGCACATCGTTTCCATGCAAACCACGTTATAATGATGAATTGCTCAAGGACAAGTATGAGGTTGCCAAAGTCTAAAGTTTTACGATTAAAATGTAAGGTATGTTCCATCAATCTCGTTTGGAATCAAAGGTTTCAATTGACAACATTCTTATAGACCTCAACTAAAGGAAACATTCATCTAAGTTATGATCATAGGGAAAGTATCAAAGGTTTGATTTGTTATCCTTGCCATCAAGGGTATGCTGAAAGAGGTCGAGAACCTGTGTTTTCACAAGAAAGTCTAAGGCATAAGTTCTGAAGACCACAATATTTTTGTTAAAGATCCGAAATACCTCAGAAGGGTTGCATATCAAGAATCCTAAGAAGTATTCTTACTATATATCTGTTCAGATGTCTCATATAATGACAGTTGAAATACAAAGATGCTTGGATGTTAGTGCTAATCAAAGGAATAAAGAGAAGTTGCAAATCACTATGGTATTTGGAACCACGACGAATTCATAGAATTTATTTGCTGATATATGAGAGATAAGGCAAAGTACGAAGGAATAGTCTCTTGAATATGTTGAAAAAGATTGTATATCAAATATGCAGATGTTGCCGCAATATGATGAAGTTGATTTATGAGAATATACTATTATTTGATAGTTAGAGGTGTGTTATACTGTTAGAGTACATTTGGATTCAATGGTCTGATACAAAAGTGTCAGTGAAAGAGATCATTGTTGTTTTTGTGAAAGCTGAGTGTATATGCTTGAACCGAGGTCTGTCATATCACCTCTCGTGATGAAGACAACTTTTTAAAATGATCCTTGACTAACATCAAGGTGGAACATCTCTGATTCTGAAGCTTGAGGACTCTATTTGGACATTCGGATATTGACTTGCAAGAGAGTGTAAAAACTAGGGTTTGTAAACCCTAGACTAATTTTTAAGAATTATGAAGACCTAGTATTTGAAGTTAAAAACCCTGGCTAGATAAAAGTGCTTGAATAAGAACTTTAGGGTTTATGGGCAAGAGGACTTTCCCAAAATCATGGTCTGTGTTAAGAGATATTGTACTAGATGAGGTTCGAGTTCAGAGGGAGCAGGCAGATTAACAAGTTTGAATTATACCTGGATTATGCCAAAGGGAAGTCAATGGTAACTTCCAAGTGGATCTTCAAGATCTGGCATGCAACAATTGACAATATAGATAAATACAAAGTGAAAATTAAGAATAGAAGGTTCTCCTAGTAAGAGGGAGAGGATCACGACAAAATACTTGCTCCAGTTATAAGGTACACTTATATTAGTATTATTATTATTGCTTGGAAATTGCACCGGGTGGATGTAGAGATTGTTTTTCTCAATGAAGAAAAAGAAGTATACATGAAGCTACCTCACGACTTTAAGGTACATGAGAAGAAGTCTCATGATTGAAGAAGGCTATCACAAGCAGACACATTGGGCTTGGTTGATTTGTCTATGACAGAAGCTAAAGACTCGTGTTAGAGGTAGCAGTTGTGGCAAAAAGAAGTGCCTCTGTATTAGAGGGAGTAGCTAGAGAGTCTCATTTTAGCTTCAGAGGGAGTAGACCTCTGAGTTAGAGATGATGGAATGTAATTGACACTGTCAGGATAGATATATGATATGTTGAAAGTAGCAGTGGCTAAGGGAGCAACCAAAATGACCACAATAGGGTATGTTTTAGTGTGAGAGGGAGCACCCAGTTAGGGTAATAGGAAAGCAACTATGGTGATAGACCCAGTGAAAGGAAGCTAATCTATTTTATGAGCCAAGGTATGTTACTCACTTGAATCGGAGTACCAACATGGTACAGTTGATCATGGAAAAATCAATTATGGTTTGAGATTTGTCTCAAATGGTAATATACAACTATAGGGATATACATATGCAGATTGGGTAGGGAGTGTCGAAGACAAAAAGAGTACATTCAAAGGTTGCTTCAATTTGGGCTCTGTTATGATTTCATGGATGAGTAGGAAGCAGACATTTGTTGCACTTAGCACTGTCAAGGCAGATTATATTGCAATAAGCTTGGCGAGTTGTGAAGTAGTGTGGCTTCAAAAGTTACTTGCGAGATTTTTAGATCATGTGCTCGAGTTGACCATAATATATTGTTTTAATCA
This sequence comes from Pinus tabuliformis, assembly GCA_031772625.1. NCBI lineage: Eukaryota > Viridiplantae > Streptophyta > Pinopsida > Pinales > Pinaceae > Pinus > Pinus tabuliformis. The sequence continues at coordinate 733,329,848 of CM062820.1, read as the reverse complement.
AAGCTGTGTGAAGCTGACAAAGAATCCAGTTTTCCATGACAGGTTGAAGCACATCGAGATCAAGTACCACTTCATCCATGACATGATGCAGAAGGGAGCAGTGAAGCTCCAATATGTCTCTACTGATGAGCAGATTGTTGATATTCTTACAAAGCCTCTATCCTGAGCGAAGTTTGTATACTTCAGAGACAAGCTTGGACTTGTTGAGAATGCCTCTCTCATTGAGAGGGAGTGTTGATGAGATAACATCGTGGACTGACATTCTCCCTGTGTCAAGTACTTTGACTCGAATTAGGGAAATTATCCCTGTGTCAAGTACATTGACCCGAATTAGGGAGAATGGTTCGATGAGGACTGACATTTTTGTTGTGTTATGTATGACCCGAATTAGGAAGTATGGTCCCAGAGCATTAGGCTCATTTACAATTGTTTCCCGAATTACTTTGATAAGAGTGTGGCTTTTAGCGATTCACCATGTGTCAAGACGTTGACCCGAATGATGGTGAACCAAGACTAGTCTGGATGCCATGTGTCAAGTACTGACCCAAATTATGGTGACTAGTTAATGCTAAATAATGTACCATGTGTCTTAAGTACTGACCCGAATTATGTTGAGGATATACCATAGGTCTGTGACACTGACCCGAATTATGGTAACTTGCTGACGCTATTGATTTACCATGTGCCAAAGATGTTTGACACGATTATGGTATTTGGTTGATGCTATCGATGCACCACGTCACAATTGCTGACCCAATTATGGTAACTTGTTTTACCATGTGTCATAAGTGTTGACTTGATTATGGTACTTGGATGTTTTATAACCTTTTCTGAGAGAAATTTGTCAACATGAGAGCATCTAGATAGTCATTATGAATGTCTCCCTAGCTAAGAGGGAGTGTTGAATTTTGTTGCTATGGTTCGTCTTCATAATTATTTTTTTTGTCATTGATGTATTTGTAAAGCATGTTCTTTATGCTAATTGTCAAAGAGAAAAATATTAAGGCATGTTTTTCATGTCCTTTTGAAAAGAGAAAATTTGAATTCTTGGAATTTAATTTTTGGCTCCAAAAGAAGTTAAGTTGACTCCCCTCTAGTCAATCGGCCCTATCATGGAGACACCCATTTGACCAACCAAGAAAACTATAAGTAAGGCACTCGACCTCCTCATGAAACACAATTTGGATCATATCATCTTCTGTTCTTACGAAGTTCTATGAGGCAATGATATGAAGTTTCCTGAGGAAGTAATACGAAGTTCTTTGAGGTAGTTATACAAATTTATTTGAGCCAGTGATATGAAGTTTTCTGAGGAGAGATACGAAGTTCTCTGAGGTAGTGATGCGAAGTTTTTTCTTGGGGAAAAGAAAACGAAGTTTTTTTATGAACCAAAGCAAGGAAGAATCTAGGAGATTGAATGCTTTGTTGGAGTAGACCAAGCTAAGACAAATGGACAAATTCTAAGTAGATCAAGCCGATAACAGATTGACTTGTCTAGAGGGTTTTGACCAAGTGTGACCTAGATTGTCAGTTTGACTTTGTAATGAGACTCTTAGTGGAAAGGCAATAGATCAGATTGAGATTGTTGGGCATATTGTTGACTTGACTAGAGGGGAAGCTTGACCAGTTTTGACCTAGCTATGTTGTTGGTTAGTTTGACTTTGTGTTAAGTTTAGGTATGTTCTATGTTTAGAGCAATTTATTTCAATTTTCACAGTTAGCTCAATATCTTTTCCAGATTAGCAATCACATCAGCATTAAGGTAAACTGCAGATAGAACATAAACATAAATCGCAGAAGACAAGCCAAGACAAGATGACACAAGATGTGGCGCTAGCCAGGGACAAACCCTAATGTGGGGAAACCCTTGATCAATTCTTCTTATATGTTCTTCAATAGTTCAGCAGAGAGAGAGAGATAGTACATTTACAATAGAAGTCAACACTTTGACTTATCTAGATAAGAGCATAGATCATCTCTAAGAAGATGATACATGAGATCAGTTGAAGACATGCCGCTTCAACTGATTCTCCAAGGTGACTCCTTCACCTATTGTTGTGCTGCATTTCGTCATCATGCTGCACCTCACCGCGCTGCACCATGCTGCACCCATCATCACTACGATGCATCTCATCATGCTTCATTAATCATGACTGTACCCATCACTGTACTGCATTATGTGCCATTGCTGCACCATGTTGCCATATTGACCTATGCGCTGGCTGCACCTTTCTTGCTTGTTGTCCTTAGCATGCTTGCTGTTGCATGCTAGCTGTCCCTTGCATGCTAGCTGTACCAATACATGCTTGCTGCACTAAGTATCATGTTGTTGTCCCAATATTAGTTTGTTGTCCCTTGCATGCTTGCTGTAACATTGCATGCTTGGTGTACTTGCTGCTAAGTACCATACAACTGTCCCAATGTTAGTTAGCTGTCCCTTGCATGCTGCTCTCCTTTGGAGACAGATGCTCCTGCTGAAACCCCGGATAAACACTTCGGCAGCTCCTTAGCTCCAATCTGCCCCACGAAAAACCCCAGCGTCAGCCTTTTCTGCCCTGTGCGTCAACTTTCCTGGCAGTTTCGGCTATTCTCGGCAGTTTCGGCTATTCCCGGCAGTTCCGGCTTCCACCGTCTGCGTCAACTTTCCCGGTAGTTCTTGGCTGTTCCTGGCAGTTTCGGCATTTTCCCTTTGCGTCATCTTTCCTGGCTGTTTCGGCAGTTCCCGACAGTTTCGGCTATTCCCAGCAGTTCTGGCTTCTGCCCTTTGCGTCAGCTTTCCTGGCTGTTCCGGCAATTCCCGACAGTTCCAGCTGTTCCCGGCAGTTTCGGCTTCTGCCCTCTGCGTCAGCGTTCCCGACAGTTTCGGCTTCTGCCATCTGCGTCTGCTTTCTTGACTGTTCCAGCAGTTCTCGGCAGTTTCGGCGTCTGCTCTCTAGATTAGGGCAACGTTATCCCTTAGGATCTCTCCTCCTACTAAAACCCAAAGACAAGTAGAGAGGAAGAGATCCCAAGTGCGTTGAGATGACTTAAAGGCCACCTCTATTTATACTAAAATGTTGAGCACAAGTGGGGTTTATTTGATTGCTGGCTGACCTTGACGAATTGTCCCATAACACAAATAATTTCATATCTCCATGAATACTTATCGGAATCTGATGATCTTTAGATCAATCCTACACCTCTCGATGAGACGGATCCAAGAAAAATATCAGCTTCCATTAATAAGATTACCCACATGGAGTTTGGCCTTAGTTTCCAATTTTAACACTTCCTCTCAACTAGGGAGAACTCCATCCGCTGATCAATATGTCTGACTGTACTGTCTCTGCCATCAATGCCCTGTACTGCTCTGGTTTGGTTTGCTTTGCTCTGCTGGGCTCTGCTCTGCTGAGCTTTGCTTAGTTCTGCTCTGCTCTGCTGAACCATGAAGAAGAAGAATTGATCGAGAATGTCTCATACCATTCTCTACTGACTCGAAGTCAGTTTCATTTGAAGAGAGTGTGTCATATCACTCTTACTGACCTGAAGTCAGTTTTATTGATCCCAAATCAATATCACAAGAGAGTGTCTCAAACCACTCATACTGGTGCCAGATCAGTTTCATTGATCTCAGATCAAAGGAGGTCATCCTAGCATAGGAAGTACGGTAGATACAATGATGCGTCCATCGATAGTACTACTATGGTCCCTAACCCCATTTCCCTGCTCATTGATCACATGAGAGGTACTTCCCATGAGTCCCAGACTGCATGGGTAGGATGCCTTGACAGGAGAACTAATCATCCTGTCCACAGGAGAACGAATCATCCTGTCCCACAGTTGCCACAGGAGAACTAATCATCCCATCCCACAGGAGAACTAATCATCTTGTTTCACAGTTGCCATGGGAGAACTAATCATCCCGGCCCACAGGAGAACTAATCATCCTGTTCCATAGTTGCCATGGGAGAACTAATCATCCCGGCCCACAGGAGAACTAATCATCCTGTTCCACAGTCGCCATGGGGTATCATAAGGGAAGGTTGAACCTGTCACCCTATACATAGTGCACCACCAGGGGAGGGTGAATCGCCCTGTGGTCGTATGTCGCTCCAAGAAGTACCGTGCACCCCCCTGGAGCTCTCAGAGCTCAATGTGTGCATCATACATGACCCTCATAAGAGGTTCTCTGAACGACACCAAGTCGTTCTCGTAAAGTCAAGAATTTGACCTTTCCCCGGGGCTTTGACAAAATTTTGCGACCTGTACATTAGTCTCAATGCGATGGAGCCTCCTCACTCATCGACTTACCGTATCCCAGATAAGGTAGTATCTGATGTCTATCTGCTGGAGCAATCATCGAATACAGGATTGCTCAACAATCGAATCCCCCCTAGTTGTCACAGAGGATCACGATGGTATTCATCATATGTACAAACAACTCACTAAAGAGCTTCCACAACTAGGCAGCTTCATACGAGATCATACTCGTAGCTATGTATTCGGTCTCGGCGGTGCTTATAGCAATCGACTTCTGCTTCCTGCTCATCCATGATATCGAAGCAGAACCCAAAGAGAACCAACGTTGAGAAGTGCTCTAGTGATCCTCCACACTGCTTGCCTAGTCAGCATTCGAATAATCACGCAGCTTCATATTTCCGGCAGTGTATCTCAATCCATGAGAGATTGTCTCGAAGATATCTCAGAAGATTCTTGGCGCCAATCCAGTGAGGCTTAACCAAATATGAGCTCACCATGCAACTGCAAAACATATGTCCAGATGGAAGTTCACCAAGAACATCAATGCAAATGAGTTTATGAAACTCAACGACATTTCCCCAATCTGGTTCGGCATCATCACCATATAACTTCTGAAAGTTAAGATCCTTGAGGTAGTCATGGGCTTGCAGTTTACCATTCCACATCTGGAATCCAACTCCCTCTTACTTCTGTAAGTGAGAGGGTCTGCACTTGTTTGAAATAGGTCGTCCTCAAAAGGTGCTAGTATGAGAGGTCTATCATCCACAACCTTCAAACAATGGTTTGGATCGACTTCACTCTTAGTGAATCTCAGCTTCATCTGACAGCTATCAATCCTCTCATACTACGCCCGAGGAGTTTTACTTCAAGCCATAGAGGGCTTTCTTCCACCTGCATACGTGAGGTTCCTGATCATGAATCTCAAACCCCTCGGGTTGTTCCAAACCTGTGGACCTGCTACATGAGGGGAATGGTCCCCTTGTAAGATTTTCTTTTAGTACATCTCAGACATGTACTTTCATGCTCTTTTTGAATTCAAGCATCCCTGTCACCATCTGACTCATAGACCTTCGATGCTATGTGTCAATGGACATGGTCCCTAGTGGACTTCCTGCAACTTGATACAACCGTGAACTCAAAAACCTCTTTGACAATTCTATTTTCAAACATGTACCTTTCCATCGATGAGTGCCACCCTATAACCTTTGACTTCCATTGCCGAAATGGACACTAGGTTCTTCTTGTGATCAGGTACATAAAAGAGATTCTGTAAATGAATTGAGTTACCCTCATTCAATTGAGGGGTAATATTCTACACCCTTTTCGGAATAGGTGGCATCGGCTCCAAGTATAATCCCATGATTGTTTCCATCTCTACCAGATTCGAGAGAGCACCCTTCTATCCGATGAGGTGCCTTGAAGCACTACAATCAATAAGCCAGATTCCCAAAGAATCTGAAGGAGAGGGCCAATACAAGATAACGCTTCTTTATCTTATCAAAAACAACATTTGATTCTTCATACCTGGGGTTCCTTGCTTTCTTTGAAGAGTTGGCCATTTCCTTGATGACCTGCATTACTTGTCATTCCTTTGATCATTGAAGATGTCCCTGGAATGATTGTTATCTTCATCAAGAGGTGTCTCTGATTCTCTGCCATTCGGATACTCCTTCGCATAATGGTCGAACTTATTGCAACCAAGGCATCTGCCTTTCCTTCCACCCTTAGATTCAGACTTCCTAATGAAGTGATCTTTAGGTAGGCCATCAGAAACTTACGCTGCGCCACTCTGATAATATTCTCTGCTCCGACTTCACCCTCGGTGAATTTGAAGAGGGATGAGGAACCCATTGATCCTTTTGTCCTTTCCCAACTGTCTTCGGTGATTGCTCTTTCACTCTTGCTTGGGCTTTGTTTTCACCTCAGCTCTGATACCATGTTAAGTTTAGGTATGTTCTATGCTTGGAGCAATTTATTTCAATTTTCACAGTTAGCTCAATATCTTTTCCAGATTAGCAATCACATTAGCATTAAAGTAAACTACAGATAGTACATAAACATAAATCGCAGAAGTCAAGCTAAGACAAGAGGACACAAGATGTGGTGCTAGCCAGGGACAAACCCCAATGTGGGGAACCCTTGATCAATTCTTCTTATATGTTCTTCAATAGTTCAGCAGAGAGAGAGAGAGAGATAGTACATTTACAACAGAAGTCAACACTTTGACTTATCTAGATAAGAGCATAGGTCATCTCTAAGAAGATGATACATGAGATCAGTTGAAGACATGTTGCTTCAACTGATTCTCCAAGGTGACTCCTTCACCTATCGTTGTGCTGCATTTCGTCATCATGCTGCACCTCACCGCGCTGCACCATGCTGCACCCATCATCACTATGCTGCATCTTATCATGCTTCATTAATCATGACTGTACCCATCACTGTACTGCATTATGTGCTATTGCTGAACCATGTTGCCATATTGACCTATGTGCTGGCTGCACCTTGCTTGCTTGTTGTCCTTAGCATGCTTGTTGTCCTTAGCATGTTTGCTGTTGCATGCTAGCTATCCCTTACATGCTAGCTGTACCAATACATGCTTGCTGCACTAAGTATCATGTTGTTGTCCCAATATTAGTTTGTTGTCCCTTGCATGCTTGGTGTACTTACTACTAAGTACCATACAACTGTCCCAATGTTAGTTAGCTGTCCCTTGCATGCTGCTCTCCTTCGGAGACAGATGCTCTGGCTGGAACCCCAGATAAACACTCTGGCAGCTCCTTAGCTCCAATCTGCCCCATGAAAAACCCCAGTGTCAGCCTCTAGGGATAACGTTAGCTTTTTCTACCCTCTGCGTCAGCTTTCCTGGCAGTTCCCACAGTTCCCGGCAGTTTCGGCAGTTTCGGCTTTTGCCCTTTGCGTCAAATTTCCCGGCAGTTCCAGCTTCTGCCCTTTACGTCAGCTTTCCTAGTTGTTTCGGCAGTTCCCGACAATTCCGGCTGTTCTCGGCAGTTCTGGCTTCTGCCCTCTGTGTCAGCTTTCTTGGTTGTCCCGACAGTTCCGACTGTTCCCAACAGTTCCGGCTTCTGCCCTCTGTGTCAGCGTTCCCGACAATTCCCGGCAGTTCCGGCTGTTCTCGACAGTTCCGGCTATTCTCGATAGTTCTGGCTTCTGCCCTTAGCGTCAGCTTTCCCCGCTGTTCCAGCAGCTCCCGACAGTTTCGGCTTCTGCTCTCTAGATTAGGGTAGCGTTATCCCTTAGGATCTCTCCTCCTACTAAAACCCAAAGACAAGTAGAGAGGAAGAGATCCCAAGTGTGTTGAAATGACTTGAAGGCCACCTCTATTTATACTAAAACGTTGAGCACAAGTGGGGTTTATTTGGTTGCTGGCTGACCTTGACGAATTGTCTCATAACACAAATAAATTCATATCTCCATGAATACTTATCGGAATCGGATGATCTTTAGATCAATCCTACACTTCTCGATGAGAGGGATCCAAGAAAAATATCAGCTTCCATTAATAAGATGACCCACATGGAGTTTGGCCCTAGTTGCCGATTTTAACTCTTTGTATATGATTAGAGGTATCTCTGTGGAACTAAAGAATTTCTCTAAGGAAAATGTTGGTGGATGTTCCCCCTTGTGGGTTTCCCAAGGGTAAACTCTTGTGTTCTTTGTTTGGCTATCTCTTCTTGATCCTACTGTCATAAATGTTTTATGGTTGATGTCTTCTGTGTAATTACTTAATGATGGAATAATGGATAAGAATGTGAAACATAACTAAATCATTAGAAGTAATTATCAATATAGAAAACCCTACCAAAAATCAATGGCCTTGTTACAACAAAATTTGGCACCTAGTGAAAAGCCTTACTAGATGATCTAAACAATGTGCAACATGCGTGAGTGTTACCAATATCACCTCAACAACACAAGGAAGGCTTCCTTGGTAGGGCTTATGGATTAAAGAATCCATGGATCTTAAGCTATGTGCTCCTGGAGGATCCTACAATAAAACTAGTCATTGCATTAGGGTATGTCAAATTATAGTTTGCAATGGATGAAAGAGTAAATTCAAGGTCAAGGTTCAAGTGGCTTATAGATCAATCTAAAGGCTAGGGTTTAGCATAAGGATTCTCAAATAGGTTACTCAAGCACACCAAAGCAAGAAAAACTCAACGCTGTTATAAACTATGGTTTTAGGGCAGCATATTGTAGCAAAACTAAAGTTCATGAGAGAAGCAAATATAGTCGTTAAAATATGTTTCAAAATTACATGGAATGGAGGCTAAATTTAAGATTGAATTGAGGATAAATTTACTCCATATTTTGATGGTTATAATAATGTATAACAACAAATAAAAAATGATGTTAACCTTAGAAAATCACTGAAAAATGCACGAGAAACTTTTAATAAGCTTCTCTAATGCACTTGTAAATAAACCCTATCCATAAGGTATACACAAGAAGTCATTTAACACTAATAACACACAATTTTGCTGCAATTAACCCTAATTTACCATGAAATACAAATAAAAATGAATTTAGGGTTTTAAATAGAATGCCAAAAATGATAAAGATGAGTGCTTTATCAATCTAGGCCAAATGGAGTCTAGGATATAAACCAATCTAATAAAAATAAAAATGAATTTAGGGTTTTAAATAGAATGCCAAAAATGATAAAGATGAGTGCTTTATCAATCTAGGGCAAATGGGGTCTAGGATATAAACCAATCTCAGGTTTATTAATGAGGAATTCTAAGTGCAAACAAACTAGGGCAAATAAACTTACCCTAGGGTTTAGGATACAAACTAATCTAGGGTTTATTCAAGGGCAATTCTAAATGGAAACAAACTAGGGCAAATAAACTAACTCACCTTAGGGTTTGCAATTTAGGTTCTCGATTTTTCGAATGATTAAGGGGAAGAAAATGATACGAACAAAATTTCGTAATATATATATAGTGCAAACAAACTAGGGCAAATAAACTTACCCTAGGGTTTAGGATACAAACTAATTTAGGGTTTATTCAGGAGCAATTCTAAATGGAAACAAACTAGGGCAAATAAACTAACTTACCTTAGGGTTTGCAATTTAGGTTCTCGATTTTTCGAATGACTAAGGGGAAGAAAATGATACGAACAAAATTTTGTTATCATACAAATATTCAAAATATCTGGAATATGAGATATATATATATATATATATATATAGCTAGGTGGGAGTGCCCTTTGTAAGGAGTTAGACGCATGTCCTTTCATGTGTCTCTCCATTAACTCTTAATTAATATTAATATTATTATTTATTGATATAGTTATGTTCATGACATTGCCTTCCCCTTTTAGAAATGCTTTATCCTCAAAGCATATTGATGAAAATACTTGATAACTTTTTTTTTGCCTTGTATTGTCTTTTCGTCTTTCCCAAAACTTGGAACTGTCATCTTTGATGATACAAGATGATCTGAACTTCTAATTGTGGTATAAAATTGTCATACTGTGAAATGATCTAATCATCCCAAATCAATCTTCTATGGAGCCCTACGGTTATTGATACCTGGGATGAATTCTTATCATAAGACTTAATTTCACTAACATCAATATTTTTCGGAACATAACTTCGTTGTTTCCTTCCCATATGATGTTGATACTTTTGTTTGTTTGTTTGTCAAGTTGTCTGTGATCCTCTAGGCTTGACTTGTGGCTTGAGGAGCTGCGACTCAGGGGCATCTAAGCCATCAAAGTCACCCGCGGATCGCACCTGGCCTGGGTCACACAAGCCCTTAGCTAACTAGATTTTTAGCATGTCTCCTCCCCCTAGCACAGGGCACAACCACCCCATGTGAGGTTTGATTCTGGGCAACCTTGCTGACGAGGCCCATCCTCAATTGGTTGTGCTAGTGGGACTTGACTATGGTATTGATACTTTAACTGATTAAGGTACCTGCTTTGATGATGAGGATGTCGATGAGGTATTTTTGTAACTTGTTTTTCCCTTAGCATGCTCATGGTGATTTCTTGATTTTCTTTAGGTATATGACTTTAGCTTCATGCACAAATGTTGCTTGGTAGATCGCTGAACGTTCACTTGGTATTTCTGTAGTTTGATCTACAACATCAAAATATGTCTTCAATTTAATTGGATCAAAATCTTTCGAAATTGTGATATTATTTGGATCAATGTTTGTTCCCTTTTCCTAAACTTGATTTCTGAAGATTTCTATGCTTCTTTTGTGATGAGTTCTTCTAATTTGTTCTCTAGTGATTTCTTATAATTTTTAAGTTAAATAATCTGGGTAAGTAGATTTTGATAATGATTGTTTAGATGTGAATGCTCTTCGTTCTTTGGATTCTCTACTTTATCATTAGTGTCTTTATTATCATCTTTTAAACTGTTGATTTCTTTTAATAATATTTGATTGAGATTTTTTAAACGCACATTTTCGTCTTCTTTCTTAGATAGACTCTTGTTGAGTTTCTTCTCGATACCTTCCTTTTCCAGTTCTAATTTTTGCTTCATAGCCTTGGACTTCTTGACCTGCACAAGTAATTTCTCACTGTGATCTTTTAAGCGAGAAATTTCACTTTCTTTTTCTATTGATTCTCTGTAAAACATATCCTCGAGCTCTTTGTATTTTTGTTGTGATACCCTTTTGCTTTGTTGCAACTTTGCAAGTTTGTCTTCTAAATTTTTTTGTTTGTATTTGTGTATTATCTTGATATTCTTATATAATAAATAATTTCCCACACATTGGACAACAATGTTTGCCATTTTTAAGAATCAACCTATAGGCAAATTTTGTTTCACAAAACGAACATTTAGTACTAAAAATCGACTTATATATGGAATTCATTATTCACGTTTTCGTTTATTCTTCAACTATACTCTTTTATTATTATAAGTGTACAAAACACGAGAATGCAAGGATATTTTATCAAAGTCTTCACTTCTTATCATATAATAAGGATTTTTCTTTTCATATATATTTTCCTCCTTTGCTAAACCCTCTCTCTCTCTCTCTCTATATATATATATATATATATATATATATATATATCTTTTGGAACTATACTAAAATTAAAAATGTTTTTTTTTTCTTTTCCACAAATACATATAACACTTCTAAGGTTTTAACTTTAAAAGAACTTTTTTATATTAATTACTCAACCACTTTTATAATCCTAAAAACCACCGTTTTAAGGTTGGCTCGTCTCATTATCCCCACTTATGGAGTGAATGTAAAAAGTCACGTCTTGTAAATATAAAGTCATGGCCTTTTCTCTTATAGTTGGTTGTGATGCACAAGTAGGAAAGAATTAATTTATGCATGGATAGTATAACGATTAGTGTGTGGACTGTGTAGATGAAACATGCTTGTATGGACGAATAACTTGTGGTAGTGTATGGGCGGCGGCATACAATGGAGTTGAGTGTGTAGCTTGGTAGTAACACTAGCATGGCGGTAGTGCTTGGCGACACGAGAATAGTGATGATGAACAGTGTGGCGATAGGGAATCAACGATGGTGGAAATGTATGCCATTAGCGGTTATGATAATGACAATTATGGCCATTAGTAGTTGTATGGATGGAAAGATGTGGCAGTAGGTTGATCGAGTGGTAGTGGGGAGTGACAGGAATGCAATGACTAAAGGTGGTGGCGGTTGGCGGCGTAGGGGATGGTGGCTAGAGAAGTTAGCGATGGCTGGAGACTTGCCCTCAACACCTTTTATTTTTTTTGTTTATTTTAAATGATTTATTATTTATTTTTAATTATATATATATATATATTTTTTGTTATATAATTTTTTTTCCTTGTTAATGGCCAAGGGCAAGATTTTCTTTTTTTGGTAAATTATTGCCTTCAACGACCAAGGGCTTGAGTCTCAACAAGACATGCAGAATGGAGAAAGTGCAAAAGTATTTGTGTGGCTATGACAGTGAAATTCTGACCAAGGGTTGATGCTCAAAGGCTGAGATCGAAGAACGAGGCTCTGATACGGAATGATATGATAAAAAAAATCATTATCATGCAGATATTTAGTATATCTGGAATGTAAGAATATCCATTATAGGATATATATGTTTGAATGTATAAGTGATATGATTGAATGCAATGAGGGTCTCATATATATAGTGACGAGAGGTTGCCTTTTCATGAACTATCATGTCCTAACTAACATATATGTCCTTTCATGTGTCTCCTCATTAACTATTAGTTAATTTTAATATTATTATTTATTAATATAATTATTTTCATAACAAAAACCCATCTTAATTCCTCAAATACTTAGAGGAAGGGCTTAGCTCAACAAGGAATAATGAAGCAAATACCAAATAAACTAACATAGCACAAGAACATACATCTCATGGAACATAATACCAAGATAAAGCAAATAAACCAACTTACGTTACCATGCAATATCTAAGATCCACCATAACCATCCATGAAAAGAGATCACAGGACATCCAAGATCCATCTGAAAAAAGTCATTCTACTAGTCCTCCATTGCTGGCTCTATGTCATGAGACCTCCTAAATTTCCTACCCTCCTCGAATTTTACATCCCAACTGATAATGGCTCTCCTCTGTCTTGCAATGTAGGCCCTGTAGGCTTTTGATACTTCACTATAGCCCAAAAACAATGCCCTTCTTTGATGAGTGCTCCAACTTAGTCCATTTCTTTATAGGAATGTGGACATAAACTAGACTACCAAAGATGTGCAGATGGCTCACCTTCGGTCTCTCTTGTGTAACATCTCCTTAGGAATCTTGTCCTCCAATACCCTGTGAGGACTCCTGTTCTACAAGTAAACAACTGTATTGCAGGTCTCTGCCCACAAAAACATAGGCAAGTCTTGATCATAGATCATTGCCTTTGTTGCTCCTAGTATGGTCCCCGTTCTTCCTTTTTGCAACCCCATTTTGCTGAGGGATGTAAGGCACTATGAGTCAATGTTGCACAAAGCGAAAGCGAAGCGGAAGCGTTTTTTGGAAGCGGGGACGTCGAAGCGTCATTTTCCAAAAATCTAGGAAGCGAAGCGTCCACGGAATCTGCTATATATATATATATTTTTTTTATATTTTTTTCCATTTATACTCAAAACAAACATCCCAAATACCAAATTAATTGTAGAAGACATGAAAACATGCATATTTTTGCATAAATCAAGATAGATATAACACCCATTGTACATTAATGATCTAGAATCTAGATTCTTCTCCTCTTGTCTAGCCTTTGCCTCTACCTCGATTGTCTAGGGATATTAGTCAACATTGCCCAATTTTGATCAAACTACCTAATTCAAGACTTAAAATATGGTAGAAAAAGCTTAACATGTTTGATCGATGATTTTGACTTGATTGAAAGGTAATTTTTTGCTAAGGGCGTGCCGCGTGACAAAGGAGTTCAACAATTAACACCACCAACACTAGGGTACATATAGGGCTTGGTGCTCTTGATTAAATGCTAATCGCATACCTTCATACTTGATATAATCTAATGAAATGCCAAAATCCCATTGATCCTGAATTCCTGAAAACTGTTAAGTCTGCTGAATTTTGAATAGGATATGAAATTCTATTTTCTCCATATGAAGTCCAATGAGGCTGGAACCACTCTCAAACATCCTGAGTCATTTCATGGTAATGTTAAAAATTTAAGTAAAAGGATGAAAATGAAAAATAAAGGAGAATGTCACTTTTACTTTAAGAATTTAACATTACCATGAGGGAGCATCTGCTATATTTATATTTTTTTTTGGCTTCATTCGTCACCCTAACCCAAGGTGGACCCACCCCCAACAAGAAAACTCACCTAAAATTAAAAAAAAAAATTGAAAAAAAAACGATTTTCTAAACGCTTTTCCGGAAGCTTTTCTAGAAGCGTACGCTTCCTCCTCCGAAGCGGCACGCTTCCGACGCCTGAAGCGCCGTACGAAGCGCGCTTCGGCGCTTCGGAAGCGGCGCTTCCGTACAACGCTTCCAAATTTCCAGGAAGCGGCTGAAAAAGCCGAAGCGCCGCTTCCGGCCAAGCTTCCTAGGCGCTTCTGTATGGGACGCGCTTCGGGGCTTGGAACCGTGGGGGGGGAGCGCTTCGTGCAACACTGCTATGAGTTCCTTCTTGATCCTTGCTTCCCTGCATAAATCCTAAAACTCATTAGAGGTATACTCACCCCCATTATTAGATATCAATCCCTTAATCTTCTTCCTAGTTTGGTTCTCCACAAGAGCTTTGAACTCTTGAAACCGATTGAAGACCTCACCCTTGGTATTCAAGAAGTAGATCCAAGTCTTCCTAGAATAGTCATCTATGAATGTTGCAAAGTACCTAGGCCCCGTGATTGATTACATTGACATAGGACCACATATATCTGAATGCACCAAGTCCAACACTCCCTTGGACCTGCTCTCACTGTGAGGAAAGGCTACCTTGGCATGCTTGCTAAGCATACACCCTTTGCACACTCCCTCCTACTCCTCCTTGATCTGCGGAGAACCCATAAGCATCCTCCATAACATAGGAAGAGCCTTGTAGTCTAGGTGTCCCACCCTCCTGTGCTAAAAGCTCACTCTATCATCATCATGTACAAGGGCCTTCTTTAGTTGACCTCTCTACATGTATAGGTTGTTCTACTTGCTCCCCTTGACTCGCCTCACACTAGGATCAAATCCTTTTGGCCTAGCAACTACTTCACCTCCTGTGAAATTGACCTCTAGTCTTCTGCCCTCCATGGTCAAAACTGAAAGGGGATTCTTCTCCAATCCTGACACAAACATCGCCTCCTTCACCTCCATGATACTTCCTGAGTCCATCTAAAACTGTATGCTTCCGATGCCCTCTACTGCAAACTTGGCATTGTCACCAAGCTCCATATATAGATATGTTAAAGTTGGCAACTATGGCCAAATTTCACCTTGGGACAAATCATTTGACGGAGATGATGATTGCATTAAATTCCTCTTTTCGAGAGGAGCAAGATTGATATAAAAATCATCTAATCTGGACAAGCAGAAGTGCGTTTTTGAATTTATACCCACACGTGCAAATTGTTCAGGTCGACCACATCATCATGTAGGCTAATGAAGCCCAATGGACGTGTCACTTCATCCTCAACGACTTGTATAAATACAAGTGACCTCTCACCTCATTTGGCATCATCACAACACATCATTTTCTCTATCCTCATCTGATTGGGTTGTACAAAATTGCAGTCAACCCACTTTCTCTCACGTGCGGATTTCAAGGGGCTCTTTTGACTGTGTTGACTTTTTTGTTTGCAACTGAAGTTTGACCAACGTTGACCGAGGTGTTTTTGACCAGTTTTGATTGCGATTTTTGGAGGATTATTTATGCTTCTCTAGGCCGCATTGTTAAGCACAGAAATCGAGAAAATCTAGGCACTTTGACCAACGTTGACCTCAGGGTTGACCGCATAAAATTACAACAAACTCTCTTTCCTTTGACCGAATTTGACTAGATTTTGAAGGATTGTTTTGGGTTGAGTTTGACCAATAAGGAATGCCAGGTTTGACTAAGGTTGATTGAGCTCAAGGAGGCAAGTTTGACAACTGGGTTGACCATCTTTGACTTTTTGGTTATGGCTGAGTTTGTCTGCAATTGGCTGCAGATTTGACAGGGTTGTTTCTTTTGTACTCTCTCTCTCTACTGAACATTTGATATAATAGAATAAGAATTGATCAAAGGGCTTTACCCACATTAGGGTTTTTCCCTAGCATCCGCCAAATCTGGTGTCCTTTTGTCTTGGCTTGTCTTGTCTTCTACATTTTATTTTATGTTCTATCTACAGTTATTGTCAATGTGATTGCTATTGGAAACTAATTTGGAAATTGTCATTGGGCTGCTTAAAGTACATTGAAGTAATTGTGCTAAGCATAGAAAATACCATTATTAACTAAATTTAACATGGTATTAGAGCCCAAGTGAAGACAAAGCTCAAGTAAGAGAGAGAAAAGCAATCACCAAGAAAGATTTATTGGATAAGTTTTAATGGCTTCTTCATCTTACTTCAAGACCGAGGACAAGCTCAATGACAAATCTAACTATCATGCATGTAAGATGACTTTGGACTTGACTTTGGAGGAGCATGGAGTGCTGGACTATGTGTAGGAAAAAGTGGTGGAACCTTCTTCAAATGCACCAACTACTGCTAAGACAAAGTATAGAAAAGGTGAGATCAAAGCAAATAAAATTTCAGTTGACTCTATTCAAAAGCATTTGGTTGCCTATATTTTTAATTTGGAAACTTATAAGGAGATAAATGATAAGCTGGTTGGGATGTTCAAAGTGAATATTGCAAATCAAATCCTCTTTCTCAAAAATAGGTTGAAGGACATCAATATGGATAAAGGGGAGTCGATCTAATCCTACTTCATGAGGATCACTCAAATCAAGAATGACCTTATATTTATTGGAGAAGTTATTGCTAATAGGGAGCTCACTCTCATTGCACTTGGGGGTCTTTCAAGAGCATGAGATGTGTTTAACACCACCATTCTCAACAATGACAAGTTCCTAGTTTTGATGAATTATTGGTTAGATGCATTCAAGAGGAGACGAGGGTGATGGAGAGACACAAGCCTTCAAATGGAAATGAAACCACTGCTTTCTTCGCTCATGCGAAGAAGAAAAATAATGCTAGTCCAAGGAGACAAGCTTAAGGGTTCAAGCAGGGATTCAAAGAAGGAAGAAAAGGAATGTGTTTCAATTGCAACAAGTTTGGCCACTATGCTAGAGAGTGTCCTCACAAGAAGAATTCTCCAAGGGATGGTGACAACAACAACAACAATTTCAAAGGCAATGGCAATAAAAGAAACAACAAGCTCAACAATAAATGAAAAGGGAATGTTCCTGCTACTCGATATGGAAATGGTCGACCTCCCAAAAGATCGAGAAATTCCAGTTATGGGGAAGTAATGTTGTAGAAATATAAAAGGAGTTTTATCTTATTTCCTTTCTACCCACTGCGTCTCCTTTGGATACTTTGGATCATTGGTTGATTGATAGTGGAGCCTCAAGGCACTTCACTAGGTACAAAGAGGCCCTCTCAAAATTGATTGAAAAGAAGACTAATATGGAGATCATACTTGGAGACAATGCCACCTACCCCGCGAAAGGGATGTGTACTATTAAACTCCACTTGAATCAAGGTCAAACCATTAATCTACAAGAAGTATTGTATGTGCCTGATTTGAAGAAGAAATTGGTGTCTATTTTTGCGATGAAAGATAAAGGCTTCATGGTAGCATTCATTGATGGAAAGTTACGTATTTGGAAAAGAAACACTAAAGATGCATTTACACTTGGATTTAGGGTTCATGGTCTCTGTCAAGTTGGAGGAAGTCTTTTGGGAGCCTTGGCTTGCGATACTTCTGTTCAATCTGAATTATGGCACTAGAGATTTGCCCACCTTCATTACAAAGCCTTACCTGGGGTAAGGAAGATGGTCACAGCTATGCCTGAGTTCAACATGAACCATGAAGGAGTTTTTCAGGGTTGTAGCTGGGAAACTTACAAGGGGACCATTCCCTTCAAGTGAAAGCCAAACTACTAATATTCTTCAATTGATCCATTCTGAACTATTTGGTATGTTGCCCGTAACATCATTTGTCGGATACTTATACTATGAAATTTTTGTGGATGACTTCTCTCGCAAAACATGGATCTATTTCTTGAAGAAGAAGGATGCAGTGTTCAAATGGTTCCGTTCTATATTGAGGACCAACAATGGAACAAAATATGAATCAAATGAATTCAATGAATTTTGCAGAGACGCTGGCATTAAGAGAGAGTCAACCATTCCATACACTCCTGATCAAAATGGAGTTGCTGAAAGGATCGAACAATTATGGAAGTCGTCTGTGCCATGCTCCATGATCAAGGTCTACCAAAGTTCTTATGGGGAGAAGTTGCTAACACTGCCGTGTATGTTCAAAATAGGAGCCCGCATCAAGCACTGGGTTTTAAGACTCCCGACAAAGTTTTCACTCGTAAGAAACCTGATGTTTCTCATTTTAGAATTTTTGGTTGTCCCATATATTTTCATGTGCCTAAAGAGAAAAGAAACAAGTTGGAAGCATATGAGAAGAAAGGTATATTTGTGGGCTATAATGAAAATTCAAAGGCATATAGAATCTATGTGCCTGGTCAAAGAGACATGGAAAATTAGAAGAAAAGGATAAACTATTATGATTTCAAGACAATACTAAGGTTTTGGATGATATTCTTAGTAGTCAAAGATCCCTTGCTATCAAAACTGGTCTTGGTTTTTATGAAACTGTTGAAGGTGAATCTAGCTTACAGGGTGAGGCAAGGAACTCTAATGCAAAACCTGAAATGCTCAACAAGGAGCTAAGAGGTCAACCCCAGCAACAACCAAGGAAAGAAATTCTTCAAAGAAAATCTGTTGCTCCTAACTGTGGAAGTGATAGACAGTTATTTCCTCCAATGAATAATTTTGAATGTTATGAATGTCATAATCTTGGACATGTTGCAGCCAGATGCAGAAGTAGAATGGTTCAAGACCATCACACAGAAAGATCATCACGTTCCAGGTACTTTAAGGGATATTGTTTTGCTTGCAATATGTTTGGTCACAAAGCTATTGATTGCAATAAAAGGAATATGAAACATGTAAGATGTTATGCATGTAACAAGTTTGGACATAAAGTAAAGGAATGCAAGAGCAAAATTCGGACACCAAAGCAGAAGGAGCATACATCATCTCAATCCCAGGTATTGAAGAAGACAGAATTAGTGTCAGAAAGATGTGGCATAACTCAGTTAGCAAACATAATAGACCCAGGGGAAGCTGAAAGTGTAAACCTTCAGTATTCCAATTTGCATACGTAGCTATTATGAAGAGAAGTCGCGTATATACGCGAGTTAAAGGCTGCAGAGTCGCGTATATGGAGCTCTGAAGAAAAAGCAGCAGAACAGACTCAGGAAAAGAAGTCTGATATGGTTCGGTCATGGTATATGTTGGTTGGCACAGGTTCAGGGGGAGCATATGCTTCGAATAATGCATTGTTGGCATTATGGTTAGAAGTCTTTGGTGATAATGCTTATGTGGCTAAATGATACATCTTGCTACTTATTGTTGGTTGGCCAAGAGAATGGTATTGCAGGTTACAGGTCTGGATGCTGGTGACAGATGCTTATGGTGCAGATCATATATGGTGTACGATAGTTGCTGATGACTATCATGGTCTTGTTTAGATTGCTATAAAAGTCATGAATATCATTTGGTGTAAAGGTCTTGCAAAGACCTAATTTGTACTCGCACTATGCATGGGAAGAATGATGTAATAATTTCTATTTTCAGTCATGTATAAACATTTGGTATACCCCCACTTGGTTGGGTGGATGAGTCAAAGTGGTGTATCCCCACTTAGTTGGGAGATTGATGTATGTATGAGTCATTGGTGATAGGAAGGTCATACTCAGTTGAGTTGTAGAGTCATGTTATTCTTTTGAAAAATGTTTTTGCAGACTCGGCATGTGCTAAGGGGGGAGCATGGACGGATTGATACATCTTAGCATGTACAAAGGGGGAGCTTAATTAGAGATTTCAGCATGTACTCAGGGAGAGTATGGACAACAGAATGTATATCAATGGAGAGAATATCTTGGTCTGCCCTTTGCCCTTGATGTCAAAGGGGGTGAGTGACTTGGTGTGGTTGTTGCCATCAAGTCCAAAGGGGGAGATTGTTGGCATTATGATACAGGTATGACACAAGTGTTGTCTTTGATGGCAACTCTCTCAAATGAGAGATCGCAGTATAGCAGGTAAACAACAAGAATGAAGAAAGAAAGATATACGCAGGTTCACCATTGACCAAGCCGCGTATACACGCAGGTTCACTGTATACAAAGTCGCGTATACGAAAAGGTATACGCAGGTTCACTATATACCAAGTCGCATATACACGTAGGTTCACTATATACAAAGGCGCGTATATCGTACACACGCACTTTCACAGAAGGAAGGCGCGTACATGTTGAAAAACTAAGTTTTGGTCTGTGGTATTTGGACCATGGTATTTTGTTATTGGTCCATGGTATTTGATCCGAGGTATTGACCCCAGGTATTGGGTCCAAGGTATCAGTCCTACGTGGTTTTGGACCATGGTATTGAGAGAGGCCTAAACCTATATAAGGAGAAGAAGATCATCAGGCCAAAGTGCAAGTGTGCAAGTGATGAATATCTGATGAAGTGTGAGATCTAGTATGCAGGTTATGGGTATATGATGCTTTGCTAAGGATGCACCTATGTGGGGAATGAAGATTGATGGAATGGGATCATGAAGACTAAAATGGATTATCATTATATGGTATGATCATAAATAGTTCAGATCTGAATACTGACGCATGTCTTATCCTTTATATCTGATGATCTGGGTATATCTGAAGTAGAAAATTGCAGCGAAGGTGTATGTAATTATTTTTAGATTTGTACGCTGGTTCCCTTTGGTGAAAGGACGTATACATGTTGGTTCGACACAGCCAAGTAGCGTATACATTATGAGATTTGATATTTGAGGTTGTTATTGGTTCTAGTGGTTGTTGCAGAGTTCTGGGTTCTGCTCTGTGTTCTGGTGACTGTGTTTTGACGACAAGGTTTTAGTGATTCAGTTGTTGGGTGATTCAGAGATTGATGATGCAGATATAGTTGATGGTCGTATTGCAGTGGTGATTGATTTTGTATTGATGGATCCAGTCTGAAAATTTATGAAACGTGGTCCTTGGAAGAAAAGAGAAGGTCGTAACCTTTTGTAGGTCAGCGCCTACGTACTAATAAATATATCGGCTAGTACAAGAGCTAGGGGGTTGTAGCTCCCTTTCAGTAGAAGCTGGAGAATGAGAGAAGGTTGTAGCCTTCTGCAGGTGGGTGCCTGCGTACTGGTATGAGCCTGCGGTAGTACAAGATTGTAAACAGGTTTTTCTTATCTTAAAGAAAACAACAGCAGGTGGTTTTTGTCCCGCATTGGGTTTCCACCTTATATCATGGTGTTCATGTGTGTCTCTTATGTGTGATGATCTATTCTGTTTTTAGTACCAATGTTTTAAAAAACGGCCGAATCGAATCCGAAACGGCCGAGTTGATCCGAGTCGTTAGGATTTTTTGTGACCCGACAGAAAAAAACGAAACGAGAGGCCGAATCATGATTGACTCGGTCAACCCGGCCGGTTCCGCAATAACTCGGCCGAGTCAATGACTGTGGCTTGAAACCCCAAAAAAATGCGTTTTTTCGTATTTTTTTTTAAATTTTTTAACTGTTGGCTGAGTGTTGGGGACTCCAAGGTGTTTTATAAATTAGTTAAATGCTATTTGGGGTCCATTCCCCTTTCCCAAACCCTATTTAACCCACTCAAATGCTCTCATTCTCTCACAACCATCTCATGCATTTGAGTGAGAACTTCAGTGAGAGTTAGTGAGCAGTGCTTGAGTTTGTTTTTGGAGTAGCAGTGAGGAGCCTTGGGCAAGCATTGTAGCTGGAGTGAGGAGCTTCTTGGGCAGCCATTTGGAGCAACATTGAGGAGTTGATTCTTGGAGCAAGCTTGAGGAGGAAGTTTGTGCCTGGAGGTATTTTTTTCATTTCTACAAATCTGTTTTTGTTTATTAAATTTTAGGTGCATATCTAGAAAGCCTAGAGGAGAGTGTTTTTTGTGAACGAAATGAACATTGAATCAATGTTTTTTTTTTTTTTTCATTTTCAGATTGTGTGCTTTCATTTCCTAGTAAAAAAATGGCACCTAGAGCGAGAGATCCTGCTTGGGCATATGTTGAAATGGTTGATAGTGAAATGCATTGCAAATTTTGCCATAGGAAAATTAAGGAAGGTCCTGGGGGCATTAATAGGCTGAAACAACACTTGGCGGGGATTAGAGGCCAAATTACTCCATGTACCGCACCAGAAATTTGGGATATTAGGAAGCAATTGTTAGACAGCTTTGAGAAGTTTAAAGAAGATAAGACTAGGCAAAGAGAGTTAGAGGCTGAAATTGGGAGGAAGAGGGAGATACAAAAAATGATGGCTACCAACCCCCATTATGATTTTGAGGGTTCTTCCTCTATCCCTCATACTGATGCATCCAACACCTTCTGATATGTTCCTCCCTCTTTTGGTTCTGTTCAAGATAAGGGAAAGGGTAGAATGAAAAAGTGTGATATGACTATCAAAAGTTATTTCACTCCCTCCTCTCCATCAGATGCACATGGTTCTCAAGCTAGTAAAAGTCAAATGCAACCCACTTTAGATGACCATTGGAAGAAAGAATTGAGGGAGACTGCTTGTGAGTACATAGCTAGATGGTGGTATGATGCTGATATCCCCTTCAATGCTTCCCGTTCACCATATTATGAGCCTATGTTTGATGCCATACATGCTGTTGGAAAAGGCTTCAAAGGCCCTACTATGCATGAGCTAAGGGGATATCGTTTGCAGAAAGAAATTGACTCCATTAATGAGTATTTGAAAGATTTCAAGGACTCATGGGCAAGAACAGGATGTACCATCATGTCAGATGGATGGACTGATCAAAGAAGCCGTACCATCATAAACTTTCTTGTCTTCTGCCCACGGGGAACCATGTTTTTAAAATCAGTTGATGCATCTGATAAGGTAAAAGATGCGCATTTGTTGTTTCAGCTATTGGATCAGGTTGTTGAGGAGCTAGGGTTGGCTAATGTTGTTCAAGTCATCACAGATAATGCCTTTAACTATGTTCTTGTTGGTAAACTGTTAGAGGAAAAACACAAGACCATCTTTTGGACCCCATGTGCTGCACATTGCATAGACCTCATGCTTGAGGATATTGGAAAAATAGATTGTGTCGAAAACACTGTAGATCATGCCAAAAGCATAACAAAATTTATCTACAATCATTCATTGATTTTGAGCCTCATGAGGAAACACACTGGGGGCAAGGATATTATTAGGCCTGCCATCACTAGATTTGCTACTCATTTTTTGACATTGCAATCTATGCTTTCCCAAAATAGAAACTTGCAAAAGATGTTTTCCAGTAGTGAATGGAATCAAAGCAATTGGTCTAACAAATCAGAAGGCAATGAATTGAAAAAGAAAGTTAATGAAGAAAATTTTTGGAGAAAGGCAGCAGAGATTGTGAAGCTTGCTGAGCCACTGGTTAAGGTGTTGCGGTTGGTGGATGGGGAAAGGTTGGCTATGGGCTTCATTTATGAGGCTATGGATCAAGCAAAGGAGCAAATAAAGAGGGCATACAAGGATAGAGTGGCTAAGTATGGGCCCATTTGGGCAATCATTGATGAAAGATGGAACAATCAACTCCATCGCCCTATACATGCAACTGGGTATTTTTTGAACCCACGGTATCATTATAAAGGTAAGGAGTCAGGAGCTTCGAGGGGGGAGGTCAGAGATGGACTGATTGACTGCATTGATCGCATGATCCCATTAGAGTCTGATCAGTTGGAGATACACCGACAGGTCACGACCTTCAGCAATGCCTCGGGTACCTTTGGGAAGAACCTAGCAAAGATTGCAAGAGAAGCAGATGAGCCAGGTAAACAAAAATTTCAATTTTCAAATTCTTAATAGTTTTACTTTTTTTTAAAATTTTTGTTAAATCGTTTATAATTTGAAAGTTGGATATAATTTGTAATTTTGTTGAGCTAACTCATTACACTCCTATGTTTTTTGCAGCGCAATGGTGGGAGGCTTTTGGTGGCCATTGTCCTGAATCGCAGAAGTTTGCAATTCGTATTTTGAGTCAAACTTGCAGTGCTACTGGGTGTGAGCGCAATTGGTCTGTCTTTGAGAGGATTCACACAAGGAGGAGAAACCGTTTGGATCAACATTAGATTGGGTAGTGGAGAGTCATCCAGTAGAGTTTGATCCTGATGAGGATCTTGATTTATATTTAGATGTCGAGGCATCAATTGAACATGATGTTCAGTTGAATGCAGATCCCAATCCAGCCTCAGTCTCACAGCCAGCATGGACTCCAGTTGCAGGCGCTTCCTCTGCTCAGCCACGGCAGAAGCGCAGTCGCATATCTTCTCTATCTCAGCTTGCATCTGCTGCAGTTGCACAACCTGCTAGTGATACCACTTCTACAGTTGCAGTTGGAGATGATGATGATGATGAGGAGCCATGGGGCCCCCTGTCTGACTCTGATGATGATCCGGAGATTGATCAACATGATCTTGGCTCCTCTGGCAGTAGCTACTAGCCAGTAGTAATGGAGTCTGGTCACAATTTTCTTTTGTTGTAGAGGCCATTTCTAGCCTCCTTGGTTATGTGTTTTTTGTTTTGAATCTTTGATCATGTATCAATATGTCTATGTATTTCCATTGGACAGTGCACTGGGTGCCATTTTGATATAATGGATATATTCATCAGCCTACTTTGATCATATGTTGTCTTCCATCTATATTATAATGCTGTGTGTTTGGAAACATGAATGAAAATCTTTAAAATTATGTTTAAAATCTTTAAAATTATGTTTTTTTATAAACAAAATAAATATTTAATGTATTTTTTACAACGACCGAGTCATTGAAATCGAGCCGCCCGAGTCGATACTGAGTCGGAGTCGGAGTCGATCCTCGGCCGAGTCGGAGTTTTAAAACATTGGTTTTTATTGCACCTGATTACTGTTTATATGGTTAATGATGTTCTGATGCACTGATTAAAGATCAACATATGATGAATTAACTGAATCATAAGTTTGCTGGATATGCGCTAGTTGCATTAAACACAGTTGCGTGTACACGCGAGTTTCCTTAACTGAAGTAGCGTATATGAATCTGATTATGGAAATAAAAAAGTTATTGATTTGCTAATACTGATTCCCCCCCCCCCCTTCTCAGTATTATTTCCAACAGTGTATATACGGAAGGACAAGTTCGTAGTCACCTCAAAATGGCTATACAAAATCAAACATGGAGCAGATGGGAGTGTTGAGAAATGCAAGGCTAGGTTCATTGCTTGAGGCTTCTCTCAAAAGAAAGGAGTGGACTACGACGAGATATTTGCATCGGTTGTCCGATATATCATATCCGATCCATTATTGCTCTTGTTGCCACTCAAGGATGGAGCGTACATCAAATGGATGTTAAGACTGCTTTCTTGCATGGCTTGCTTAAGGAGGAAGTCTACTTGGAACAACCTCAGGGGTTCGAAGTACAAGATCGAAGGGCGCACATATGCAGGTTGAAGAAAGCTCTCTATGGGTTGGAGCAAGCCCCTAGGGCCTGGTATGAGAGGATTGATAGCTATCTTATGAAACTGGGATTTACGAGGAGCGATGCTGATCCTAACCTATACTTCAAGGTTGAAAAGGACATGCCTCTCATTTTGGTTCTTTATGTAGATGATCTATTTCTGTCAGGTGCAAACCCTTTCATTTATCAATGCAAGAGGGAGTTGGCTTTCGAGTTTGAGATGAAGGACCTAGGTCTGATGCACTACTTCCTAGGCTTGGATGTCTAGCAAAAGCCAGGTGAGATTTTCCTTTCTCAAGGAAAATACACCGTGAAGCTGCTCGAGAGATGTGGGATGGTGGATTGCAAGTTTGTGTCTTCTCCGGTGGAACTCAACTTCAAGAAGCTATGTGGTAGTGCTGCCGGGTGCGAATTGGCAAACCCTTCCGAATACAAACAACTTGTGGGGGCCTTGATGTTCTTGGTGAACTCCCGTCCTGACATATGCTTCGTTGTGAATACGTTGAGTCAATTTATGGTCGAGCCTCATCACATACATTGGATTGCTGCTAAGAATCTCTTAAGATATTTCCATGGAACAATCAACTATGGACTAAGATAAAATAACGAGAATTTGAGGCTACATGGATATACTGATGCTGGCTGGTCTGATAATGTGGTGGATCGTAAGAGCGCATCAGGATGTTGCTTCTCATTAGGGTATGCTTCGATTTCATGGATGAGCAGGAAGCAGAAATCGGTTGGTTTAAGCACCACCG
The DNA here is from genome assembly GCA_031772625.1 of Pinus tabuliformis. NCBI lineage: Eukaryota > Viridiplantae > Streptophyta > Pinopsida > Pinales > Pinaceae > Pinus > Pinus tabuliformis. The sequence goes on along the minus strand of CM062820.1, from coordinate 733,303,619 downwards.
CGGCCGAATACATTGTAGTTAGTATGGCCTGTTGTGAAGTTGTTTGGTTGAGGAAGCTCTTTAGTGAGCTATTTGAGCAAGTGATGGATACCATCGTGATCTTCTGTGACAACCAGTGGGATTCGCCTTTCAGAGAATCCCGTGTACCACGACCACTCCAAGCACATTGATATCAGGGACCACTTTATCAGGGATATGGTACAATGAGGAGCAATAAGGCTCCAACACATCAGGACTGATGAGCAGGACGCAGACATCCTCACGAAGCCCTTAGGGAAGGTCAAATTCTTAGCCTTTCGAGAGAGATTTGGAGTCGCGGAAAGACCCTCCATGAGGGTCCCATTTGAGTTGACATTGAGCTCTGGGAGCTCCTGGGGGTTGGGGTACTTCTTAGATCTATGAGCGACAATAGGGTGAGTGGCTCACCTTCCCCTATTGGTTCACTGTGTACAGGGTGAGTGGTTCACGTTCTTTTATGGCATATGAGCAAGATGGGTGGTTCACCTTCTCCTGCTGATGCCCCAACATACATCCTACCCATGTAGTTTGGGACTCATGGGAAGTACCTCTCATTTGGCCAATAATTTGGGGAAAGTGGATAGGGACCATAGCACTACAGATGGACGCATTGTGTACTACCGTACTCCCTATGTCTAGGATGCATGCTGTTCAACAACTTGATCTGGGATCAATTCTAATTGAGGTTCTACCTCTGGACTGACTTTTGTTAGTGGAGAATGGTAAGGTCTTGTGACTCACTCTCGCTCGATTCTTCTTTATTATTCATATTGGTATTCAACATAGTAGAGATGAGATGAGGTACAAAGATGTTTCATGACGTCAGAATGGCATGATGATCGATGATGATGGATGGATTGGCAGGTGGAATTCTCCCTAGTTGAGAGGGAGTGTTAAAATTGGTAACTAGGGCCAAATTCCACCTTGGGACAACTCATTTGATGGAGATGATGATTGCATTAAATTTTTCTTTTCGAGAGGACCAAGATTGATATAAAATCATCTAATTTGGACAAGCATAAGGGTGTTTTTGAATTTATGCCCACACATGTGCAAATTGTTCAAGTCGACCACATCATCATGTAGGCTCATGAAGCCCAATGGACATGCCACTTCACCCTCAACAACTTGTATAAATACAAGTGACCTCTCACCTCATTTGGCATCATCACAACACATCATTTTCTCTCTCCTTATTTGATTGTGTTGTACAAAATTGCAGGCAACTCACTTTGTCTCACACGTGCGGATTTCGGGAGGCTCTTTTCACTGCGTTGACTTTTCTATTTTCAGCTGAAGTTTGACTACTGTTGACTGAGATGTTTTTGACCAGTTTTGACTGCGATTTTTGTAGGATTATTTTTGTTTCTCTAGGCCGCATTGCTAGGCACATAAATCGAGAAAATTTGGGGACTTTGACCAACGTTGACTTCAACTTTGACCGCATAAAATTATAGCAAAATTTCTCTCCTTTGAACAAATTTGACTTGACTTTGAAGGACTATTTTGGGCTGACTTTGACCAACAAGGAAGGGCGAGTTTGACTAAGGTTGTCCGAGCTCAAGGAGGCAAGTTTGACAACTACATTGACCATCTTTGACTTTTTGGTTAGGGCTGCAACTGACTGCAAATTTGACAGGGCTGTTTTGACTTTGATTTGGCAAGTCAATTTTGATTTTTGTACTGTCTCTCTGCTGAACATTTGATATAATAATAAGAAGAATTGATCAAAAGGTTTTCCCCACATTGGGGTTTTTCCGTGGCATCTGCCAAATCTGGTGTCCTCTTGTCTTGGCTTGTCTTCTGCATTTTGTTTTATGTTCTATCTACAATTACTGTCAATGTGATTTATGGTTAATGTGATAGCTATTGGAAACTAATTTGGAAATTGTCATTGAGCTGCTTAAAGTACATTGAAGTAGTTGTGCGAAGCGTAGAACATACCATTGTTAACTAAATTTAACAAGATCTCTATGCTCCTTGGCCATACTGGTGAAGGTATCTCGACCTCCCATCATGTGATGAGATGCTCCACTATCCACAAACCACACCCATCTTGTAACGGTGCTAGAAAGACATGGCACCAAGGCAATGTTCTTCTTGAACTTTTTAGCCAACTCATCCATTTGTGCTGTGGTTGCCATAGATGTCTTCCCTCTGCCCTTCTTGTTGGGACATTGTTCGACATAATAACCTAACTTGTGAGATGCAAAGAACTTAACTTTTCTCATGTCCTTCTCCTTCTTTTCTTGTGAAGATCCCCCTCTACTTTGGTTTTGCTTGGCCTTCCCCTTGCCTTTCTTAGCTTCTACAACAATAGCAAGTTCCTCATCCCTACCTCCACTTCTACATTGTCCACCAGTTATTGAACTCTCTTAGTTTTCTTTCTAGATGAAGTCATTCCACAATTGGCTCCAATTAGGAAGGTGCTATCTAGCAAAGATCCCCTCCACAAAGGTGGTCAATTGCTTAGTGTAACTCTTTAGAGCTACCTTCACTAGTTCGAAATCTCTCACAACTTCTCCCACAACTAATAGCTCATAACGAGCTTGCTAGATCTTGGTGAGATATGAGGTCACGTTTTCTGATTTGTACATACAGATGTTATTCAACTTCTCTCTCAACACCATTTTCTTGTTCTTATTTGTACTCTGGTATAGACTAGTTAAGGCCACCCACATCTTATGTGTTATGTCCTTCCCTGTTATGCGAGGGATCGCGTGATCCTTCACACCATCCAAAATAATTCTCCTTTACTTCACATCCTTCAGATTGTGCTCAATTGCTTGGACAGGGTCTGTAGGGACCTATATTTTCATGCTTGCAAATTCCCACATGTCATTCACCTTCAAAAAAATGGAGATCCGTTCCTTCCATGGACTGAAATTACCGACCCCTCTAACCTGTCTTCATACCTTACTCTATTGCCATATTGACTTTAGCCACAAAACCCTTGCTGTAAAATAAAATTTTTGCTACCGTGAAATAATTTGCTGCCATAAACCCTTGTGATTTTTGATCTCTCCCATAGAGTTTCTATTGCTTAATTATCATGTTAACATTTAAATACTAGGTTCGATTTATTTTACCCATCAATTATTTATACCCATAAATTTTTTTATTACACAAATAAAATTTTGAAGCGCTGAAAACAAATACTTTGGTATGTTAGAAAATCAAAAAGACAGAAATTTTTTCTTATACTTGATAATTACTTGTGATGTTCTTGATCTCTTATTAGGTTTCTTTATATCTTCTTTCTTTTAGTTCATCAAGCAATTATGAAAGCAATAGCACATAAAACAATGGACACCAGATATATGCTCACAAGTAGGGCAAAACCCCTCTCTAGTGGAAAACCCAGTCAATAATTCTTCATTCAATAGTTTTTCCGGAGATATTCCAAGACTCTAGACCTTGACACAAACTTTCCTCCACACCAAGTCAACCTTCCTCTTCTCATGTAGATGATCCTACTTGACCTAGCAACAACAACAACAATAACAACACTTTCTTCGATCTTGCTTTGGAGACTTCAATCTTTACTAGAATACTTCGATCTTCACTTAGAAACTTCGATCTTGGCCCAATACAACTTCTAGAGGTAGTAGCACCCAACGACAACAACTTCGACCTATACTTTGATCTGGTAGAAACAACATGCAACAACTGGCTACGACATCAACAAGAGAACTTCGATCTTCCAAACTAGGGCACGAGAGAGAGAGAGATAGATGCACCAAAACTTCGATTTTCCTTCCTTCCTTCTCCTAGACCAAACTCGGATTTCTTTTGCTTCCTTCCTCTATTTTGCACTTTTTCTAGCTTCAATGAGATATCGATCTTGCTTGTTGTGAATGCTCCAAATGGAATTCAAATTGCTTCATATATAGCCTTTGGGTGAGGTCGAATAGCCTTCCTTGAGGCCGACTTGATCATCTTAAGGCTGACTTGGTGTGGAGGTAACATAATTCATCTTTGACGCAATACTTAACTTTTTTACCTGATTCAAAAGCCCAAGAAGGGTCTCTTTAAAAGTACAATGGCTCTATTGACTTAGAATAAATCCTAGAAGTCCTCAATGGGGACTTTGACCTAAAACATGATGACCCAAGCATGATACCCATGATTTAATAAGTCATACTAATAATATTAGAAATTCTTTTCTTTATTCTTTTGACAAATTCATTACATGATGACTCAAATACATTAATGAAGACCGCACCTAGTTACATTTTCCAACACTCCCTCTTAACTAGGGAGATTTTCATCATATACAAGTACAAGGAAGATCTCAACTATATGAACCATTAACAATTTTTAGGCACCGCAATCCCATGTACTAGATTCCTTACCAAGGAAATCTATCCATTGGTCTCTCAATAGTTTAGGCACCGCAATGCCATGGACTAGATTCCTCACTGGGGCAATCTATCCAAGTGGGGAATCAGATGGACTCAAGCTTTCAACCTCTCTAGTTACTATCAGGCTTACTTACTAATCATCAACCCAAGGATCCAGGTGTGTATCCAAAAACAAAACTCTATAACAAACACCACCTTTCCAACTTTGAGACCTAGACATCAACACAAAGTGCCGACCAGATGTCCTCCCAGGCAATGCTTCACTCACAAAGCCTCAACACTCCTTGATCCAGCAAATCAAGGACAACAAATCTCTCCCGATCAAACTGATCGGTAACGAACATGCTATCAAAAACCTTTGAGAGATTTACCTGTACAAACATAACCCCAATCAATAATATACTTTCATAATTAAATACAAACCTTCGGGGTCTTTCAGACGATTGATGTTGCTCGTCAACACAGTAGGACTATCAACTGAATCTTTGACAAAAGATTCATCAATCATACACTTTCCTTTCCTACTTCATATATAGAAAGATATCTTTCAAAAAACATTCTCCAATTAAAACTATGCTATGCCCTCCCTTTCAACCAGGGAGCTTCCCTTTATCCAGGCTCCCTCTTAATCTTAGGGAGATCTCTCTTATTCAGGCTCCCTCTTAACCCAGGGAGATCAACTTATTTTCTTCGACATGGGAGAATCTTTTGTGGCTTCCAGCCATTTCATCAGAGTTATCGTTACCATAACTATCCACATCATGCTTCTCATCAACGAACATCTTCACCATATTGAAGATTGTGTACCTGCACAACTTAGATAGCAAGTACAACCGAATCTATAGAAGCATGACTTTAGCCACATCAGAATTTCGGAAGCATTTCAACTTTATATATATCAGATACCCAAACTTAAATTACAAACAAGAGACACATACTCTTCAACATCTTGCTAGGGACTTTGTCATAAACCCTTGTCATACTCTTCAACAACTTTCATTACATCTAGGGTTTCAATGGTTCTTCCAAAGGTATGACATACCCTACGACAACATATAGCAAACCTTAGAAACAATTCAATCAAATATAGATCTACAAAGTATCTAACAACTTTCATAATTCATATGTTAGACTTCTCACTAAGGTTTCATACAAACCTTAGATTTCATACATGAGAAAAACCAATTGCAACTCAATCAATAACATGACTAGCTTCATTAGGGTTTGTTGCAAACCCTAGATTTTTTCAAACAATCAAACATCAATCATAACTAAAATCCAGATAACAATCTTATACAAATCCCAAATTACCACAATGTCATCATACATTAGAGATTTTTACTTCTACTAAGGTTTAACTCCAAAACCCTAGAATTCACAAATACTATCATCCTAGAGAAACAAACTTCGACTAGGGCTTAGTTCCAAACCCTAGGATTCATGACCACCGACAAATAGGTCAACTCATACATGCATTGGCATTTCATATCATGTGTTAGTCAAACCCAACTTCACAAATATTAATAAGAGTTAGACATATAACAAACTTGATTATACTAGGGTTTGATCGGACAAACACACACATTCCAAGGAAATCATTTCTAACACATTATAAGGGTCATGCTTACACATTCCACCAAACCCTAATGAGCTAGGGTTTCATTATAAGAACATAACAAACCCTAAATTACCAATACTTCAAAGGTTCAGGATTTTTAGACATTATCATTCAACCCTAACAAGTTAGGGTCTCCATAATCATACCAAAACCCCAAACGAGACATTATCAACAAAAACTTTAAATATCATTTCCCAATAACCCTAAGTAGTTTTAGGATTTCAAACATTAACATTATCATACCCTTAGGTTAGGGTTTTCTAGAGAACCTGTCGAGGGTTTTATAAGAATAATCAAGGATGTAAGGAGGATATATTTATCAAATGATGAATCATCCAAAACAAGAATCATTATGATTCAATATAGCTAGACATAACAATGTTAGTAATAGATTGTCAAATGAATAAGCATTTATTATAAGGAAATCAATGTTTTGTAGTTTAAGGGATACCTTTGTTTCTTGACAATCCTTGTCTTAGGAGGGTCTGTTCCACACTCTTTGAGGATATAGCAGATGTTTTCCTAATCAACACAATAGAGGGAGAACACTGATTAGTATTTTATATAATCAAAACTTAAATAAGTACTTGAAACCAGAAATTGAAAGGAAATGAGATACTTATCTTTGGGGGATGTTGGGGGCTCCCTTCAAAGCTTGAGGGATACCTATAATCTTATAAAAACAAAAGAGAATGTCTTTTCCAAAAACATGTTAATAACCTATAAATTCAAAAACATAACAAATACGAAATAGGATATCTAAGGCTAAAAGCAAAGGACTTAGTAGTGTAAGTCCCTTATGCTAGATACTTCGGGTTTGGCTTTCTTTGGATCTTCTTCTTCAGCAATATTAGCATGATCACTATCTCTCTTCTTATTCTTTAGATTGTCGGGATAGTCACTTCTGTAGTGACCCTTATGACATTGATAACATTCTACCTTGGACATGTCTACTTTCTTTCTTGGTCCTTTCGATTTCTTTCCTTTGTGTTGAGCAATGTAGGCATTTGAAACTTCTTTAGGATTGTCAACTAGTGAGATCTTTAATTCTTCTTGACTGCAGGCAATCCATAGTTCTTCAAAAGTGGGAGCTTCCTTCCAGTACATAAGGCCCTAAAAGACCATCAAAGAAAAAAGAAAAAAAAAGCCCCTAAAGGCTCTCTTGGTGGCTAAAAACGTTTTTAAAATAAGAAAATGAAAAAAATGAACTGATGATAATTGAAAAAAAAGAGAAAAAAATTAAAAGTAATCTTCAAAGAAGATATACATCGAAATTTCAAAAATGACATTATACAATAAGTTTACTAAGGTCAAAAAAGCTTAACTAATCCCTAAAAATTGTAAAAAAAGGGTTTAGTAGATTTGTGTAATTAAGCAAGAATGTATCAACTATAAGTAAAAAAGAAGAAAAAAAAGAAAAAAAGAAAAAAGTTATTATAATAATGATGCAATTGAAGAAAAAAACAAGTTAAATAAAAAAAATTAACTCTTTTTTTCTTAGGATGTAAGGAAGCCCAGTTACTGAGGGCAGTCATTACTAGAGATTGGGCCGTAGCTCGTATACTTAGGTAGGGGCTTGGGATTTCCTGCCCGTGGCTACTCAAAGACTTACCCAACCCTGTCTTCACTTACTTATCCTCCCTGGCTGGCTCTCTCACGCGAGAGGCAGAGAGACAGGCCTTAGAACGGTAAAATCAGGACCCTCTACTACATTTATTCCCCTCAAAGAGCTAGAAGGGAGGTTTGGTTATCCCTCATATTTATTCCCCTCAAAGAGAAGCCCCAGGAAAGTTGGCTATACCTATATCTATACCCTTGTTTATACCTCTAGTGGGTATACGCTTGGATAATATAGAATACTCCTTCTCTGGCTGGCGAGAAAAGCAACCAACTCCTAATAACATGATACAACCATGAATTGACGGGGGCTTCCATCCGAATACGGAAGTGAAGTGATTGGATTAAGCGGACAAGAATAATAAGGATAATAAGAAATAGGTGTGTTTCTTGTTGGTATAAGAGGAATAGAAAGATTCGTATGATGGGTAAGACAGTTTGTGTGCTAGCGCCCTTTTTGGGCCTTTTTTTCTTTTTTTTTGTAGGATGCTGCCCTTTTTTTATAAAGAAAATCTATTTCTTTTTTCCGAGTAACATATTTTATCGTCAAGGTTTTAAAGTGGCTATCCAGCCCATAAAAAGGCCTTCCTTGGCCCTTATCTCAAACTTCCTTAAGGCAAATGGGGGGCGTGTATAGCAGATGTTTTCCTAATCAGGACAATAGAAGGAGAATGGTGATTAGTATTTTATATAATCAAAACTTAAATAAGTACTTGAAACCAGAAATTGAAAGGAAATGAGATACTTATCTTTGGGAGATGTTGGGGGCTCCCTCCAAAGCTTGAGGGATACCTATAATCTTATAAAAACAAAAGGGAACGCCTTTTCCAAAAACATGTTAATAACCTATAAATTCAAAAATATAAAAAATACGAAATAGGATACCTAAGGCTAAAAGCAAAGGGCTTAGTAGTGTAAGTCCCTTATGCCAGATACTTCGGGTTTGGCTTTCTTTGGATCTTCTTCTTCAGCAATATTAGCATGATCTCTATCTCTCTTCTTATTCTTTGGATTGTCGGGATAGTCACTTCCGTAGTGACCCTTATGACATTGATAACATTCTACCTTGGACATGTCTACTTTCTTTCTTGGTCCTTTAGATTTCTTTTCTTTGTGTTGAGCAATGTAGGCATTTGAAACTTCTTTAGGATTGACAACTAGTGAGATCCTTAATTCTTCTTGACTATAGGCAGTCCATAGTTCTTCAAAAGTGGGAGCTTCCTTCCAACTGTTAAGTCTTGCAACAAATGCACCCCAAGTAGGTGGCAATCCTAATAGAGCAGTGATCACGACTTCTTTGTCTGGAACAATCTCATCGATGGCCAAAAGATCATGTATGATTCTTGCTATCTTTCACAAAGAAGGAGGCCACTGTGTCTTCTTTAGTCATCTTTGTGGTCCTTAGTTCATTCTTCAAGCTTGCTACTTGACCAATGTTCTTAATAGTGAATAACTTTGATAGGGCCTCATACATTTCTTGAGCATGATTAATGTTGGCTATAAACGGGACAAGGTTGTCCTTTATTCCTTTTACCATTAGGGTCATGGCCACTAATTCTAATTCTCTGAACTTCACTTTATCAACATCATTGGAGTCATCTGTAGGCTTCTTTACTTTTCCTTTGACCAAGTCTAGAACCTTGTTCTTTTCAAGGATGAGATCAATCCTCTTCTTCCAAGACCTGTAGTTTGAGGCTCCTTCAAGTTTGTTTTCTCCCTTGATTGTGTTAGACATTGTCTTGAAGATAGTAGACTTCTTCCCTTGAATAATCCTTTTGAATGTTTCCTTGATCAAGTGCTCGAGACTTCCTTTTTCTTCTTTCTTCACCAAGGCTCTGAAACCATGTTAGAAAATCAAAGAGGCAGAAAGATTTTCGTATACTTGATAATTACTTGTGATGTTCTTTATTTCTTATTAGGTTTCTTTATATATTCTTTCTTTTTGTTCATCAAACAATTACCAAAGGAATAACACATAAAACGATGGACACCAAATATAGGCTCACAGCTAGGGCAAAACCCTTCTCTAGGGGAAAACCCAGTCACTAATTCTTCCTTCAATAGTTTTTCTGGAGATATTCCAAGACTCTAGACCTTGACACAAACTTTCGTCCACACCAAGTCAACCTTCCTCTTCTCTTGCAGATGATCCTACTTGACCTGGCAGCAGCAGCAACAACAACAACAACACTTTCTTCGAACCAACAACTTTGATCTTGCTTTGGAGACTTCAACCTTTACTAGAATACTTCGATCTTCACTTAGAAACTTCGACCTTGGCCCAATACAACTTCTAGAGGCTACAGCACCCAATGACAACAACTTTGACCCATACTTTGATCTGGCAGCAACAACATGCAACAACTGGCTACGACATCAACAAGAGAACTTCGATCTTCCAAACTAGGGCACGAGAGAGAGAGAGAGAGATGGATGCACCAAAACTTCGATTTTCCTTCCTTCCTTCCCCTGGACGAAACAACACTTCTTTTGCTTGCTTCCTATATTTCACACTTTTTCCAGCTTCAAGGAGATATCGAATTTGCTTGTTTTGAATGCTCCAAATGGAATTCGAACTGCTTCATATATAGCCTTTGGGTGAGGTCGAATAGCCTTCCTTGAGGTTGACTTGATCATCTTAAGGCTGACTTGGTGTGGAGGTAACATAATTCATATCTGACTCAATACTTCATTTTTTTATAGGATTCAAAAGCCCAAGAAGGGTCTCTTTAAAAGTACAATGACTCTATTGACTCAGAATAAATCCTAGAAGTCCTCAATGGGGACTTTGACCTAAAACATGATGACCCAAGCATGAAATCCATGCTTTAATAAGTAATAATAATAATAATAATAATAAAAATTCTTTTCTTTATTCTTTTGACAAGTACATTACATGATGCCTCAAATACATTAATGAAGACCGAACCTAGTTACATTTTTCAACATGGTATTTCTTAACTTCACAAATAAAATGCAGTGGAAAAATCACAAGAAAATCAACCACAAGAACAATAGGAACTTGACCTAAATTGCTTTTCCTTCACTTATATTAAATTTCGAAAATATTGGGTTTTGACCCACAAAAATTACTCTGAGAAATGATAGCTGAAGTGGAACTTGTGACTCGGCCCCTTTGGAAATTATGGCTACTCGAAAATTCAAATGTTGAATTAGAATCAGCCCCAAGAGAAACTTGACCTCCTTGGAGCGCTCTTGGCCCTCTCTCCCTGCTCATGGCCTCTTTGGCAATCGTACGACCTGCGCACTTGTGAAATTGGCCCAAGGAAATAACTCGGCCTGCACAACAAATCAGACCCTTAGTTCGATCCTTCTCTTCCTGCTCGACTTATCTTGAATTTCACCGTAAATCTCCCTGAGCAATTCTCCTCAATCTTCTTCAATTAACTAGACCCTCTTGCCCTCTTAAGAAAATTGCTCTCTCAATGTGCATAATGGTGTCTTACCTCTCCATTAGATTCACTTTATCATTTCATTAAGCAAATAATCCCCAACCCTAATCTCAATGGCTAGGATTAGATTCTAAGCCTCTCTTGAGATAAGTGGCTAAGATTAAACCTAAGTCATTTGAATAATTTTATTATTTATCTTTAGAACTTTTGCTTAATAGTCCACAATAATTAATTACTCTAATTATTGTACTTTTTCTAGGGTTAACCTTAGAAAGAAATATTAAAATCACTTACTTTGCCAAGCAAGCATCTAAAGAGGCAACCAAACTTCTTCTACATGCTAAGACACCAAGCCAATGCAGAAGACCTTCTGTAGCTATAAAACATCAACAATCTTTGATTATGGGCGAGGCAACTTCAAAAAAAGTTGACATGGACACTATCTTGTTGGATGGGATTGACACCACTACTACATGAAGTGTTGAGACTCAGAGCCCTGTCATGGAATTGGTGCTTGATTGGTTAGAGGAGGCATTGGAGGAGTTAGCAAGGGCAGAGAGAGGTAGAGGAGGAGGAGGTGCTTTTTGAGAGTAGGAGTGAGCCAACATCACCACCTTCGTAGACTCAGAACAAGCAAGTTGGACTTAGTAGTAGCATCGATAGAGGATGTCACAATCTACCTCCTACTTCTTCTTTTGGAGGAAACTAGAGTCTAATGCCAACCCTAGGACCTTCTTTCTCCAGAGTAAAGAGCCATTACCCTTGCCAAGAAAAGGGGCAAAGGGAAGCACTAGTTTATGTGTTTGATTTCTTTGTAAATGGCTCATGATGATGGGATCAATGTTTTTAAAACCATTTTTAAAAACCGGTTACCGGTCTAACCGGCCAGTTAGCAAGGCCGCTGGTCTAAACCGGCCAAAAAACCCTGTTTGAAAGGCAGTTTCTCCAATTTTTGGCCCTAACTGGTGAAAACCGGCCGGTTTAGGACGGAACTGGCCGGAACTGGCCGGTTCCGTCCTAAACCAGCCGGTTTTAGGCATGCCCACCATAACTTGCAAAAAGCGGATTTCTAACTGTGGTTTTGGGGTTTTGGGGGGGAACTAAGGGTGTTTTCCCTCCAAAAACACCCTCTCCAAGCTATAAGAGGCCCCTCTCACTCTCATTTGTCTCACACAACTGATTTGGAGTGTTTGTGAGTTTGTTTGTGAGTTGGAGAGTGTTGAGTTTTTGCTGAAGTAGTCATCTTGGAGTTGGAGTTGGAGCTATTTTGGAGATAGTGTGTAGCTGTCAGTGGAGTTGCCATCTTCAAGAGGAGGCTAAGGAAGCTAGTTTGCATTTCTAGGTAAGGATTTGCACTTGAAAATTCCTTATTTGACTGTTGTCCATGAATTAATTTTTTTTATGTGTTATAAACTTCTCACTTCTATGATATACCATCCAGGGAGTCATCATGCCTCCAAAAGGCAAAGATACTGCATGGGCTCATTGTGATATGATTGATGGCAAAATGATCTGCAAATATTGCCAAAAATCCATTCAAGGAGGGGGTATTAACAGGTTCAAGCAACACTTGGCTGGGATAGGAGGCCATGTAAAGCCATGTGGAGCACCAAATGAAATAATAGGGCATATTAGGGCAGAATACCTTCAGAAGTTTGAGACTCAAGTCATTGAACCAATAGAGAAGTTTGTGACTGCAAAGTTTGGGAGTCGAGACTCAACCAACTGAGTTTGATCATGATGACTGAGACTCATGAGAAGTTTCAACTTCAAGTGATAATGTTGATCACTATTATAGTATTTACTATTATCATATATGTAGAGTCTAGACTGAAGGCTTGTAGTAGGCCACTGGCCCCATAGTTTGTAGGCTTTGTTTTTGCACTCTAGAGGCCATTTAGAGCCTCATTGCTTATGTATTTTGTCGATGATATGTATTGCACTCGGTGCCATTTTGATATATTCACCTTTACATGGTATATAAATGAGCAATCTTTGCATATTTTGTCTCTATTGGCTTGGAATCATGGTTTTAAATCTTAAAAATAGTTTTTTTCATTAAAAAATAATTATTTAATGTATTTTTCTAAAACCGGTTCGTTTAGACCAAACCAGTCCCGGTTAGACCGGTTTCGGACGGTAAACCGGTTCATTAGGTGGACCGGTCCGGTCACCGGTTCCGGTTTTAAAAACATTGGATGGGATACATTTATTATAGTTTTTGTTCATATTTTGATGCTGAGTCAGAACTCAAGAGTCAAGATATGATTCGATGTTGATGTGTGATGTAACACTAGACATTTTATACATTTTATATATTATTTATATTTCATATTTATGTGACAATGCATTTATTTGATGTTGTTGTTACTTTATATCTTAAAAAATTTGGAAACATTTTATACATCTTATATATTATTTCTATTTTCATATTTATGTGACAATGCATTTATTTGATGTTGTTGTTGCTTTATATCTTAAAAATTTTGGAAAAAAATGAGTACTTTTATTTTTATTTTTGAATTTTGTTGATATTTTCTCGATTTTTACAATATTTTGCTTTTCTAAACCCTCAATGATTTTTTTGGTGACATAATGCTAGCAATATTGGCTAAAACACCCTTGCATTTTCTATCTCTCAAGAGATGATAATAAATGTCAATATGCTTGGAGTTGTCATGGAAGAAATGATTCTCAGAGCTTTCGATGCAATACACAACTGTTGACTCCAACTCCACATCACTGAGATTTGCTAACAATTTGCAAAAGCAAACAACCACACAACTAGTTGAACATGCTACTATATACTTCGCTTCTGTTGAACTAAGTGTGCAACTATTGCTGCCTTCTTATTGAATCAAATATCAGACTTGACCCCATGTTGAAACACTCTTCTATGTGCTAGCGCTCATGATGTAGTAGTCCATCATGTGTGCTTGATGCCATAATACTGATGGAAGTACTGAGGGGGGCGGGGGTGAATCAGTATTTCATATTTTTTTCAATTGAAGAAATGGCGCCTGGAGCAGCTCTCGAGCATACATAGTCTTGCCCAAGATTGGACCGCGGGACTTGTGGGGAACAAACCTCCACATGTAGCGGTTGGACCACAACCTTGGGACTAAACCAATATTTCATCTATTTTTCACAATTGGTTAGTTCCTTATCTTTATTAACCGAAATTCACATTAAGCATTCATTAAATCATCACATTAATGAGAGTACACATGATTTTGGCTCAAATCTTCATTAATTGTATGATACATACTAGTTTACCAGCAATCAACTGGAAGGAAGAAAAGTACTGCCAAGGGTTTTACCAGCGACACCTAGAAGGAAGCAACTTCTCCCGAGTCTGAGATGTTTGCAAACCCAGGTCTGTAGGAGTCCTCAGCGTCCCTTCAATCAATAATATACTTCACTGCTACCACTCTCCACTGCCACTCTTGTGCTGCACTGCACTGTTACCACTGTCCACTGTCACTGCTGCTGCACTTCACTGCTACCTCTGTCCACTGCCACGCCTGCTGCACTTCACTGCTACCACTGTTGACTGTCACTCCACATCTGCTTGCTACTACTGTTGCATAGTGTAGATGCCAAAGCAAAGTTAACACTTGATCTTGCAACCCTTAAGCCCTCTAAAATAAGTCTATTCTGTGTAAAACACGTCCCCCTTTGATCAAATGCAACATACCATTACAATCACAGCCAAGCATTATTATCACAAGAGCATCTAACACTGTCAAGTATCTTTGTCACAAGAGCGTGAATCACTGTCACATAAGAGCATCGATCTCTGAAAAGTATCACTGCCAAATAGTACAGTCACAAGAGCACGCAACTCTGTTTAATATCACTGTCACAAGTCATTGTCGAGTATCATTGTCAAACACTTTTGTTAAGTATCATTGCAAATAGTACAATAAGTGTGTCTCAGGGTCAGAGCATCGATCTCAGTATCACTACAGTCACAAGAGCAGTTGTATCACTGTCAAGTCATTGTCGAGTATCATTGTCAAACACTTTTGGTATCATTGCAAATAACAATAAGTGTGTCTCAGGGTCAAGCATGCATTACTGTCAAGTTGTATCACTGTCAACTATGATTGGCACAAGAACATGTATCATCACAAGAACATGTATGTGAAGCATATATTAGTGTCACATTTATCAATGTCAATCACCTATAACAACTAATCATGTCAATCATGTATTGTAAGCATGGATCACTGTTTAACACATGTTATGAGAGCAAGTACACTGTTAAGAAACTTTGTCTCAAGGTTATGTAGGACTGCCATATAACTCCACCACACTATCACAAATAGGATTCCAATTTATTGTCAACGTGTCACTGTCATCACGTATGACAGCCAAGCATATATCTCTGAAGATGCCTGAAGATGTTGTCTCTGACACTATACCCATTGTTGTTTATGAAACTCTGATGGTGCTACTTTTGTATCAGAGAGTATCTTTACAACAAATATCACAAGCCTTCTTTTGGTCTTTCTGCAAAACCTAGCTAATGAACCTTGTGCATAGAATACTGCTCGTAGAATTTAGGTGCAATTCTTCAACAGAGATCAAGGCTGCATGTGTATATATATCAGTGCTGTTAAATAGACTTCCAACGAGTTCCTTGAATAGATTGCAGATGATATTTATTAACAGAGGCATAACACTCTAATGAGATTCTTGTTCCAGTTTTTGTCCCTTATTTACTGCTTCAGGGTTTTGCTCTAATCCGTGCCACATACTTTATTCTTTGATCGAATATCACACATAGAACTTAACCCAGATCAATGTTTTATCAAATATATGGGCCTTCAAATGGGAAAGATTGATCTTCAGAATTGCATAAGGGAGCCAAAATTTGTGCCATGATTTGTGTCTACCTTTCCGCTAGTTCAAATTATTCTAGCAATGCCCACAGACGTCCCAACTAGAGCCACAGGTATATATAATGGCAACATCTGATATACTCTTCCAAAAGATCAGCATAGATTGGTCTACTTTAGATCATATAATCAATAAAAGGTGATATTGACCTCACCACTGTATTCTGCTCCAGATCAACTGTCCTTCTTCAAAGCCACCTGCAAAACATAATCAAGCCCCAACGAAACTCATGCTTAAAGGATATAGGCCCAAAATATACTAGGCCACAGGCCTGTGCAATTGTTAGCAGCTCTGTGCTCTAAAAGGCCGAAATTTCAGACTAAAAGCTCATCTTCCACAATGAATTAAAACCATGCGTATCACTGCTTTATGTGCTCGTCTTGTACCAGAAACCGCCACCCAAATATTAACCATAAACCCTTATTTAGTGCGAATCTATCTCAGGAAAGGGGTCGAGGTTCTTAAGAACTTGAGCTTAGAAAATCAGCGAATACCCACAGAGAATTTTGAGTTTGGATGACCCTCAAATCTTTCCCAGAAGATTTGGAGTTAGGATGAGCTTCAAACCTGCCTTTAAGGTACCTCGGTTAACATCAAATTTGATCAACAATCTGAATCTGCCTCAGATTGATCATAGATAGCCCTTCAACAAGCCTTGTTGGAAGCTTCAAAAAGTTCAGAATAGACATGAGATGAACCCATAAAAATCAAAAAGCCATTCCCCAAGTAATAAGCTAGAAAACCTCCCAAAATTTCGACCTCCAAATGATTAAGCATGGCTCCACAGGACCAAGTTAATTCAATGTGAATGCTTGATTGATTTGAGGAAGATCGATCATCTTTTTATAGAGAAGGTTAGCGCCTTTAGAGAGCTGACTTAGGAGGGAAAATTAAATTGGAGCCAAAAACCTTCCCTCCGAATTTTGGACCAATATAATGTTGCCACATCATCACCCTTTTTGGGGCTTTTGACCATAAGACGGGGCTCTATCTTTGAGCAAGCATATCTCTTAAACTGTGAGGACCCTTGTGACGTGCGAAATATTGTCGGAATTGGCATGACGAAGAGAATCCAATGATGATGGTCTCCAAAAAAAATTCATTGGTCTGCTTCTTGAAAATCTTCAACAAGTGTAAGGTATGATCATATTCCAAGGGATCCAAACCCTAGAGCTAGGGTTTCATCAATGCATCATCTCATCCATGCATACCAACATACTGAGTACATCAATGACGATATCCTGCACCCACTTTGACATCAATGACAACATACTCAACATATATATTGTGCCTTTTAAGTATTTGAGGACACATGCTTCTCAGTGACCCAATGGCTTTGGCATTGAGCAACAATAAACAGACTCAAGGTATTCACTAATAACAAATATCCAGTCTGGTATTCACCACATACATCAATGGCCCAATCAATTGGTTGTACAAAATAGAGTTAACCAAATCAATGTCCTCATCACAAGTAAGCTTCAAATTTGGCTCCACACTGTGGCATGTTACCCACCAAAAAGTGGATAACCCCATCGGAGAAACTTTTTCTCCTTTGGGCAACTTGCTAGTCAACAACTCTACATTTGCTTAGTACATGGCGAAATGCCATATTCCTTTGCCATTTGCACTGGTTAGACACCTCACCATTCGACATTCATCCTGAAGGAATGTGGGTCACCATTCCACAGGTACTTTAACCATTTTACAATTATGTGCTTTTACTTAATGTTTTGGGCATTCTAGCATGGATTAAGGGGTGATTTGGATGATTGGCCAATCTTAATTGTAAACTTGTTCTCTCACGTTACCAGGTAGGTTAGTTTTTGACCCTATCCCAGTGGAACCTCGTCTAAGGCGTTAGGGTTATAGGAAGGGCACTGTCAGGCCAGGCAGTAACTCCAGTTTGGCAGAAAACTCATAAAAATTGATTCGTGTGTTTATTTCATAGGTATGTTATTGATTTATACATTAGGAGTGATTGTTCAGTTCATCTTCCGATGACTGTTCACATTCCTGATTTATCTATTTTACAAATTCCCCAATCATGAAGATTAGGTGTCAACATTCCCCCCCTTAATCTGAAGGGATGTTGGTGAGTCCAAGCATCATTCTGAATTGTTCAAGCTTTTGCTTTCTAAGTGCTTTGGTGAAGATGTCTGCAATTTGCTCATTTGTGGAACAATGACGGAGATGGTTTGTTTTGGCCTCGACATGATGTCGAATCAGATGATATTTAGTATTGATATGCTTTGTTAGATCATGGAACTTTGGATTCTTGGCCAACTTTATTGCAGAGGTATTATCAATCATGAGTGGAGTTGATTGTACTTGTTTTACCTGCAAATCTTCAAGAATTTTCCTGAGCCACACAATTTCTTTCGTTGCTTCAGCTGCTGCCACGTATTCTGCTTCAGTTGTGGAATCTGCTGGAACTGATTGTTTGCGTGATCTCCAGGAGACAGCTCCTGATCCAAGACTCATAGCATATCCTGAAGTAGATACCCCAGTTTCTTTGTCTCCATCGAAGTCTGAATCAGAGTATCCAATCAAGCTGAAGTCGTCCACCTGTGTATACTTGATTCCAAGGTCTTGAGTTCCCTTCAAGTACCTTAGAACTCTTTTTGCAGCAGACCAATGTCCCTCTCAAGGCTTTTGCATGAACCTAGAGAGGATTCCAACAGTAAATGAAATGTCTGGTCTGGTAGTGGTGAGGTAGATGAGACTTCCTACAAGCTGTCTATACTTTGTTGCATCCTCAAATTCCTTTCCTTCAATAGATGTGAGCTTTAAGTTTTGTTCCATTGGAGTAGAAAGAGGATTGCACTCTGTCATGCCAAATCTATTTAACAAATCTCCAATGTATTTCTTTTGAGAAAGAAATATGGATTTTGGATGTTGGGTTACTTCAATGCCAAGATAGTAATGAACATAGCCCAAATCAGTCATTTCAAAACTTTTCCCTAATTCCTTCTTTATGGATGCAATGTAGCTTTCATTGTTCCCTGTCATTAAAAGATCATCTACATATACCACAAGATACACAACTGTTTTGCCAACTTTCTTGACAAATAAAGTTGCATCATCAAAATCAAAATGATTGAAGTTGAGTTTCAGAAGATGCTCAATTAGTTTTTCATACCAGGCTCGCGGTGCTTGTTTGAGGCCATACAAGGATTTCACAAGTTTGCATACTTTATGTTCATGTCCTTTCAAGCAAATCCTTCAGGCTGGGACATAAAAACATTCTCTTTTAGATCTCCATTCAAGAATGCAGTTTTTACATCCATTTGATGGACTTTCCAACCGTTCTGAGCAGCTAGTGCAAAGAGTGTCCGGATGGTGGCCCATTTTGTTGTGGGGGCAAAAGTTTCCTCATAATCGACTCCTTCCTTCTGTGCAAAGCCTTTTGCCACAAGCCTAGCTTTGTGCTTGTCAAGTGAGCCATCAGCTTTGTATTTGTTCTTGTAGACCCACTTGCAGCCAATTGGTTTGGTTCCAAATGGAGGATCAACCAGCTTCCAAGTACCATTCTTTATGAGGGCATCATACTCCTTTTTCATCGCTTCTTTCCATTCATCATGAGAAGCAGCTTCTTTGAAGGAAGTTGGTTCAAAATCTGTAGACAAGTTCAATTCACAATCATAAGTAACATCCATATCAACAGGTGAATTAGAGTCATCTACATCACCTCCATTTTGTCGGTTTGAATTTCTGGTTCCTGTTTTTCCAATTTCATCAGGGTGAACACTTTCAAGTGTCTTTGTCAGCCACTTTGGGGGACCTTTCTGAGATGGTCCAGGCTGCTCTGTTGATTGAGTTGGGACTGAATCAAGATTGAGTCTCCCAATTCTATCAATTACATCACTTAAAACATCATCCGTTGTTGGAGTTTCATGCAGGGGAGATTGTTCTTCAGAAGAAGATTCCACATGTTGATCTAGTATAGGAATCCCCCCTTCAAGATGTGGAATCTGATTATCAAATTCTTGAAATGATTTCGTTTTTGCGAATCTATCCAAGCGATCAAGTTGCCGCTCAACAACATTGTCAGATTTGGATGATTCAAGAAAAATGACATCTCTAGATACAACAAACTTTTTATTTACTTCATCATAGAGGCGGTATGCTTTAGAGGTGTTTGAATACCCCAGGAAGATACACTTACGACTTCTAGCACCAAGTTTGTTTCTATGTACCTTTGGTATCAAAGCATAACAGGTGGAACCAAAGATCTTGAGATGTTTTACCGAAGGAACATGTCCATACCACAATTCATAAGGAGTCTTGTTTCTTATAGCATTAGATGGACATCTATTCTTTATATATGCAGCACATAGAACAGCATCGGCCCAAAACATTATCTTTACATTTTTGAAGAAAAGCATGGATCGTACCATATTCAAAATTGTTCTATTATAAGGTACAGTTGTTTGATGTTTGATCCCATGTTGGCGAAGATAGTTTTCAAATTCATTTGATGTATATTCTTTTCCATTATCAGTGCGAATAGACCCAATATGAGATTGTGCATCATTTTCAATCCATTTATGAAAATTCATGAATGTTTGAAAAGCATCAGATTTGTTCTTCAATAAATAAACCCAACACATGCTGGTGTAATCATCAATAAATGTCATGATATATTTATTTCCATTTGCAGAAGGAACAGGCATTGGACCACATAAATCTGAATGAATGAGTTCAAGCTTCCTATGTGCTCTTGAATGTGAATCATGAAAAGACTGTTTGCTATGCTTTCCTAGAATGCAAGCATCACATTGCTTATGTTTCCTAGGAATTGTAGGCAAACCAGCAACACCATTTTTCTTCAATAAGCGGAGACTGTCATAGTTTAAATGTCCAAATCTAGCATGCCATAATAAACTTGTGGGAAGTGTACCTTCTTCATGATGAGAAATATATGAGAAATGTTGTGCATGAGCAGAGGTTCCTTGCAGTTTGAGAAGTCTTTCTTCTTCTATTCCCCTCATGACAAGTGAGTGGTCAGATACTTTTCTTACCTCAAGCTTGCCATCAAACATATGAATGGAGTGACCTTGCTGGCGGATGTGGACCAAGTACAACAAGTTTCTCTTGAGCTGTGGGAGATATAGAACATGATCCAGAAGAAAGTCTGGAAGACCAGGCAGTTTAAGCCTGATTGTGCCAAGCCCTGATGGCTTGATTTTTGACTGATCTGCAAAATATACTGCTCCATCAACATTGTCAGTGAAATCTTCAAAAAAATCTTTCCTATGAGTCATATGACAGGTCGCTCCTGAATCAAGCAACCAATCATTTTTCGAAGAAGCAAGTGAAGCATTAAACAAATCTTCATTTACTCCAATGTTACATTGTGCCTCAATATAGTGAGCGGATTCAGGTGCTTTACCTTTGTCTGTATCATCAATTTTACCTTTCTGCTGGTTTCTTTTCTGCTCAATTTTGTCCCATGGTAGCTTGCATGTAGAAGCATCATGTGATCCATTTCGTTTGCAGCGAATGCAATGCAGATCTGCTTTTTCTCCTTGAGAATGTCTGCCCCCCCTGCCTCTGAAGTATCTTCCTCTTCCTCTTCGTCCACCTCTTCCTCTTGTAGAATCTTGAGCAGGATGCTTTTCTTTATGAGCAAGGCAAATAGTCTCTTCAGAAGATTCAGGGACTGTCTTCTTTCCAAAGGCTTTCTCTCTTTCAGCAAACTTTTTCACAAGAGAGTCAAAGGTTATATCTTTAAGATTTCCATTTGCTTGTAAAGACTCAAGATAATTGGAGTAAGTAGGACAGAGTGCCTTGAGAAAAGCAATAAGAGGGATATCCAGCTCAACCTTAGTGGATTTGATATCATGCATTATGGATTTTACTTCAGATGCAAGAGCAAGAGGATCATTATTTTTCAGTTCAAGAGTGAAGAGTTTAATCATGAGCTGAACAACTTCAAGTGCAGAATGTGAGTCATAGAGTTCTTTCAGTTTTTGTAAAGCTTCAAAGGCAGTTGAATATGATGAAATATGGCGACTTACTTCTTCATTTACAGATGCTGCGATTAATGCATAGGCTTTGCTGTTCTTGTTTTCCCAAATGACGAGCTCTTTGTCTGATGTAGGCTGCACTGGGTCATTGTCTCCTTCTCCGACACACACTCCTTTCCACAACTCATTGAAGATGAGGGTGTGTTTTATCATCCGGGACCATTCAGGATAGTTCTCTTTGCCAGTGAGAACTATTCCTACCATAGAGATGATTGAATGCATTCTGTAAAAAAAAATACTTCTGCTGATAAAAAAAAAACTTCCTTACGTTACAACCTTATGCACTATATTTTTTTTTAAATCCCTCTAATATTTGATAGAAGTATTAGCATTACATATCACTGTAGACCTTCGTTATAAATAAACTATTCATGTCAATATACAAATTGTGTATTGAGCAAATAGAGGATTCCTCTATCTCAGTATACGAAATTTTTTAATGAATCCTGCAGCTTATCATATTGAAGTATCCCCATTGCACTAGTTTACACATCAATCAGGCCTCTGTCCCAAAGAGAGAGTAGTGGATTTTGTTTAATACCATCACGACAAAGAAATTACCTCTGGAATATCATATAATGACGGTCTCTAAGAACGTAGAGAACGCCCCACAAACATTCCACTGCCTTGCAATTTCTGCAACGGAAATGACTTTATATCCCCATTTCTGTCACCGTTGTGTCAGGCCAGAACGAAAAGATTTTCAGGTTTTCGATGTTCTCTTATAGATGCTTTCACAGTTCGACTTGACTTAACAAAAGATTCAAAAATTGCAGTTCTGATCAGGGTTTGCAACAGGATACGTATACCTCCAATGCTCCATAGATACCTCGAGAAATGACGATTTGATATGCTCAGAAATCAATGGAGAGTTTTCATGATCCAACAGGACTGTAGCAGATAACAAACCAAGAGCGTAAGTCGACGGGTAGGCCGGAACGAATTATCAGAATGCGAGCGACTGGTTCTGAATAGAAGGAATCAGGGGAAGGAGGAAAGCAAAGCGAGGGTTTCGCTTGCTCGCGCTCTCTCTGGCAAGGGTTTCAGTCAGTTCTGGCGGGAGGCATAAATGGCCACAACGGTCATCTCGACTCCACCTCTATGTTCGTTGAATGCGAAGCTACAGGATGATCGCTACGCAGCGGGGATTCGATCGCGGGGTCTTTAGCCCTCGCTCTATTACAGGAATCGAGTTAGGAGCGATGTCGCTGGCCGCATATTCCATCAAAGATCGAGATGTCTGGAAGGCATTCAACACAGCGGGATTCAACGTAATGATTCAGAGCGTACTGATTCGTTCGATGCAACCAGTCAAGGTATAACCGACACATTCATGCGCAGAGAATCAACATCGTTCAGACGCAAGACAGAGGTAGCGCTCAGGACAGAGTAATCAGGTGAATGCAATGCAATGGAGGCAGAGCATTTCAGGACAGAGGCAGTGGCAGAGATAAGGGAGTTACAACTATTTTTAGAACTGGCTCCGATACCATGTCAGGCCAGGTAGTAACTCCAGTTTGGCAGAAAACTCAGAAAAACTGATTCGTGTGTTTATTCCATAGGTATGTTATTGATTTATACATTAGGAGTGATTGTTCAGTTCATCTTCGATGACTGTTCACATTCCTGATTTATCTATTTTACAAATTCCCCAATCATGAAGATTAGGTGTCAACAGGCACTACTTGAGAGTAGTGTTGCAAGAAACATCCCACCTCGAATCTAAACCCCGAAACGCGATCCGTACGGATGCGTGGAGGAAGCGTCGTCCGAAATGCGCTTCGGAAAAACCGAAACGCATTTCGGATTGATAAACACGCTTCCTAGAAATTCCGGAAGCATGTGTTCGAAGCGTGTTTCGTACGGATCACGTACGATTTCGTACGCGCTTCCTTTTTTAATTTTTATTTTTGTGTGAGTTGGCTTGTTGGGGGTGGGTCCACCTTCGGTTATGGTGAGGAATGAAGGGATTAAAGCCCCCATTCATCCCTCATTTACTCACTTTGAGTTTATGAGAGTTGGAGAAGAGAAGAGAGGAGAGGAGAAGAGAAGAGAAGAGAAGAGAGGAGAGCTTGGAGGAGTGAAGGAGGAGGAGCTAGGAGAAGGAGGAGGAGCTTGGAGTAGGAGCTTGGAGGACTTCATCTACAAGAGCTAAAGAGGTAAGTGCAAACCCCAAACTCCCTTATTTTTTTGACATTTTTTTTGTATTTTTCTCCTCCCTCTCCTACTCTTTCCCATTGTTTCTACTTGCTCATTTACTTGCAGGTTGTCCACCACCTATATCCATATCCCAAGATGGTGTTCTTTTGGCTTCTATGTACCATTCCACTTTTGGTTTTAATGATGGCAAGGAGGAGTAGGAATAGAAGGGAAGAAGCACAAGAGGACAGTGGTCCCAATATGAGTGACCCAATGTATGATGAGGAGGAAGGGTTTGAAGAGGAAGGGGATGAAGTTGAACCTGAAGGGGAAACTGAAACACTAGAGGGGAAAGCTGCATTAACACCCTTGTGGAACTATGTTACCAAACTTGAAGGGGGAAAGAGTGGTGGAAGCTACAAATTTTTGTGCCCTCATGGTTTTCATGGAGGAAAACCATATAGTGGTTCATATACATGTGAGGAGGCATCTTTGTGGGGTGATGGACAGTGATGATAAAAAGGGTGCTGTGGGGATACAAATTTGCCCAAACATTTCATCTGAACAAAGAAGAAAATACATCCAAATAGAGGAGGCTGCACAACAAAAAGGCAAGAAACAAAATACTCATTCTGAATCAAGTGCAACCTCTAGATTTGGTAGCTCATCTCCTCATGGTACTTCTGGAAGCTTTGGAGGTAAAAGAATAATATGGGATTTCCTTAATGTTGCTGGGAGGGATGATGTGGATGGAAAGATAGTCCGATTTCTTTGTGCTTGCGGTGTACCATTCAATGTGCTTCCCTCTCCCTATTGGCATGAAATGGTAAACGCCATCAATGAAGCCCCAAAAGGATACAAGTCCCCCAACTATGAGAAAGCTAGAACAATGTTATTAGAAAGAGAAAAAGCAAAGGTTCAAAGAGCTTTGACACGTTTTACAAATGAGTGGGTAGATTGTGGGGTATCCATTGTATCAGATTGGTGGACAAATATTAGAAACCAACATTTGATAAATGTTCTTGGTGTTTCTGCTAGTGGTGTAGTGTTTATTACATGTCATGACTCCTCCTCCATTAGTGCATCTTCACAAAAAATTGCAGATCTCCTATTGCAATCAATCAAAGATGTTGGTCCGAATAATGTGGTTCAAGTGATCATAGATAATGCAGCAAATTGTAAGGCAGCAGGAAAAATTATTGAGCCTACTCATCCACACATCTTTTGGTCTGGGTGACTGGTTCACACATTGAGCCTTTTGATGCATGATATTGTGAAGCATAAAGAATGTGGGTGGATTAATGAGCTTTATAGGAGAGGGAAGCAACTCATTAAATTCATCACAGGGCATACAAGGGTAAACTACTTCTATGGCACTTGCTCCAAGTTGTAGTTGCTTAAACTTGCAAAGATAAGATTTGCCAATGATTACCTCACCTTTAGGCGGCTAGTGAAGGTGAGACAAGCTTTAACTAATATGGTGTGTGTTGAAACATGGGATGAAATTAACACTGATAGAGATGGTGCTAATGCAGCCAAGGACACTATTCTTGACATGTACTTTTGGTCACAGGTTAAATATGTTTTGCAATTCACCAGACCAATTTATTACATGATCAAGTTTGGAGATTCAGATCGACCAATAATTGGGGAGGTGTATGAGCAAATGGATAGTATGTTGGAGCAGATTAAAGACATTGTTGAGCCTAGAGATATCACCTTGTACAATTATATTTGTGCAGAGGTGGAAAAATTGATGGGAAATGCTAAATGTTCCATTGCATGCATTAGCATATGTTTTGACACCTAAATACTATCATCCATCATGGCTTTCAACACCAGCACCTGGGGGAGGGAAGCAGGGGAAAACCACACCAAGATCAAGAGGTTCAAAAAAAATATATGAGTGCATTGAGTAAATTAATCCCTGATGAGGAGGAGGCTGCCATGGTATGGAGACAGTTGAGCAACTATACGCTTAACACTGGTCCATTTGGGAGCATGCATGCAATTAGAGATCGAGAGACCTTTTCTTCTCTTGAGTGGTGGAACATGCATGGAGGGGCTACTCCAGTTCTATAGACTTTGGCATTGCGGGTGCTATCACAGGTGGTAAACACTTATTCTGCAGAGAGGTGTTGGAGCTCTTATTCTTTCATCCACAGTGTTAAAAGGAACAGGTTGAGTTTAGATTGGGCAGAGAGCTTGGTTTATATTCATTACAACTCGCGATTGTTGTCCCATTACTGTGATGATGCAAAGACTAGTAAAGACCTTCAGATTTGGGACAAGAATCCAGAGGAGCCCAATTTGTAGGATGGAGTGTTGCGATTAGAGCAATTAGAGGATGCTCTTATCTAGGTATGTCCATTGCGGTATGAATTTTCCTTGTAAAGCATTTCTATAATTCATGTTTTTAATTTTTTTTGTTAACTAGTGTTTTTTTTTTTTATGAATTTTTTGAGCGATTCCAGGATGATGATGATCGTGTTGAGATGCCACCCCCATCTGGTCCCTTGGTTCCTAGGTTCCATGGTTCGACACCAACAGTAGGGGGTTCGTCTTCATCAGTTTCAGTGCCACTGCCACAACTACCACAGGCACCATCTTCTTCATTGCCACCACGTGGAGGCCCGCCGCCACGTTCTCTTTGTGGTGGAAGGAGGAGAGATTAGTAGATATATTCACAATTTACTACTTTTGCCATAGATTAATCATTAGACTTGTAGGCTTGTGAATTTGAACCTTTTTTGTCTTGGCAGTGACCAAGTGATATATTTTGTAAACATTATTATTTGAATTTTGGACATGACAAATGTTGACAATTGCTCACTTGCTAGATAAATCATAATATGCTCTATGTTTTATGTTTTATAATATGCTTAAATGTTTTATGTTTTATAATATGCTTAAAAATTTGATGTATGTTTGTAATTGCTAGAATATAGATGGTTGATGTACATACTAGTAACTACAATGGAATCACGGATGCCATATCTATCTTGATTTATGCAAAAATATGCATGTTTTCATGTCTTCTACAACTAATTTGTATTTTGGATGTTTGTTTTGAGTATAAATGCAAAAAAAATATATATATATATATATAGCAGATGCTTTTGAAGACGCTTCGCTTCCTAGATTTTTGGAAAATGACGCTTCCGCGTCCCCGCTTCCAAAAAACGTCCCCGTTTCGTCCCCGCTTCGTGCAACATTGCTTGGGAGACTTGAATTGATGTAGCATGTCCATAACTTTTCCATACTTGCCACTTTCAACCATTCCCTAGATTTCATAGCCATCCTTCAGGTTTGCTGCCATTGGTTCATTAGGATTGGCACCCTCATATCCTCATCTTTGAGTTTGGGCAGGAAACATTGATCTGGAGGTCGATGCAGCTAAAAGAAAGGAAAAAGCATAAAATGGCCATAACGAAAGAAAAAGAAAGTTAAAATGCAAAAGATGGTCAGGACATTTATTAGCATGTGGGCAAATGCCTGGCATGAGCTCTACCTCCCCTCAGTGGCCATGCTTCGGTTCTTGAGCACTTGATGCTCCATCACATAGAAAAGGAAACCTTGCATGTCCCAACCTTGATGAGCAAGAAGCTGACTCATCATTAAGGGGTAAATAAATGCTAAACCATTAAGAGCAAGCTTGGACACCTAAGTTATGCTCCTTATCAGAGCATTATCAAAAAGAAGTAAAAGATGCACACCAAAGGGGTAGAAAAAGCAGGCCAAGGAAAGGGGTAGCTCATGCCTCCACGATTGCTCCCTCCTTACATCTATACATTCAGGATGATGGACCTCCATCAATTGGTCCCATGGCCATGGCACCTTACCTTGGAGTCTTTCCCCTCCATTGCCATTATTATCACAAAGAACTATGGATTGAAGGGTTGACCTAAGACATGTCACCTCCCCTTAGGGGCTTGAAGCACTTAATAGTTTTGACTATTTGGCCATCTCGAACATAGGTAGGGACCACTTTTATGGGATTTGGTGTAGTTAGATATTTGAAAGTGATCTTAGTTTGAAGTGTTATTATGCCCCCATTAATTAAGCATTGTCCACTATGATGCATCTATGGTCATTTTCCCTAATGATTGGTGACTATCACTTGATTTTAAGGTGGTTTTGCCAGGCGGTCCTTCACATAGTAGCAAAGGCCTTTGAGGCCACACTATATGTCTCCATTACACATCATGCCTAGGTCGTTTCACACAAGAGAGCAACGATGACCTTGTGGATGCAATGTTGCCGCTCCAAAGTAGAGTGTTGGGCACTTTGATGACTCTAGCAGATAATTGAAACCTCAAAGCACCTCACAGATGTTGAAATATTGAGCTCCTCTTGCTTGGTGTTGGATATTATTGATGTTGTACCTAGTGGGCCCAACATGCCCGAGGTTGGCCTTGACACTACTTGGTGGGCATTGCTTGATCCAGAGTTTGTATGATGATGGTCATCCCTAGGATGATAAGGGAGGGCTTGTACTTGCACTTAGAGCCCCAACATTGGAAAGAGATGATGCCATGTCACTCATTTAGTACTTGAGAGGGTGACATAGGGCACCCAAAGCATGTTTTTGACACGTGGAGGCATCTCTTGAGAGTTTCCCCTCAAGGATTGGGGTTGATTCTGATGATGGGACATCTCACTAGCCCATCCATGCACTTTCAGACAATGTATGGCCCAAAAAAGGCATGCGATCATGCTTATGGAGGACACGATCCACACATGTGGGCTTATATGCCATTATTATGTTGTTTTGAGCTATGGGGTTGGCTTATAACCCCTTGTCTTGGCGAACACTCAAAATTAAACTTGTGTAAGGGCTTGTAGGCTAATATTTTGTTGTAAAATGAAGGGATGGACCTCATATAAATAGAGGATCCCTTCATTCTTTCTATTCATCATCACACTAGAGAATTTGGTCCCTCTTCTAGGGCACGACATAGCCTTTGTCTTATTCGCTACTTGTGGAGATGTGACTTTTATGGATTTTTTGCTATTGGACATTTGCTTTTGCATTGGAGATGTTTTTTTCGTATTAAAGAAGGTATTTTCATGGAATAAAGTGTAAGTTGATTGCTGAATTTAGGTTCAGAGATAGATGCAGATATAATTTTACTTAGGCTAGGGGTTGGTTCTCAAGGGAATTGGTTGCAGGATGGATTCAATGATGATTTAAACATATTTTTACACAATTGGAGAGAGTTAATATTTTTAGCAGGTCTCCTACTTTATAGGAGACCGAGTTCGTGGATTTGTACGACAATATTGATCACATATTTGGGGTCCTTATGAGATATAGATATGGAGAGGAGAGCTTTGGTTGATAGGATGGCCATAACAACAATGAAAAAAATATTATTATTTTATAATGGAGTAAAATTTTTTGTTACATGGAAACATGCATACTGTTGTAAGACTTGGTAAGGCATGCGTACCGCTGGGAAATTATTGGTAAAGTTTGGAGTTAGACTTAGGTGATAGAGGGCAAGCTGGATTATACCTTGGATATGAACTTTGAGGTGGTTAGTGCCTGGAGGTGAGAGAGTTGGTTCACTTGGTTGGTTTGGTTGGATTTGTTAAAGGGAAACCCCATGTCAAGTTTTAAGGGGGGGATTGTTAGGTAAAATTGCACTGGGTGAAAGAGTCAAAGTTACTCTGTTTATTGTGTTGGTTTTAGGCACATGGTTTTGGTTGCCCATAGTTTTGTTCCCATGGATTGCATGTAATGAAGCCTTTAAGGCTTGGGAAAACTTCATTGTAATGGCCCAAGGGAGGTGAGTGGTGAAGGCTCACTTGGTCGGGTTTTGGTTAAGGACACTAATAGAATTTTGTTAGTTGGTTTTTCCCCAGATTGGGGTTTTCCTAGATAAAACATTGTGTTTGTATTTTTTGATTTGTTGCTTGTTGTTTTAATGTTTCTCTTAGTAAATTTGTTAATTTTATGTACGTTTTATGCTTAGAGCAAATTTACTTCAATACTCCATATTAGCTCAATATCAATTCCAGATTAGCAATCACATTTAACATGATAGTAAAATGCAGATAGAACATAAACGTAAATCGCAGAAAACAAGCCAAGACAAGAGGACACAAGATGTGGCGTCAGCCAGCAACAAACCCTAATGTGGGGAAACCCTTCATCAATTCTTCTTATGATCTTCAATAGTTCAATAGAGAGAGAGATAGTACATATACATCTTAAGTCAAGATTTTGACTTGTCAAAATAAGAACAAAGATCTTCTCTAGGAAGATGACACATGAGGTGGCAGATCTGAACACAGGTGATTCCATCACCATGTTGTACCCATGACTGTGATGCACCCATCACTGTGCTACACTTCATTACACTATGCTACACTCATTATACTGTATCCATCATCACTGTGCTGCACTTCGTTATCACTATGCTGCACTTCATCAAATTGCTAGCTGCTCTAGTAATTCTGGTTGCAGCTTCAAACTCCCATGACTGTGATGAATGGCTGATCTGAACAATCTCCAAACAGTCCTAAGAGAGTAGCCCCAAGGTAGTCTTAGCTATGGTGCTATGGCCTGTGGCTTAGCACATAGCAACGCTGAAGAGAATGTCTTCAAAACATCACCAATGCATGTGATACCGTTTCCTCTCATTACACTGAGATTGATGGACAATCAGATAAGGACAGTGACTTTACAAACCATGAAGGAGCAGAGATACACACACACACACACACAGATATATACCGAGACCTGTTTGATATCATTGATATACATATTAATATTTTGCAAGGAGGTAGATCCATATACTGTGAGATAAGACTTTATACTCAAAAATGATGGAATTGATATCACAGAAATTGTGGCTATGTCAAGAATGAATCTAACCCAGAATCATATTAATACAGTGCCTCTTTTTTGCTCCATCCATTCGAGGACTATCTTGACAATGTCTTTAATTTACAGGTATGCCGACAATGATACACACACATAACTCCTTGTGTCCTTTTGTCATGTGTTCCTTAGATCTGAGATCATCATGAGACTAACCTAGGTACCCATCCGAGGTAGCAGTCAAACCTTGAATAGAAACCTCTCTGTGGTGCGGATTTTGGTCTTCCTTTTTGCTGCGTTTGAGGGTCTCTTGTAACAACGAGTAGTCCTCTCCTTAGGACAGCAGATTGAGGACCCTTTGAACAACGTATAAGAGCCAACTCTATGACTGCGGTTAGGGCTTGTACTGACTACAGTTAGGGCACATAAAAACCCTCCTAAAACTGCAATCTAGTCTCTTCAAAGATTGTGGATAGAAGACTGTGTCTAGGGCCAGGACAATGGCCAAATTTCAGTGGCTAAGACACTTCCTTACTTCAGCTAGGGTAAGGATAGATCCTTCATTTATGACTGCGTATGGCAGCCTTTCTAGAACAACGAATAGGTCCCTTCTAGACCAATGTTCATAGGGTTGGCTTCATTGACTGTAATAGGGAAGCGTAGGTGCTTCTAGAAGACCTTCTCCTCCATGTCTAGGGCTCTTCATGGCATCTTTAGGGCATCATTAGGCTTCTTCCCTTTACTGCGGATTAGGGCATCATTAGGCCAGCATATATCCCAAGGCACTCCCTCTAGATCTCTTCTTCATCAAACCCAAAACAGAACGAAGAGAGATCACAAGAATGTGTGTGTCAAAGTGACTTGAAGGCCACCTCTATTTATACTAAAACATGGAGGACAAGTGGGGGCAATTTGGTTGCTGGCCGACATTGACGAATTGTCACATAACACAAATAAATTCATAACTCCATGAATACATGTCGGAATCGGATGATCTTTAGATCAATCCTACACCTCTCGACGAGAGGATTCCAAGAAAAATATCAGCAACCATAAATGAGAAGACCCACATGGAGTTTGGCCCTAGTTGCCAATTTTAACACTCCCTCTCAACTAGGGAGAACTCCATATGCTAATCCGTCTGCCAGACTGTACTATCTCTGCCATCAGTGCCCTGCACTGCTCTGCTGAACTATGAAGAAGAAGTGATCGAGAATGTATCATACCATTCTCTACTAACCCGAAGTCAGTCCCATAAAGAGAGTGTCTCATACCACTCTTACTAATCCGAAATCAGTTCCAAATAAAGAGAGTGTGTCATACCACTTACTGATCCGAATTCAACTCCAAATAAAGAGATTGTATCATACCACTCTTACTGATCCGAAATCAGTTCCAAATAAAGAGTGTATCATACCATTCTTACTGATCTGAAATCAATTCCAAAAGTGAGTGAGTTATATCACTCTTACTGACCCGGAGTTAGTTCCAATTGATCCCAGATCAATATCATCCTAGCATAGGGAGTACGGTAGTTACACGATGCATCCATCAGTACTACTATGGTCCCTGCCCTCATTTCCCTAGTCATTTACCAGATGAGAGGTACTTCCCATGTGTCCCAGATTGCATGGGTAGGATGTCTCAGCAGGAGAAGGATGAACCACTCATCCTGCCTACATGTCTCCATGGGGTATCCCAGGGGAAGGCTGAACCACTCACCCTGTACTCAACAAATCACTAGGGGAAGGCTGAACCACTCACCTTATGATTGTATCTCGGCAGGAGAAGGATGAACTACTCATCTTGCCTACATAGCAAACCACTAGGGGAAGGCTGAACCACTCGCCCTATGGTTGCTCATCTCTCCAAGAAGTACCCCCAAGACCCCCGGAGCTGCCAGAGCTTAATGTCCATATTATACTGGACCTTTAGGAGAGAGTCTCTCCATGACTCCTATTCGTTCTCGAAAGGTCAAGAATTTTACCTTTCCCAGGGGTTTAATCTGAATATCGATGACCTACACATTAGTCCCAAAGTGATGGAGCCTTCTTGCTCCCCGTTGTACCATATCCCAGATAAAGTGGTACTTATGTCTATATGCTTGGAGCGAACATGGAATTCCTCAACAATCGAATCCCACTTTGGCTGTCATAGAAGATCACGATGATATCCAATACGTGTCCAAACAGCGCATTGAAGAGTTTCCACAACCAGACAGCTTCACACGAGGTCATACTTGTAGCTTATGTATTCGGCCTTATCGGTGCTCAAAGCAACCGACTTCTGCTTCCTCCTCATCCAGGATATCGAAGCAGAACCCAAAGAGAACCAGCACCTAGAAGTGCTCTTGCGATCCTCCACACTGCTTTCCCAGTCAACATTTGAATAATCATCCAGCCTTATATTTCCGACAGTGTATCTATTGGACACCTAATCCTAAATGGGGTTAGTGTGGAAGCCGAATAGACAAAAGGAGTCCAAGAGACATTGGGATCTGAAACCCAAGAGTCACATATTTGTACTATAAATGTATATCTATTGTTAATAAAAAAATGAACTCACATGATTTATCTTTCCTATTGTCTTTGTTTTCCATGTGTGTTTAACATGGTATCAGAGCAGGCGTATTCCTGCCCTCTATAATTAATTTGAGCCATTTGTTTATTGCCTTTCTGTGCAGTGTATTTCTGCCATATTCCTTTATACAGACCTGTGCATTGTCTGCCATATTCACTTAAACGTATGAAACGTCCCTCTCTGTGCCTCTGCCAGCGCTTTGTCCTCGAATGGCTATGTCAATCTGCCACACCGGCCTGCGCCTTGCTCTTCTGTTGCGTTGTCATCCTGACTTGATTTGAAACGTTTGCACTGTCCTTGTACCTGCGCTCTGGGCCTGATACGGTATCTCTGCGCTTGTCAGCTATGCGTTTTATGTATTCTCCCATGCAAAAATGCAAAAACGCTTTTGCCATTATTCTGTAGAATTGACCAGACTGTCGTTATAGCTGAACGCTGACAGTGATGTCGATGGTGTCTAAATAACGGAATAGCCGGCATCGAAGGGAATGTTGTTATAAGTTTTGTCGTCGAGAAAGTATTTCGACCCCCTCATAGTAAGCTCCATGTTAGATGCTTTCAGTTGAAGGTTCTCTTTCCTCATTCTCTCGTTGTCTGCTTCCGCTTGTCGCAAACGGAGAATGGAATCGTTGAAACTCTCGGCAAGTGCGTGGTATTGGAGAGTCAGCCGAGCCAGCTGATATTCCAATCGAGTGATTGCTTGTACAGATTTATCGGATTCTTGAGACAGATATTGATCCTGAGCAGTAAAACCGCGGGCTGTATGCACAGTTGATGAATTATAGCTTTTCATATATTCAGGTAAGTTAATTCTGTATAGTGCCGTGTTGGTTTGGTATGTGGGATTTTGGGGCATTTCTATGCCTTGTAGCTCCTCTGATGCATTAAGTCTGTCGCTTGCTACACGTTGGTATCCACCGTTGTAACTTCGCGAATTGTATAGACCGATGTTTAAAATATGAAACTCCCGCTGGTGCAAAGCTTTGTTCTGTTCGGCTATAAGCCCAAGATTTTCTAGAATTTACCAGTTGGCATAACCCACTCTATTGCTCGACTTTTCTTTGGTGGCTTGTCTTCACACTTGGCGTCAGTGACTTAGGGTTATGGTGGCTTTCAGTATTTCGTGGCCACCTCCTCTTTTGTTGCTCGTATGCTCTTTTTACAGGCTTCAGACAAACTCAACTCCATACAAGAAGAATATGAACTGAATATGAATAAACAGTGCGATCGTGGTTTGGATGTGCCTGCCGACCAAACTGAATCTCATGCTCAACGAACAACCCTGTAAAAGTGTGCTCTTCCACCTTCTATTACTTCGCGGCTACTAAGAAGTCAACTGCTCCGGCCATTCTAACAATCGCTTGTTAGTTTTCTAATTGTCCAAAAGTCTTTCGCACCAAGAATTCCTTCGTGCTTCTTTCAAAAATCTGAAGAAAGTTCAACTCCTCATCGTGTGGACCAGTTGGATCTGACTAGAGAAAGGGAAGTTGATCGCCTCGTCAAAAGGCTATGAACCGAAGCTGCCCACAAATTCTGGCATTGTTCATGTGTTGTCGAATTCTCGGGAGAGATTGTTCTCATTCCTGTTCTACCATATCGAGATTTCTGCTCAACATCACCAATTGCAACTACGCTGTGCTGTTCGAAGAATGATGGCTTAATTCATTTGATACACAAACCCTTATCTTCGATGTATTGATATTGAGCTGGTCTCCAAGATTTGTCATTGGTTTGTATAGACTGTACTTTTGCAACGCCTGTTAACCAGAAAGCGTTAGCACTCTGCGCAAATGTTGTATTCCATTCGGTAACTAAATATATTGCAGGGTCCTTGAATTGGTTTTAGGCAAGGGTTCTGGGTTTCGCTATTGTCTTATTTTTGGGATTAAACACTTGGGTTACAGTGGGTATTCCACGTTAATTGAAAGTGTTTAATATACAAGCAGGACCCATGCCTAAGGGCTTTTGCCTATGATCTGCATACCTGGAAATCGTGAAGTCTTTCTGTGAGCATATTCTACTTAAGTAAATATTCGCGAGTGTTGATTTATTTTCCAGAGGATCAATAGGCTTGGAGTTTTAAATGGTTGCGGTCTTGGAGGTTCGGTCTTCAAGGGTTGAATGAGCATTATGGTATGATCTCATCTCTGAGAGTTACAGTCAGTGAACAAGATATTTGTGTAGATCGTCACTGGTATTTTCATACACATTTTTTTCTATCTACGGAATTACAATTCTGAGCACTGTCAGGTCTCTAACGCTAAGGTTCGGTCCACTAAGGCATAAAGATGTCATGCTTGATTTAAATCTTGTCCTTCAATCATTTAAGGAGCTCGTTGAAGTAGGAACTAATGTCGCAAAGCTTGACTAACTCATTTGAATAAATAAGGAGTTTACATTCTTGCAGTGGATCATCTAGGTCACATTATGAGCACAGGGCCTTTTGTTCTATTCATCTCTGAGGAAATAATCTAAGCAATATTGCAGCAATATGAGCAAATATTCAGACATATTTAAACTAGGATTTGTATTTCCTGTGGTGGCGATGTTTTGATGCAGCAAGACATTCCATAATCATTGAAGACATAATGGAAGAGATTTGATCCTGAAATAAGAATCAGATTTGAAGACTCTGAAAGATGCAGTAGAAGTACATCTACCCAGGTTTGTGTCATAATTCTGAAGAAGGCACAATTGTAAGCTAAAAATCCGAACCTGCCTATACAGTACTCTAATCTTTGATGCAAGGAGTGTTGTTGACTGTTTGCATTAAACAGAGATTAGATTTAGAGATTTGATATGACAGTATTGACACATTATTCTTTGTAAATGCCTATGATAAAGCATCTATTGAGTTGGTACTGCTGACATTGTTGATCTATAGACATGTATTGATGAAGTGAAGTATGATTTCACATTCTAGAGTTTCAGAGAGCTTGACATTCCTTGATTCCACTGCTGTATAAAGAGTTTGGTGAGCTGATTGTAATCTTTTATGTTGCATGCTCCTCATTTGCTCACATTTATAAAGGATATTGCAATGACATTAAATTGTGAGTGATTGTTGCTGGTTGATAGTCGTGATCAGTTTCTTTAATGTATAAGATGATGAAGGAAATGGCCAGACTTGAAGATGCATTAAAGTTACTGAATATCCTAATTCATTCCACTCTTGATGGGACAATCAAAATCAGTAAGGATTTTCTCTCAGAAATTCAGACATGTCTACAAAATGCACAGGAAAAGATTGATTTTTTGCAGCTTGAATCACAGCTACAGCAAGAAGAGCTACATCAAAATAGACATCATTCTGAACCTGTTCAGAACATTGATACAACCACCCATCAGCAGCAAGACAATAATGTTACTGTTCATTCCAATAAAGCAGTAATTGTACATGCAGATGCAGAAACTCAGTCTGCACTTCCCAAGCCCATCATTAGACCTTGGGAACAGCTTGTCCATAACAAGCACAAAACTGGTCTTGGATATGATAAGGACTTGTCCTTTCATATTCCAGACTATGCCAAGCCCATTCAGTTTCAGAGTGCTGGATTCATTCATGACAGTTCACCTGATCCTCATGACAGTTCAGCTCCAGCTGTTCCAGATTCTGCCCCTTTTCCACAACAACAACAACAACAAAAACAACAGATCGTGAAATGCCAACACTGTGACCGAGTTGGCCATTTGAAAGATCACTGTTTTGATCTTCATCCATGTAAGCACTGTCATAAAACCAGTCATTCTTCAAACAGATGCTTCAAAAACAAACGTCCTGCAAGAACAAAGATTCATCTAGGATGGATCGCTTCTTGGCAATGGGCATCAACAGCCAAGAAGATATTCCAAACACATATCAGAACTTGTTCCAGAGTATTGAACAGTCTTGCAGTTGAGTTTCCTCCATCTTCTCACCTTGTACCTGACAGGGGGGGAAATGATGGTCATCTACAAGCTTCAAACCACATCAAGCGAGCCTGAGCCACAACCTGCCACACCAGTTTCAGAGTTGTAGCAAGAAGAAAAGATGCCCCTGAACATGCCTTCAGTTGGCAATCTGGGACACTTCCTCTAGCAGAGGACTTCAGCTTCTTGCCAGTTTTGGAAGAGTTCCAAGAACACAATTGAGAACACTTCCTCTAGCAGAAGACTCCAGCTTATTGCCAGTTTTGGAAGAGTTCTAGGAATTGCATTAAGCATTCCAGAGTTGTTGGTCATCCTTAAACCATCACAGGTTGAGACTTCCCTTTTCAGGTTGAAGTTTTACCTTTTATGCGGGGTGAGACCTCCCTTTTATGGTTGAAGGTTTCCCTCTTTAAAACAATAGGATCACTTCCTCTAGCAGAAAACTTCAGTTTCTTGCCAGTTTTGGAAGAGTTCCGGGAACTGCACTAAGCGTTCCAGTGTTGGTGGTCATCCTTAAACCACCGCCCTTTTTACCAACATTTCATAGAGCACATTCAGCCTAGTGCTGCCATGCATTTTTTGCACATTTTGTATTACAGCTCTCTTCTTGGACTCATACATAACCCTTCGGATTAAGGGGGGGAATGTTGGACACCTAATCCTCAATGGGTTAGTGTGGAAGTCGAATGGACAAAAGCAGTCCAAGAGACCTTGGGATCTGAAACCCAAGAGTCACACATTGTACTATAAATGTATATCTGATGTTAATAAAAAAATGAACTCACATGATTTATCTTTCCTATTGTCTTTGTTTTCCATGTGTGTTTAACATGGTATCAGAGCAGGCGAATTCCTGCCCTGCATAATTAATTTGAGCCATTTGTTTATGGCCTTTCTGTGCAGTGTATTTCTGCCATATTCCTTTATACAGACCTGTGCATTGTCTGCCATATTCACTTAAACGTATGAAACGTCCCTCTCTCTGCCTCTGCCAGCGCTCTGTCCTCAAACGGCTATGTCAATCTGCCACACCGGCCTGCGCCTTGCTCTTCTGTTGCACTGTCACCCTGACTTGATTTGAAACGTTTGCACTGTCCTTGTACCTGCGCTCTGGGCCTGATACGGTATCTCTGCGCTTGTCAGCTATGCGTTTTATGTATTCTCCCATGCAAAAATGCAAAAACGCTTCTGCCATTATTCTGTAGAATTGACCAGACTGTCGTTATAGCTGAACGCTGACAGTGATGTCGATGGTGTCTGAATAACGGAATAGCCGACATCGAAGGGAATGTCGTTATAAGTTTTGTCGTCGAGAAAGTATTTCGACCCCCTCATAGTAAGCTCCATGTTAGATGCTTTCAGTTGAAGGTTCTCTTTCCTCATTCTCTCGTTGTCTGCTTCCGCTTGTCGCAAACAGAGAATGGAATCGTTGAAACTCTCGGCAAGTGCGTGGTATTGGAGAGTCAGCCGAGCCAGCTGATATTCCAATCGAGTGATTGCTTGTACAGATTTATTAGATTCTTGAGACAGATATTGATCCTGAGTAGTAAAACCGCGGGCTGTATGCACAATTGATGAATTATAGCTTTTCATATATTCAGGTAAGTTAATTCCGTATAGTGCCGTGTTGGTTTGGTATTGTGGGATTTTGGGGCATTTCTATGCCTTGTAGCTCCTCTGATGCATTAAGTCTGTCGCTTGCTACATGTTGGTATCCACCGTTGTAACTTCGCGAATTGTATAGCCCGATGTTTAAAATATGAAACTCCCGCTGGTGCAAAGCTTTGTTCTGTTCGGCTATAAGCCCAAGAGAGATCCCCGAAGATATCTCAAAAGATTTTTGGCACCAATCCAATGAGGCTCAACCATATATGAGCTCAACATGCTAATTGCAAAACATATATCCGAACGGGAGTTCACCAAGAGCATCAATGCT
The DNA here is from genome assembly GCA_031772625.1 of Pinus tabuliformis. NCBI lineage: Eukaryota > Viridiplantae > Streptophyta > Pinopsida > Pinales > Pinaceae > Pinus > Pinus tabuliformis. The sequence continues at coordinate 733,264,259 of CM062820.1, read as the reverse complement.
AGTATGAGTTTATGAAACTCGGAGGCATTTCCCAAATCAGGTTCGGCATCACTACCGCATAACTTCTTAAAGTTAGGCTTCATCGAGGTAGTCACGGTCTTGCAGTTCACCATTCCAAATCCGGAACCCAACTCCCTCCTACTTTTGCTATTGAGAGGGTCTGCACCTGTCAAAAAGAGGTCGTCCTCATAAGGTACCAGTATGAGAGGTCTATCATCCACAACTTGAAGGCAATGGATTGGATCGGCTTCACTCCTAGTGAATCTCAGCTTCATCAGATAGCTATCAATCCTCTCACACCAAGCTCAAGGTGCTTGCTTTAAATCATAGAGAGCTTTCTTCCACCTGCATACATGAGATTCCCAATCATGAATCTCAAAACCCCTTGGGTTGTGTAAAAATCTCTGTTTTCCCACCTCGGTTTTCAGTTTCTCCTTATTTCTCCCATGTAGTTAAATGCCCATTCCCATAACCATACATTTAACAGACTGAAAAAAATAAATATTGCTGAAAACACAAATTCTGGAAATTTTTCAGAATGCTGGAAATTGCAGAATTAAAAATCAGCAATCAAAAACAGCCATTAAAACACATTAAAACACTGATATTTTTGGTCAACTTGACCCTGGAAAAACCCCCTACAACTCTTGGGGAAAACCAGTTTGAGAGCTCTTCTTTATTTCTGAAAATTGCCTTTTTACAGTGAGAATTATTCAACAAAAAATCAGCAAGCAAATTTACAACTTATCTCCTTTCCCGTGCCTCACAGCAATCTGGAAATTACAGCAAACAGGACAGCAATAAATGCTGTACGGCCTCCGTTTTGTGTGCAGAAAAATCAACAAACTGCTCCTCGATTTTTGTGCAAAAATCTGCCTTTCACTATGTGCTGAATCAGCTGTACAAATCTGCTCAACTGCTGCCTTGGAATGTGTGCCAAGCTGCTGTCTCCTTCTCCTCCCTGCTCAGAAATCTCTCTTGCTCTCTTGCTCTCCTTCTCCCAATCTGCTCATGAAAGAATGAATGACCTTTTCCTCCTTTTCCTCCTTTAATATAACTCCAAGTGACTTTTGGGTGATCCAAGTGACTTTTGGGTGATCTTTAAATCCAATGGCTGAAATAGATTTAGATCAATGGCTGAGATTAAATGCTCATTTAAATCTCACTTTCTATTTTTTAATTCACCCCACTTTAATAAAGACCCACTTAGTCATTTATTTCCAAAGTCACTTTTCCTTTCTAATTTTTCATTGACTTTATAAAAGTCACTTTAAAATTAGACTTAATAACTTTATCACTTAAAGTCACTTTTAAATTAGATTTAACTTTATAAAATTATAAAGTCACTTTAGGAGAAAAATTAAATTCTTTTGGACACTTTTCCCTAGGCCAAAGATCAAAGCCTAAGGGAACCACCTGTCCTCCGGTACCAAATTTCAACACTCCCTCTTACCGAGGAAGGTGTTCCTCACCACACCCATCTTGTCTCTGAAGTAGACATGCTTGCCCCGTGGTAAGGCTTTGGTAAGAATATCTGCAACCTGCTCATCAGTGGAAATATACTCAAGCTTCACAGCTCCCTTCTGAACATAGTCTCTGATGAAATGATATCTGATCCCGATATGCTTTGACCTGTCATGAAATACTGGATTCTCCGTGAGTTTAATGCAACTCTGATTATCACAGTAAATCACTGAAGGTCTCAACGGCTGACCAAATAAGCCAAACAACATCTTGCGAAGCCAGATAGCCTCACAACTAGCTAGACTGGCTGCCATATACTCTGCTTCCGCTGAACTCAGTGCTACTGACTGCTGCTTCCGGCTGAACCATGACACTACTGCTGAACCCAACCCAAGACAACACCCTGAAGTGCTCTTCCTATCAGAAGCACAACCTGCCCAATCAGAATCAGTGTACCCTGCCAATCTCACTCCATCTCCCTGCCTGTAGTCCAGACCATAATCCACTGTCCCTTGCAAGTACCGCAAAATGTGTTTTGCAGCCACCCAGTGAACCTAACTAGGCTCACACATAAACTGACTCATCGTGTTGACTGCAAAACAGATATCTGGTCTAGTGTTGACCAAATACATCAAGGAACCAATCAACTGCCTGTACAATGTGGGATCCACCAACTCGGAATCCGAAGCATGAAGCTTCTTCCAGTTGGTGATCATCGGTGTCGACATGGGTCTACAATCCTCCATGTGGAATCTGCTAAGGATGTCCACAATATACTTCCCCTGCCCCAGGAAGAAATGCCCCTCCTCCTGCCACACCTCCAAACCCAAAAAGTAATGCATCAAGCCGATGTCCTTCATCTCAAACTACGCCGCAAGATCTCTCTTGCAGTGCTCTATGAGTCTCTCTGCACCTGTAATGATCAAGTCATCCACATACAACACCAAAATGAGAGGCTCCTCACCAATCACAATAAAGTAAAGGTTCGGATCTGCCTCACTCTTTGTGAAACCCATCCCCTGCAAGTATGCATCTATCCTGGAGTACCAAGCTCTGGGAGCTTGCTTCAGGCCATAAAGGGCCTTCTTCAATCTGCACACATGGGACTCCTTCCCATGCACCTCAAAGCCCTGTGGCTGCTCAATGTACACCTCCTCCTGTATGAAGCCATTGAGAAATGCGGTCTTCACATCCATCTGGTGGATCTTCCAACCCATCTCTGCTGCTATCGATATAATGGAGCGGATCGAAGTATATCGAGCCACGGGAGCGAAGGTCTCCTCATAATCAACTCCCTCTACCTGGGAGAACCCTCTAGCCACAAACCTCGCTTTGAATTTCTCAATGCTGCCATCTGCAGCATGCTTTACCTTGTAAAGCCATCTGGAAGTAACCACGGATTTGCCCTCAGGCCTCGGCACCACCTCCCAAACATCATTCTTCATGATAGAAGAATACTCCTCCTGCATGGCCTCTCTCCAGACCTGCTGGCTAGCTGCCTCCTCATAGCTAGAAGGCTCAGAGTCAAGGATGCTGGTAACCATCGCCATATAGTTACAAAACCTCTCAGGTGGTCTACTCTCTCTGACCGGCCTCTTCGGCTTAGCAACAGATGTGGCATCTCTCAAGGTGTCCTAAAGCCACTTGGGCTTCCTCTTCCCTGAGCGCACTTCTCCCACCGGAGAATGAAACTCCTCCTCCTCATCATCATCAGTAGCCTGAACTCCTGACTGTCTGTCTGCTGTCCTCCTGCCTGCACCTGAACCTGTAGAAGCTGAGGTACCGTGTGAACTGTCCATCAGTGGACTCCCTAGTGAACTGCTCTGCATGCTGCCCGGAGCACCACCCCTCTGGCTCGATGAGCCACTGCTCACTGACGGACCTGACATCCTCATGGATGTACCTCCGGATCCTCCTGATCCCTGCCCACTGGATCCCTGCGACTGACTCAACTGCTGCTGAGGGTCTGGCTGATCCAGATACTCTAACTCCCGTGACCTCCTAAAGGCCCTGTCCTCCGCGAACTTCACATCCCGTCTGACAACAACTCTCCTTTGTGCAGGAATGTAAATCCGAAAGGCCTTTGAGGTCTCACTGTAGCCCACAAAGATACCCTTCTCTGCGGTGGGCTCTAGTTTGGTCCTCTTCTCCTTGGGTATATAGGAGTATGTAATGCATCCAAAGATATGAAGATGACCAATATCAGGCTTCTTCCCAGAGAAAGCCTCCTCCGGAGTCATGTGCCCCAAGGCACGATGCGGACTCCTGTTCGGCAAGTAAACAACTGTGTTGCAGGCCTCTGCCCACAAGAACAATGGCAACCCCTGATCATGTAACATGGCTTTGGCAGCCCCTATGATGGATCTGTTCTTCCTCTCTGCAACCCCGTTCTGCTGGGGGTTGTAAGGAACAGTGAACTCCCTCCTAATGCCTGCCTCCGCACAATAGTCAACAAACTCTCCAAGGGTGTACTCTCCTCCATTGTCCGACCTCAAGGACTTGATCTTTCGACCTGTCTGAGTCTCCACAAGAGCTCTGAACTCCTGAAACCGCTTGAAGACCTCACTCTTGGTCTTCAAAAAATAAATCCAGGTCCTCCTGGAGTGATCATCAATGAATAAAACATAGTACTCATATCCACTCAAGGAAACATGAGACATCCGACCGCTCACATCGGAATGAATCAAATCAAGTATCCCCGTCGCTCTGCTGGGAAAGGGGGATTTGGCAAATTTGCCCATCGCACAACCTCTGCAAGTATCAAAGTGATCAGTACTGAAATCTGGCACACCTGTAGTGATCTCTCGCAATGTCCTCAAGGCTCCATGATACATATGTCCCATCCTGCGGTGCCAAATCTCACACAGCTCAGAACTGCTAGCTCTGCTGTCGGTACTACTGCTCAATGCCAAAAGGGGTTGGAATGCAAACTTGTACACCTTTGCATGGCGTACACCTATCACTCTAGCTGAATCAGCTGGAGTGCCCCTGGGATACATCAACACCTGTCCTCCCCTGAACAGTACCTCATATCCTCTGTCCTCCAAAGCTGAGACAGATATGAGGTTCTTCCTCATCCCTGGCACATAAAGAACCTCTGACACCTTCAAGGGAGGTTTGGACTCCCTCTGAAATGTCACTGTCCCCACCCCGACTGCTCTAACAACTCTGTCATCACCGAGTACTACCTCGATATCAGTGCCACTCTCTGAAAGCTCTGAGAAGTACTCACGGACTCCTGTCATGTGACGTGAAGCCCCACTGTCCACATACCAGATACCTGTAGATGCTCCGCTAATCGAGGGAAAAGCATGCTCCCTCTGAACCTGTGTAGCAGGTGATCCTGCACTAGAGGACTCACACGTAGTGAACGCAAACTCTCGGTCAAAACGACCAGCAAAGTCCTCAATCTCTGCTGAAGTTGCCACGTCCTGGTTCTTCCCCTTCTTCTTCTTCTTCTCCGGACACACAACTGCATAGTGTCCCATCTTTTGACAATTCCAACACTTCACCTTGGAATAGTCCTTCTGTGTGTTCCCCTGTTTACCTTTACCTTTGCCTTTGCCTCCACCACCGCTTGTGGAAGCCTGCTTCTTCCCTTTGCCTTTCTTGCCTCCTGCCACCAGTGCTACATCCTCATCCTGCTCAACTGGCTTGGCTGCCCCAAGCTGACCTTTCCTGATCTCTGTCTGAATGCAATCATCCCAAAACCTCTCCCATGTGGGAAGGGTCTCACGTGCACAAACCCCATCAGCAAAGTTCAACCATGAACGGGGGAGGCCATTCACTGCAATCCGCACCAACTCAGTGGGTGGAATGGCCTCTCCAATCGCTGCCAACTCATCTCTCACATTAGTAATCTTTGTGAGATATCCAGCTGCACTATCATTACCCATCTTAATGTTCTTCAGCTTCTCCTTCAGGACCATCTTCCGGTTTTCATTGGTACTCTGGTAGAGATTGGACAATGCTGTCCACATCTCATGGGCATTGCTCTTTCCTCTCACATGAGGAATGCAATGGTCTTTGATTCCGTCTAGAATCAGCCTCTTACCCTTATTGTTCTTCTTTTTATACTCAGCCAACTGAGTAATATCAGTGGGCACAACAACAGGGTTCTGTGCGGTATGCACCATGATATCCCAGACTTCTGCCTCCTCAAAGATACTCTGCATTCTCTCCTTCCAAACACTGTAATTTGTATGCCCATCCAACCTATCCTCCACCCTCAATCCCAATGACATCCTGCTGTCCTAAAACTGAAAAATAGCACTGCTGTAGTAAAGATAAAACTGCTGTTTATGAAAAAATCAGCTTGCTGGAATTTTCTGAGTGAAAAATCAGCAACTGTAATTTTTCCTTTTGCTGTCCCAAATTACCCTTCAGCACTCAAGCTCTGATACCATGTAAAAATCTCTGTTTTCCCACCCGGTTTTCAGTTTCTCCTTATTTCTCCCATGTAGTTAAATGCCCATTCCCATAACCATACATTTAACAGACTGAAAAAAATAAATATTGCTGAAAACACAAATTCTGGAAATTTTTCAGAATGCTGGAAATTGCAGAATTAAAAATCAGCAATCAAAAACAGCCATTAAAACACATTAAAACACTGATATTTTTGGTCAACTTGACCCTGGAAAAACCCCTTACAACTCTTGGGGAAAACCAGTTTGAGAGCTCTTCTTTATTTCTGAAAATTGCCTTTTTACAGTGAGAATTATTCAGCAAAAAATCAGCAAGCAAATTTACAACTTATCTCCTTTCCCGTGCCTCACAGCAATCTGGAAATTACAGCAAACAGGACAGCAATAAATGCTGTACGGCCTCCGTTTTGTGTGCAGAAAAATCAGCAAACTGCTCCTCGATTTTTGTGCAAAAATCTGCCTTTCACTATGTGCTGAATCAGCTGTACAAATCTGCTCAACTGCTGCCTTGGAATGTGTGCCAAGCTGCTGTCTCCTTCTCCTCCCTGCTCAGAAATCTCTCTTGCTCTCTTGCTCTCCTTCTCCCAATTTGCTCATGAAAGAATGAATGACCTTTTCCTCCTTTTCCTCCTTTAATATAACTCCAAGTGACTTTTGGGTGATCCAAGTGACTTTTGGGTGATCTTTAAATCCAATGGCTGAAATAGATTTAGATCAATGGCTGAGATTAAATGCTCATTTAAATCTCACTTTCTATTTTTTAATTCACCCCACTTTAATAAAGACCCACTTAGTCATTTATTTCCAAAGTCACTTTTCCTTTCTAATTTTTCATTGACTTTATAAAAGTCACTTTAAAATTAGACTTAATAACTTTATCACTTAAAGTCACTTTTAAATTAGATTTAACTTTATAAAATTATAAAGTCACTTTAGGAGAAAAATTAAATTCTTTTGGACACTTTTCCCTAGGCCAAAGATCAAAGCCTAAGGGAACCACCTGTCCTCCGGTACCAAATTTCAATAGGTTGTTCCACGTTTGTGGTCTTGCTATTACATGAGGGGAATGGTCCCCTTGTAAGTTTTCCTTTGGTACATCTCAGACATGTACTTCCATGCTCTTCTTGAATGCAGGTATCCCTTTCACCATCTATCTCACATCGGGTAGGGCCCCACAATGAAGATGGGTAGACCTCCGGTGCCATAGAAGAGATGTGACATATGACATGGTCCCCATTGGACTTCTTGCAACTTGATACAAATTGCCAATCCTAAACCCAAGAGTAAAAGCATCTTGAAAATTCCTTTTTCAAAAACGCACCTTTCCATCGATGAATGGCACCTTTAAACCTTTGACTTCCATTGTCGAAATGGACACCAGGTTTTTTTTAAGATCAGGTACATAAAGAACTTGCAAATGAATCGTGCTACTTTCTTTCAATTGAAGGGTAACATTCCCTACACCCTTTCCGGGATAGGTGGCATTGTCTCCAAGAATAATCTCCACGATTGTCTCCTTCTCTATCAAATTAGAGAGAGCTTCCTTGTATCCGATGAAGTGCCTTGAAGCACTACTATCAATAAGACAAATTCCCAAAGAGTCTGGAGGAGAGGTAGTGGAGAGGGCCAATATAAGTTAATGCTCCTTTTGCTTATCGGAAACAACATTTGATTCTTCATACCTCGAGTTCCTTGCTTTCTTGAAGAGTCAGCCATTTTCTTGATGACCTGCATTACTTTTATTCCTTTTGCCATTGTACCTGTCATTCCTTTCATCATTGAAGATGCCCCTGGAATGATTGTTATCATCATCAAGTGATGTGTCCCTTCTATTTGGACACTTCCTCGCATAATGGCCAAACTTATTGCAAGCAAGGCATCTGGCTTTCCTTCCATTCTTAGATCCGGACTTCCCATTGAAGTGACCTTTAGGTAGGCCACCAGATGCTTCCGCTGCGCCACTTTGATAATCTTCTTTGCTTCGACTTCACCCTTGGTGAATTTGAAGAGGGATAAGGAACCCATTGAGCCTTTTTGTCCTTTCCAACTGTCTTTAGTGATTGCTCTTTCACTCTTGCTTGGGCTTTGTCTTCGCCTCACCTCTGATACCATGTTAATTTTAGGTATGTTCTATGCTTATGGAAAATTTACTTCAATCTTCCATGTTAGCTCAATATCAATTCCAGATTAGCAATCACATTTAACATGATAGGAAAATGCAGATAGAACATAAACATTAATCGCAAAAAACAAGCCAAGACAAGAGGACACAAGATATGGTGCTAGCCAGGGACAAACCCCAATGTGGGGAAGCCCTTGATCAATTCTTCTTATGTTCTTCAATAGTTCAGCACAGAGAGAGATAGTACATATACATTAGAAGTCAACATTTTGACTTGTCAAAATAAGAGCAAAGATCTTCTCTAGGAAGATGACACATGAGGTGGCAGATCTGAACATAGGTGATTCCATCACCATGTTGTACCCATCACTGTGTTGCACCCATCACTATGCTACACTTCATTACACTATGCTGCACTCATCATACTACTACATCCATCATCACTGTGCTGCACTTCATCATCACTATGCTGCACTTCATCAAATTGCTAGCTGCTCTAGTAATTCTGGATGCAGCTTCAAACTCCCTTGACTGTGATGAATGGCTGATCTGAACAATCTCCAAACAATCCTAAGACAACAGCCCCAAGGTAGTCTTAGCAATGGTGCTATGGCGTGCGGCCTAGCACATAACAACACTAAAGAGAATGTCTTCAAAACATCACCAATGCATGTGATACTGTTTCCTCTCATTGCACTGAGATTGATGGACAATGAGATAAGGACAATGACTTTACAAACCATGAAGGAGCACACACACACACACACACACACACATATGTACCGAGACCTGTTGTGATATCATTGATATGCATATTAATATTGCAAGGAGGCAAATCCATATACTGTGAGATAAGACTTTATACACAGAAATGCTGAGATTGATATCACAGAAATTGTGACTATGTCAAGAATAAATCTAACCCAGGATTCATATTAATGCCAAGATCAAGTCCACCCACGAGCCTCAAGTCAACCCTCCTTCAAAGCCTTTCCAACAAGTTAAAGTTTCCTCAAGCCAACAATAGTCAAACCCTTCCAAAAGTTGGTGAAACTTTAGATTTTGGCCCCTGCAACAAAATTTCGGCCTCCTGCAACAAAGCTGCGATTTTCAGCCTTCTTGCAACTCTGGAATTTCGCACGTGTGAGGTTTTTCTAGGGTAGATTATCTCTCTTTTGACCTAAGTCACCAGATTCATCCTAAACCCCCTACGAATCCCGAATCCAGCGAATCCGACACGATTCGGTTCAGATTCGTGTCCAAATCATATGACACGTCGTGTCCATTTCTGACACGTCGAATCCGAGGTCGTGTCACGATTTTCAAAAGCGTGTCGCGATTTTGGGACACATGTCCTGTTTCCAGGACTCGCTAAGCTCAACGCGGGAATGAAAAGGGCGTGTTTGCTCATTAATATTTTCATTTGGCAAGTGATTTGTGCTGTTGGCAAGTGATTTGTGCTGCTGCAACAAGGAGTAGAGCATTCAGCAAGGAGAATCGACCACCGGTCCACCAGGTAAGTTCTAATCTCACTGTTCAGTGTTTACAGTTTACGTTGAGCAGCTCCATGCCACAGACTTTTCTGACCTTGATGCTTGTATACCTGTAGTTGTTTTATATTTTCTATTTCTATTTGCCATTGGCATTGCACCAACACTACCTATGTATGTAACACATTTTGATTTGATGACTTAATGAGAAAACTACAATTGTCAGTGTGTTTATCTTACTATCTTGTAGTTGTAAGTTGTCTTTCAGTTATGAATTATGAATCATGATTTAAATTTTTAATAGATTTATCATTTATGTGACCAGTACCACTGACATTTATTTGAATTTTGTATGTACTATGCATGCTAATAGCTATAGATGAAGATCTATGTTTGAAATCAATAAATTTGTATTATTAATTAAAATTTGTGTAAGAAATATGATAATATTTAATTTTTATATATATATATATATATTTTTTTTTATATATATATATATATATATATATAATAAAATAATATATAACGTGTCCTGTTCCGGGGGGTCAGCGTGTTCGAATTTGACACCACGAATCTCGAATCCTACGTGTCCCGAATCCCTGTGTCAGGTGACTTAGCTTTTGACTAAGCTTTTCTTCTCCTCTATCCTTTGACTTCTTCCTTTGATTTTTCGCTGATTTTTGCTTCTTCTTGCATAAGAGATTGCACGTGTTCTTTAAATGAGGTCAAGTTGCTCTTATATATACACATCTTAGGAGGTCAAATTGCCCCAAATAGGGCCAACTTGAAGAGGCAGGGCCAACTTGGTCTTGTAGTGACAAAAATTGACATTTCGACTCAACAAATTTCTTTTTACACTTTGTTATCAAGGTCCAAATGGGACTTGACTTCTAGACTTATGACAAATATTCTTTTGACTTGACAAACCCTAGAAGCATGATGAACATGCTTGACTTAGAAGCAAATCAATTTGAGCATGAAACCCATGCTTAAGATAATAACTATTTTCCTTCTTTTAACAAAAATATAAAATGTCATAAGTACAAAGGTAATTATGATGATCGAATCTAGTTACATTCTCCAACACTCCCTCTTAACTAGGGAGGTATTCATAATTACATAACCGGTACAAGGATTCTCTCAAACTGAAATATTCTCATAAGAAGAGTCGGGTTGATAAGCCGTCTTTAAGCATCAACATCATAACTAGCGTCGTCAACATAGCAAGGCCTTGACTAACAAGCTCTATCTCCCCACTAGATTAGAGCACAATGCTGAGAGGCTTTGCATAAGACACCACACTACCTCTCAAGGCACATACCCCATCTGGATGTTCACTGAGTATGTCCTTCTAGGACTATTCTTATCTTGGTTTCGAAATCCTCAAAGAATATTGGTCTTCTTCGACCACTCTTGTCTTGGGTACCCTATCCAATCCTCAAAGAGTGTTGGTCCACAGGATTACTTCATTTCTTGGATTTCCCAATCCTCAAGGAGTACTAATCCTAGATGCTTATCCAATCCTCCATTTTCCATTCTCCCTCCATGGCCTTCACTAGACGTACGACTGTTAGTCCTGGTCTAGTGCATGACACATGAAGAAGATAATAAAATGTCCATCGTCATTCCCTCTTAACCAAAGAGGAGATCCTCATTCCCCCTTGATCAAGAATAGATCCTTACTGTTGAAAAGTGTAACTAGGTTCGGTCTTCATAATGACATGAAATTATGACTTTTGTAATAATAAAAAATATTTTTGTGAGCCTTGCTTCATGGGATTCATGAGCAAGTGATTTTATTTTTAGATGGCTCCCATTGAGAGCCTTAGGATTTGTTATTAAGGTCAATGATTAATGTCATGTATGAAGAGCTCTTCTTGAGCATATGTAAAATATATATAAGTAATCTAGCGTCTAGGAAGCTCTCCAAAAAGACAAGCACAGTCCTCTTGATGTCTGCCTGCAATATGAAGAAAATAAACTTATGTCGGCTCACCCGAAGTGACACATCGTTTCACTGATTCATGTCGGCTTGAGTACATGAACGAACTACTATAAATAGGTGAGTATGATCTTCGCATAAGGATAGTTCAGAACTCGACAATCTCTGAGATTTTCGGTGAGAATTACAGTCATCAAGTTCAGATAATTTTGGTGAAGGGTACAATATTCAGATCTCTTTGTTAAGGGATATTTTCGGGTGTCATATCACAGTGTACAGTTTAGATGAGTAAGGAAAAGGACAACAAGTTCTGAGTAGGGTGATCACAGTTAAGAGAAGCTCAGACCTCTCCTAGAAGTCAGATCACAAAACAAAAGTTAAGTTAGATATCTCTATGATTCTAGACAGACAATGGAATAGGCTGCAATCATAAGAAGAAGAAAGAACATCGAGTTTCTATCTAGGGCTAAACACAGTTTGAAGAAAATGCAGTGATAAGTTTGAAGCATAATAAGGGTGCTGTCTCACAGTCAAAGAGTTCAGTGATGAATCTAGAAGATAAGCATTTCAGTGCTGCTACAGTGGTCACATTTTGGTGACACTAAATTGTTATGTCTCAGTATCATCTCTAACGTATCTACAACTCATCGAAGGCCGAAGTGGAAGAGGAGTCAAGCAGAAGGCTGACTATCAAGAGAGCTGGTGTCTTGGTCTTGGAGTATAGGTCAAGGGAATTGGAATCTCTATAAGAATAATTTGTGCGGGTTTTCCTCTCAAAGAGTGAGAGATTTTGGCCTTGGCTTATAGCCTACATGATGTGTCTCTTGTGTATTTATGTTCATGCATTGGTTATTGTTCGATGAAGAACACTAATAATCTAACGTGAAGAAGATCCTAATCTAAAGAAGTAAAAAACATTCACAAGCAATCACTAAGGGAAGAGAATTCCCCTAATGCTAATGCCCTAGATTTCTCAACACTTACTCCTCAAACATTAAGGAGATTACTTACTCCCTCTTAAGCATAGAGGAGATTCCTCACTTCCTTTTAACTAGGAAGACATAACCAAAAGCTCTATAGCTTGTCTCAAACTTTATTAATACATCAACTTCTAGTTCAATGGAGATCTTCAAGTCGCTGCATGATGACTAATTTTCTTTGCATCTCATCATATTGAGCTTTTACCTTTCAAAATGTTATGGAGCCAAACTCTTTCTTCAATTTGTGATAGGGTTCAAACCATCAACCTTTCATATCACTTTCCTCTAGTCATCATCAACAAAGGCATTATTTTGAGCTAATCAAAGTAGAGCTAGTCATAGCTCCCTCTAATCATGAAAGTGATCTTCATTGTCATCGAAATATAAACATTAGGTTATTGTTTTGTCCTGCTACGTTTCAATCCCAAGATGACGTAGACATCTTAGCCATATAATCCTCCAAGGATTACCAAAGCCATCCACTCAATCCATGTATTCTTTGAATTGAGTTCAAAACAAACAATTGTAGATACACTTGCCTCAATTGCCATTATGCATTTCTGCAACATTCTTCCAAGTAGCAAAACCATATACCAACCAGATAACCAATACCAAAACATAAATATCATAATTACCTCATCATGATGGCCTTTTGTCAAGATATCAGATTCTGCTTACTTGTTTCCTTTGAGATCAACATCCTTCTGCATGGTCTAGCTCCATATTTGTACAAAAAATCCTTCTCCATGCTTTCTATTTTTAATCAAAGTGCCCATGGAATGAACTAATCAACAAGCTACAATATCTTCTTCCTTGGAGTTGTTATTGTCAACTCTATTTCTTTCTTTAGGAGACCATATTTGATGTTGATTAATATCATCATGTCTAAGTCATGCTATCTTATGGAAGAGTCTTGATCTTTTGCCATTTCAAGACATACTAGACCTCAGGCATCAAGTAACCACATGGAAGACCTATCATGCTCATGTTACCGAGCACATTCTTATGATCCTCTCTTCCTGCAACATTCTTGTAGATATGAATTCTATCCACTAGTGAAGAGTTACTAAAGACATGTATACTTCTTCTTTCATATAGCCATCTAGTCATCCTTCCCTTGAATGAGCTTGCTTCTATCCTTATCGAAGATAAGTTTCCCTCTTTAAGAGAAGAAAGACTTCAATTATGTCTTTCGTATTGCAACTTGACCATCATTACCCCTTCATCCTTCAAAACTATTGTTTCCATACTAAATGGAATATATATCAATCATGTCATAATGCTTCTTCCTATTATTAAAGAGCTTCCCCTAAATGATGATTCTTATTGGAGGATCCTGGTGATCCTTTTTGCAAGATGACTACCTCTTATCATTATGCTAGAAAATACTTGGATGCACTTGGGATGTGCAAGATGGTCCAAATCTTCTCATTCTTGTCAGCTAGATGACTTCTTCCAAAGCAATTTGATCATGTAAACTCTAAATCTTCTACTATCATATGCTTCCTTCTATTATGCCATGCTGATAGAGATGGAGCTTCTTTCAATAGTATAGATCCTTGTGATCTTCACCTTTCAACTTCTTCTCAGGTTCTTCTTTTTCTTCAACTATGTGAGCTCCACTCCTTTCCTTCCTTTTGTTGTTTTTCTTGTTTGGACAATCCCTCTTAAAATGTCCATATTCATTGCATCCATAACATTGTATCTTGGACATATCTTGTTTTCCTTTGGAATTTCCAAACTTCCCTTTCTTCTTCTTGGATTTTACAACAAAGGCTTGAGAGTTTTCATTTGGTTTGGTGTCATCCTTTGCCTTCAATCTTATTTCTTCCAAGATACATTGAGCCCATAGTTTGTCAAAGGGAGTAGTATCTTTTCTTGAGTAGACACTAGCCACAAAACTGCTCCATTCAGATGGCAAAGCATTTAGTATACAAGTAGCCATTTCTGAATCAGAGATGACTTCCCCAAGCCCTTGCAGTTGGTCCCTCAATTGTGAGATCTTCATAATATATGAGGTTATATGTTCATTCTTTGACATCCTTGTTTTATATAGTTGATTTCTCAAGGATATTTTCTGATCTGAGTACTAATAGAGTACAATTTCACCAACTTTTTGTAGATTGTTTTAGATGTACTCAAATCTGTAGCAAAAGGAATGAGATGATCCTTCATAGATTCAATAAGAATCCTTTGTGCCCTCACTTCTCCCTTCATGTATCTTGCTAATTCTCGTGTCTTCTCTTTGTCTGGTTCAGTGATGTTGCCAAGAACATGGTCCATGACGTCCTTTTCTATAAGCACCAAATCAATCCTCTTTTTCCATGCTAAGAAGTTTTCTGATCCACTGAGCTTGTTTCTTTCCTTGCAAAATGAAGCCATTTGATATGTAGATTGAGACATGGAAGAGAATATGGTATTTACTTGTCAAACAAGTGTCCTTCTTGATGATTCCTTCAACTATCTTGATGCTTTCAAGACCTTTTAGGAGACTTCGAAGACTTTCCTTCAATAGCAAAGAGTCTTCAATAGAGAGAGATAGATGTCTTTTCTTAGAGATGAGTCCTTCAATGAGAGCTTGATGTAGTAACCTTCTTTCCTTCAATGAAAGCTTAATGTAGTATCCTTCCTTCTAGGTCAACACGTCTTCTTCCTGAAGCCTTTCCTTGTGTCCTTTAGCAAATGATACCCTTCAATGGATGTTTTCCACTTATGCCAACAACGATGATCTTCAAGCTGCTTTTTTCTTACCTTAACTCTGATACCATGTTGGAAAATCTAGTATGACAGCTATTTAAAGAATTCTCCTTATCCTTGATAGCTATTTGTGAACTTATGTTAGCTTCTTATTTTTCTTTGTTAGATTCTTTTCATCAAACAATTATCAATACCATCAAACATGAAGATCATAAAAGACAATGGACACAAGATGTAGGTTCCAAGCAAGGACAAAACCCCTCCAATAGGGAAAACTTAGAAATAATTTCTTCTCTTCTTATTGAATTAGATCAAATGAGAAGATGAAGAGCCAAGTGCCAAGACCAAGTCCACTCATAGGCCCCAAGTCTGCCCTCCTTCAAAGCCTTTCCAACAAGTCAAAGTCTCCTCAAGTCAATGGTAGTCAAACCCTTCCAAAAGCTGGTCAAACTTCAGATTTCGGTCCCTGCAACAGAATTTCGACCTCCTGTAATAGAGCTGCAATTTTTGACCTTCCTGCAACTTTGAAATTTCGCACGTGTGAGGTTTTTCTAGGGAAAATTCTCTCTTTTGACTTCGCTTTTCTTCTCCTCTTTCCTTTGACTTCTTCCTTTGATTTTTTGCTGATTTTTGCTTTTTCTTGCGCAAGAGATCGAACTTGCTTGATGTGTTCTTCAAATGAGGTTGAGCTGCTCTTATGTATACACATCTTAGGAGGTCGAATTGGCCCAAATAGGGCCGACATGAAGATGCAGGGCTGACTTGGTCTTGTAGTGGCAAAAATTGACATTTTGACTCAAAACAATTCTTGTTTACACTTTATTATCAAAGTCTAAATGGGACTTGACTTCTAGACTTATGACAAATATTCTTTTGACTTGAAAAACCCTAGAAGCATGAAGAACATGCTTGACCTAGAAGACAAATCAATTTGAGCATGAAACCCATGTTTAAAATAATAATTTTTTTTCTTCTTTTTACAAAAATATGCAATGTCATAAGTACAAAGGTAATTATGAAGACCAAATCTAGTTACAGTATCCAACAAAATATGCCCAAAAAACCCTTGAAATATGCCAAGAAAATCCTTGAAATTTGTCCGGAACGTCCTTGAAATCTGTCCGAAACATCTCGGGGACAACCGAGAAGTCCTTAGTCCTCGATGAAGTCCTCAACAATTTGGGGACGTTTCCTAAGGGTCCCAAAGTCCCTGGAATGCGGGGACGCAGGGTACATAACTTTTTTTTGGGGGGGGGGTGGGTCCCTGTGCAACATAGTTTGACAAGTATAAATAGAGGTTGTGATGCCTCATTTTCTCCACAAAGCAAAAGAAAGTTTCTTCTCTCTCCATCATTTCTCTTATCCCTTCTGGCTAGTTGCATGTGTAGGAAGGTCGTAGAGCAACATGAAGGCTGCAGGATTCGTAGGATGGCTGCAAGAGCTGTAGGAAGGGTGTTGGCTGTAGGTGAAACAAGGCTAAAGAAGGGCTAAAAGGTTTGACCTCAATGGACAACAGTTGGCCAAGTTTGACTAGTATTTTGACTTGGATATTGGCACAAATTTCTAGAGAAATATTTGATTTGTAATCCTTATTGAAGAATAATTACTCAAAAAGACAAGTTGCTAGGTTTTCTCCCAAGGTTGGGTTTCCCAGGGTAAAATTATTGTCTCTATTGCACATAGCTGTCTTTCTACGATCTTTACTATTTCCGCTGCATTTACTGTTGATATTTTCTGAAGTGTAATTATTCAATGATAGTAATGACATTAAATACTAGTTGAAGATCATTAGGAAATAATTATCTGGTAGAAAGTTGTATCCACTGCACTATTGCATAGAAAATTCAACATGATATCAGAGCTTTGTTGAAAGAGAAACCATTGAAGTAAGCCTAATAAGAGAAACCAATCAACAAATTGATTGGTTTTTAGTTCTCTTGTCAAAATGGTGCCAAGTCTTAGAGTAGAAGACAGGTCGGATGGTGCTACTAATTTCAGATTTTGAAAGACCAATATACTTCTTTTCATGGAAGAAAATGACCTTTAGGATCATGTGAAGGAAGTCATTCCAGTGCTAAAGGGAGTTGAGGAGAAGGCCAAGCATAAGAAGAATGAAGCCAAGACTAAGAGAATCTTGATAGATTCTATAAAGGACCAATTGATTCCACATGTTGCTGAGTTGAAAACTACCAAAGAAGTGTATGATGCTTGGGTGGGATTGTTCTAGAGTGACAACACTAGCGGGAAACTAACCTTGAGGCATTAACTTCATAGTGTCATGATGTCTAGATCATATTTTGTTGTCTCTTATCATATGAGAGTCTCATTTGAGAGATGATCTTGGAGCCATTGGAGATACCATTGATGATGTAGAGCTTGTTATAGTTACTCTCGATGGATTTCCTTCCTCATGGGATCCATTTGTTCAGGGAATTTGTGCATGAGAAAAACTGTCCATGTTTGATAAGCTGATTGATTGTGTCTAAGATGAGGCCATATTGTTGTCTAGGGACAACTTGCAGGGACCTCAGGATGAAGAAACTCAAGCCCTTACAACTCATGCAAGGAAAGGAAAAGGAAGAAGAAATTTTGGAAAGTTTGATAAGAAGAATAAGACTAGAAGACCAACTCCTGTTTAGGATCAAAAGAAGGATATGTCAAGCATTAGGTGCTTAAATTGTCATGATTTTCGACACTATGCCCCCTAGTGTCCTCAGAGGAAAAGAGAGGAAAACCAACATGCACCAATAGTTGATGTTGATGATGATGATGACCATCAACCTCAAAAGAGGATTGTAGATGGAATTTAGAAAGAATATTTCTTTTGACATTCATTAATGATTTTTTTTGTTAATATTTTTATGAAGGCCAAGGATGAAGTCTTCAACAGGTTCTAGGCATTCAGGGCTGTCATATCCCCATTTTTATTCTTCTTTATAGCACAACCAGGGTGAATTTCCAGGGCAGGGGACGGCCAGGTCCGTGGAGCAGGTTATGTCATTAGGGGTCTTGATGGAGTTTTGAGGAGTTTCTATGAGGTTCAACGACATTCGCTTGGTATATTCCATCATCCACACAGTTTTCCTTTTGTTCCGGCGCATTCCGACAACTCTCATAAAATTGAGTTATTAGTGGGCTTTACTCAATTAATTACGCTTAAGGTGGCATTCCTGGAGGAATACGTGGCATAACACCTTAGTGTAATAGCTCATTGGATTAGAACGCGAAGATCTACATGATGGGATGGTTAGATGAGAGTTTCAGTGACTTGGGGAGACATGATGGCCAATTTACCATTTTCCCACATTAAAAAGAATATTTTAATTGAAATAAAAGAGGGAAAAATGCTTCATGATTAAAATAATAATATAATAGAAGATTCTAAAGGAGTCCATCAAATCTATAAAAGAGGAGGAGACCATTGGAGGACATCTTGGTTTTGATATTGTTTCTTGTATGTGAGGTTGAGAACCCAGTTCTCTACTCCAGCAGTAGCCCCAGGATGGAAACCCTCGGGTGATTCAGTGAGAGTGGGCGAGCACCCATCTCTTCCCTTGGTGAATCCATCCAGGGTTCACAGGTTGCAATATATTGTTTTTTCAGTTCTGTTTTGGAGGCTGATTTGCGGCATTATTGTAGATCTATCTGAGGCCAACTTTTTATCTCAGCTATACGGGTTGTATGTGCATGTAAAACCCTGGTTTATCTAATATAATAAAGTTGAGTATTTTTCTGTTCATGGTGTTATGGGATTGCAGTGCTTTCTTTGCTTAATTTTACATGGCAATCTTCTGTTAAATGCATGATTAGTTTTATGTGAAGTGCCTGTTCCAAATTTTCTGCATTTGGGACATTACAAGGGATCAGATGGAAAACTTTACAAAGAAGAAGATCAAGGTTTTGAGGTTAGATAATGGAGGATGGTATACTTCCAGGGATTTCAATGATTTCTGCAAAGAGGCAAGGATGAAAAGGGCGTTAACAGTTCCCTACAACCCTTAGCAATTTCTTCCTTGATCAAGAGAGAAATACCTCCAATCATATTTTTTTCTTCTTTGATTTTTTGGTTAGCCTCTTGTCCTTTATTTTGTATGCTTTGAATATCATAAAATAAAATAATTGCTTGGTTATGATTTTTTCCTTTTTCCATGACATCTTGTAAGGGGTTTGCGGAAATGAAGAATAAGTCCATTGTGAATGTTGTCAAGGTGATGATTGATGTAGTAGATGGCAACATTAAGAAGTACCAAGTGAGGTTTGTGGCAAGAGGGTCTTCCTTGAAATAGTGAGTGGACTTCGAGGAGGCTTTTGGACTAATCGCCAGATGGTTAGGTTCTTGTATGGCCTAAGGGCTCAAGCATAGACTCAACAAGGGTGATTGGTGTTTGAGAGGGAGGATTGTATAGATTGTTAGGACGCCTTGGACTGTGCCAGATAATTGGAAGAGATTTTCTATTTCAGAGGCAGCAGATAGTTACGAAGACTAGAAGAGGCAGCCTTCGTATGTCGTGGGTTGAGATTGTCATACTAGATGCTTAGAGATAGGAGGTCTTTAGGAGCAATTTGCCTTCTATGAGGGGACCATGCCAGACAACTAGGTATGCTTTAGTGGAAAAGGGAGTAATAGTGATAGGAGGATTTTCTTCCGTGACAAAGGGAGTAACTAGGATTGCAACAAGAGGATCTAGTTCAGTGTTAAAGGGAGCACCTAGTTAGGGTGACCAAAAAGCAGATAAGGTGATGAATCTAGTGAAAGAAGGTGGCCAATTTATGGTTGAGCCGAGGCATGCGACAAAACATGTGTTGAGGTAGTTGCATGGTACAATTGGATATGGTCTGAGACATGGTGCAAAAGGGAGTAGTGAAGCTTTGGTACATATCCTCAAATGAGCAGATTGCAAATATTCTCACCAAGCCTCTGTTTAGAGCGAAGTTTGTATACTTCAAAGACAAGCTTGGTGTGATGCAGAATGTCTCCCTCTGATGTTTCTACCACTTGCAAAATAGGACATACATTCTCCCACTGGGTCATGCTGATTTGACTAGGGGAGAATGATATATTCACCCAGCGGGCCATGTTGATTTGGCTAGGGGTAAATGGCATAGAGTATTGATGCTTGTAGGATTGAGGAATACTTTCTCCCATACAACCAAGCTGATTTGGCTAAGGTCGTGTTGATTTGGCTAGGGGTGAATGGCCCAGGGCAACTGCAGTATAGGGTAGACATGCTTCCATTAGAGCCATGCTGATTTGGACAAAGTTGAATGGCCTAGGGGCAAACCTTCTCCTGAGAAGCCATGCTGATTTGGTTGGGTCATGCTAATTTGGCTAGTGGAGATGGATACATTTATTTGAGAAGCCATGTTGATTTAGATAGGGGTAAGTAGCCTGCGTTACTCACATTGTCTGCTCCATGATGGAGTGATCTATATTGATAGACGTGCATGTGAGGAGACACTACATCAACATAGCAAGCTCATGAAATTTTCATGTGGAGGAGAAATTTCAGCTAAGGGGGAATATGTTTTCAGCGACAGAGAATACCTCTCGCTAAGAGGGATTGTTGATTTTTGTGTAGCATCGGGAAGTATTCCTGTATGGCTAAATGGTTTTTAAGTCGGCCTAGAAGAATTATGAAAAATTTAATATTTGAAGTGACAAGTCGGCCCAGGAAAGTCAAGTTGGCCCACCCTATGAAGTTTTGTTTCCCTTGGGTTATTTCACCTTGTTTGACAAGGATAATAGAGGGTGTGATGTCTCATTTTCTCCACCAAGTAAGAGCACATTTCTTCTCTCTCTTCATCATTTCTCTTATCCCTCTTGGATAGCCGCATGTGTGAACTAGCAAGGCCATTGACTATGGGTGAAATACGACTAAAGAAGGGCTAAAGGGGCTGACCTCAAAGGAAAATAGGTTGACCAAGTTTGACTAGTATTTTGACTTGAATATTGGCACAAATTTCTAGACAAATCTCTAATTTATAAACCTTGTTGAAGAATAATTTCTCGAAAAGAAAAGTCATTGGGTTTTCTCTCAAGGTAAAATTATTATCTCTATTGTGCATGACTATCTTTTATGATCTTTAATGTTTCCGTTGCATTTACTGTCGAGATTTTCTGAAGTGTAATAATCAATGATAGTAGTGGCATAAAATACTGGTTGAAGATCATTAGGAAATAATTATTTGGCAGAAAATTGCATCTACTACACTCTTGCATAGAAAATTTAGCAAATAGGAGTAAGAAATCTGAAAATTATATCTTTATTGGATATAAAGATGGCCGGAAATGTTATAAGCTTTGGAACCTAGATATTAAGAAGGTTGTGTATAATTGAGATTGTCAGAATATTCAACAATAGTAGGGGGGTGAATCAATATTAACAATTTTTAACTTCAAAAACTTGTAAATGCATCCACAGATATAAAGAAAAGCACATAAATATACAGAAAACACAAACTTTTAGATGAAAACCACATAACGTTTTTCTCAATATATATAAAGTGTACATTAAAATTTATCAACACCAATTGAAAGGAAGCATCAACTCCTTGGTTTATCAACATCAACTGAAAGGAAGCACCAACTCCCTAGTTTATCAACACCAAGTGAAAGGAAGCACCTACTCCCTTGATTTATGAGTACCAAAGCTTGTACAAGATTCAATATTAGTCAAAGAAAGTTTTCCCTTCTGGTAGCTGCTCCTTTGTCCTTCACATAGACACTCGACTTCATAAACATGACCTTCTTAGCAACATAACTTCCCTCAACAAATGATCCTTGAACTCCGCCTCACATATCGATAGAACTTGGCCTCTAGAACTCTGCCTCCTCCACATGGTTCAACCTCTTTGACAAAGGACAATGTTAGACCTTCAAAACATACTTAATACTCGCCTTCAAACACACTAGGATTTAGCCCTAAAAACAAACTTGAGTTTGAACTTCTTTGTATGAGAACTTCAGTCTTGAAATTCGGCCTCAACAGGGATAGGGCACTGCTCTTAGGACAAGCCTGAAATTCGACCTCCCACACTGGAATTCGACCCTCTACATAGATCTGAAATTTGGCCTTCAAATAGGACAAAATTTGGCCCTCAAGAACAAGTCTGCAATCAGCCTTTTAACTAGGGCCAAAAACCTTCAAAAGTTATGTTGAAAATCCTTCCAAAATAAGCCAAAACCCCTTCAAAAATGTACCGCAAATCCTTCCCATTTTCAAATCAACTCCTCTTCACTTCTGGTTCTTGAGGTATGGATGACATAACTCCTTTTATCTGCTTGAATAAATACGAACTTGCTTGAACGAATGACTTGAAATGCTCGTTCTCGTGCTTGTTTATAGTGCATTTCGTGTCTATATTGGGCCAGCGTGCCCATTGGTTGGGTCGACTTGTGCAACTAGTTAGATTGGCTTGTGTAACTAGAAGAATGTATAGTGAATATTCAAAAAATCATTTCTCCTCAACCATGAGGAGTTAGAGGGAGTGCCATATACCATTGGAAAGGTCAAGGAATAAGCTTTCCAACCATATAGGTTATGCTTCCATTTGAGCTAGGGAAATGGAGTAAAAATGCATTCAAAGATAGGGTATCCAAATGGGGCATTCAAATTCCAAAAGCAATATTTCGAAATATGCTATTTTAGTATGTAACTTTCTCTTTCACTTGGATAACCTTGGACATCAATGACAACTTCTTGCAACAAAGATGTGGTATTAGATAAATTAAGTATGTCAAACAAGAAATTGTACCAAGGGAGAAAGAATTAGAGAAGATAGAGTTTGAATTAAAGGATGATGAATCAGACTCCATAGAAGAATAGGAATCAAATGAAGAAGAACCACATACTTCGATATTGAGGAGATTAGTTCAGGAAAGAAGAAAGCCAAAAATGTATATTCCAACCAATTTCTATTCAAATTTTCCGTTGTTTATTACTGAAGATGATCCTAGAATTGTTAGGGAGGTAGTGGATTTAGAGGATGGAAACTTTGAAAAATGGCCATCGTTGAAGAAATGGCAGCCTCAGACAAAAATGAGGCTTGGGATCTAGTGCAGTTTCTGGTTGGAAGAAACCCTATTGGTAGCAAATGGGTGTTTAAGAATAAGTTGAATGCAAAGGGCAAAGTGGAGAAACACAATGTGCAGTTAGTAGCAAAAGGTTATTCCTAGGTAGAGGGAATTGACTTTGAGAGACTTTTTCTCATGTTGTCAAGTTAACTTTTACTATACTTCTTTTATTTATCACTATTGTTTTTGATTTTGATGTAGAATAGATGTACGTGAAGACAACTTTCCTAGATGGGGATTTAGAAGAAGTAATCTATATGAGGAAGCAAGAAGTCTTTATGGTGAAAGGAAAGTAAGTGCTGGTATGCACATTGAAAAAGTCCTTGTATGGGTTAAATAATCCCCAAGGATGTGGTATCAAAAAATTGATATTTATATATTGGAGCCTAGATTCAGACGGAGCAAAGTAGATCATTGTGTGTATCTCATATTAGTTAATGGTCGTCTTATTTATTTGGTGTCTTGTATGTAGATGTGTTGTTGATTGGAAATGACAGGGAAATCATCCAGGAAGTGAAAACTTAGTTGTCCTCTGAATTTGACATGAAGGATCTTGGTGCCGCAAATTTTATTTTGGGCATGGAAATTAAAAGAGATTGGGTGACTCTGGTTAATTTAGGGGAATTATGTCGAGACAATATTGTAGAGGTTTAATGTGCATGAATGTAAACTAGTAAAGGTGCCTATTCCTATAGGTGTAAAGTTATCTGTAGATTAGTGTCCCAAGACACATGAAGATGAAGAGGCCATGTCTCGTGTTCCATATGCCAATGTAGTTGGAAGTTTGATGTATGCAATGGTCTGTACTAGATCAGACATTGCGCATGCAGTGGGAGTATTGAGCGGATATATGCCAAAACCAAGGAAGGGTCATTGAATAACAATAATGAGGGTTTTGTGTGGCACTATTGTGTATGGATTGTGCTACCAAGGAAGACTAGGATTGGATAGTGTTGGACATACATGGTTTTGTCAATGTAGACTACACTGGAGATGTTGATCGTAGTAGATCTACAAGTGGGTTTGTGTTTAGCCTATTTGGAGGAACAAGAGACAATCTATAGTGACACTCTCAACTACAAAGCTGAATACGTGACAACCACTCATGGAGGTAGGAAAGCAATATGGTTACAGAGATTGTGTTTAAGTAGTGGGTTGGTATAAGTTGTAAGGATAGATTGCGATAGTTAGAGTGCGATCTTCTTGGCGAAGAACCCGATTTATCATTCTAAGACAAAGCATATTGATATTCAATATCACTTTGTGAGAGATATGGTTGAAGACAAGTAAGTGCTATTGGAAAAGTTGGACACTTTAAAGATGTTGTTGATTCATTAACTAAATATGTGAGCACTGAGAAGTTCTCTTGGTGTAAAGAAACAATGGGCATTGCTGCCTTGGATTGTCGATCATGTGCTCTTGTGATGCCTTGTATGCAAGGAAAACAACAAGCGGGAGAATGTTGGGTATGTGTTATATTCATTGCACGACTACCTCCACATGCTATATGTTACACCGAGCGCAATTGGGGAGGAGGGCGTCACATGGAGATTGAAAGGGGACGAAGTCGCCCATGTTCAAGGTTTTTTGCATATGTTTTTGGCGAATTTTGTCATATAATTTTCATTTCTAGCGGTTTTCTGGTGCATGGTATTTCCATCCATGGTTTTGTAACTCGAGTTAAGGAACTACAGTTGTATTCTGTTCTAGGATAAATGGATTAGAGGTGTATGGATGTCGCATTTGTAATACTATGTAGAAATATATGCTGAAAAAGTATTTTTGGTTTTCCCCGTTTTAGTTTCTAGGGTAAAAATCTATGTTAATGTGTGTGTGCCATTGCATCTTTTTTGTTTTGTTTTGTTTTTTTTTTTTTTATAAAAGGATTTGTTTGTAGCAATTAACTGTATAGGGTTAAACCCTATAGGTAGATTGGTCAACTAAAGGAATATCATTAGATGGTATACACCTGATTTACAGAATATTGGGCTCAAGTCAAAAGGGTGTTTGAAAGGAGAGCAAAAGGGAAAGCATTTCATGTTGGAGATATAATGCTACTGTTGGATAGAAGAAACGAGAAACCATGAGATTGTAGTAAGTTTGAAAGGCTATGGTTTGGCCCATATCACATTAATGCAAAGGTGGGTCCTAACACCTTTCAGCTAGCCAATGTGGAGGGAGATACAAAGGATTGCTTGTCAACGAGAAACATCTAAAATATTAGGCTCAGGTCAAAAAGGTGTTTGAAAGGAGAACAAAAGGGAAATCATTTCAAGTTGGAGATATATTGCTATTGTGGGACAAAAGAAATGAGAAACTATAAGATTGTAGTAAGTTTGAGATATGGTTAGGTCCATCTCACATTGATGCAAAGGTGGGTATTAACACCTTTCAACTAACCAATGTGGAGAGAGATACAAAGGATTGCCCGTCAATGGGAAACATATGAAATAAAAAGGGAAAAAAGATTGAATCTTTGGGTTTTGGGCGGTAGTTTGTTGCTGATTTTAATTTCATTTTCAGATTTCCACATTGCTGTTTTTTGTGTTTTAGGACAGCAAAAAGGGTCTTTTTCTTTGTAGATTTTTCCTTTACGCTGGCAATCATTCAATCCTAGTTAGTCATATGCTAAAATTTCTCCCTTCATATCAACATAATATCTTGTGTCTTTGCAATAAAGACATTTTATAATGCTGGTTGGTCGTGCTTTTGAGTCATGTAGGTCAATAACCGCCTTGCTGTTGATTGTTTGTTAAGGGTCGAACTTCAAGTCTTATGTCATCTGTTCACTCATCCTTCCCTTCAGTGTGTACTTAGGTCTAGGTGGATGAGGGTCATTCATTGCTTATCATGGAGTTTTTTGTCTAATATGTGGTAGTGTTGAAGAGACAATAGGATGAGTCTTGAATCATACTCTCATCTTGTTTCTTTAGTTTGCATTGAGTCGTATTGTGAGTTATCCTTTGCTCATCCAACATTAGGGACATGGTGCAATATTATTTATATTTCTTGACGATCACTTCGTGTTGAGGGAAACAAATCATCATTGCTTTCTTTGCAATAAATTACCCCTCATCAGCATCGACACATCATTTTAGGGGTGATCTAGATGTTGAGCACCTTGGTTGTATTTAGCCTCATTGATGGTAACCTCACATTTGACAAGGTTAATCATTATTGGGCCTTGATCGGATGCCCTTGTTAGCTGTTTGAGTCTAGCACATCTTTCACAACTGGCAAGTTTTTCTCATACCTTAGGGTCCATTAGCCTCATTGGTGGGTTCCTTTATGCTTGGTAGGTGCTTTCCTCATTAGCATCTCTAACTAAGTAGTTGTTTCCTATGTGTTGACGTCAATGCATCATCCACTAGGAGCAACATATAGGATATTCGGGAGCAAATTGTGATATTAGATAGGCATGCGTATGGATGAGACCCCTCTTAGTTGATTAGTGGGGGTTCCATACTTGTTCGCTCCATTTCCCATTGGATAGGCACATTTGATTGGGGTCATTCTTCATGTCATGTTCTTTAGTATACATGCACAAATTCTAGTCTATTGGATTGATCGATACAAGATGTCGTTTGTGGACAAAATTTGCAGAGATCACTAGGTTCTTGGAATCCCACATGGGGATCCTACCCCTTCAGTTGCCATTGTCTACCCCTAAAATTCACTTTGACAAATTTGGAGGGATAAGGACCAACACATTTCATCAGGTTGGAGGTTCAGAAACAGATGCAAATATAGTTTACTCAGGATGGGGGTTGGTTCCTAGAGAGACTGGGTGCTTGATGTATGGAGCATACTTCTATGTAGAGTGCTCCCCCTTGGTTCATTTTATGCATATTTCAATGAGGTTGTCCTACTCCTTTATTTGTTGGTTTGACTCTTGGTGACTTGGCATATAGTTCATGGCCTAGTTGATATATTTTCCTTGGTTCTACTACCTTTCATTTCTCATCATGCATAGTTGGTCCACACATGCCATCTTTGAGGATTGTTTTGCACACACATTAAGGCATATTGTTGGATTAAGGGGGGTAGTCTCTTTTCATGGTTTTGGTTGAGTATTCTATCGAGGCTTTGTACCATAGATTCATTTGCTTGACTTAAGGAGGATGTCTATCTTGTTAGAAAATCAGAAAGGCAGAAAGATTTTCTTATCTTGATAATTACTTGTGATTTCTTAGCAATCTTATTAACTTCTTCTTTGTCTTCTTTTTATTTTGTTATCATCAAGCAACTACCAAAACATAATTGCATGAAGATCAAAACAAAAAGGACACATGATATAGGTTCTCAGCCAGGGGGAAACCCACAAATTATCTTTTCTTCCTAAAGAACCAAATAAAATGAGAGAACTAAGACCCTTTGACCAAGTCAAAGGCATTCTCCAATCCACCAAGTCAACCTCCCAGGATAGTCCTTCCAATCAGCTTCTAATCAACAATAGCCAACTTTCTCCAATATTGTATCAACCATGAATTTCTGCTCTATTGCATCAAAATTTTGGCCTTAATAAAGTCCTGCAATTTTGGCCCCTTCAACAACTCAAAATCTCGCATGTGAGGGAAAACAAGAGAAAATTGAGCTTCACTTCTTTGCTTGGGTTCCCCCTCTCTTCGCTAATGTTTTTCCTTCTCCTTCAAGCCTTCGTCACTTCTTCGCACCTCCTTTTTGTTGCAAATCGAACTTGCTTGGTGAGTGAGTAAATGAGGTCGAGTTTCTTCTTATATATAGTGGTTGGATCATCCCTTTTTACGTTGACTTGAGGTTGACTTGGTGGAGGAGTGACAAATGAAACCTTTTACATGAAAAATATTTTTCCTCTTTGATAGAATGAGCCCAAGAAGGGTCTAGTACATAATGACAAGGAAAATGACTCATGACACAACCCCTAGAAGCACTCAATGGGTGCTTTGACCTAGAAACAAAATAAATAAAGCATGAAAGCGATGCTTATAAATAATTTTTCTTTTTCTTTCTTTTGACAAATAAATAAGAATTACATAAGGCAACAATTATGAAAACCGATACTAGTTACATTTCCCAACTTTCTCTCTTAACTAGGGATGTATTCATAATTGTTCAACCGGTACAAGGTTGAGCTCAATTTGAAATGTTCCAAGAAGAGTGCAACAACATACGCAATGCTAGGGATACCAAAACTGCCAAGGTATCCAATACATCAAAGATCCAAGTGTCAAGACACTATTTCAAGGATCCATCAACTCAAGGATCCAAGTGTCATTTCCAAGACACTAATTCAAGGATCTAAGGCATTAACAGGGACTAAGGTGTCATCAAGGCAACTTGCCATTATAGGTACCATCAGGCTATAACCTTGGTATCAATCCAACAGGATATAGATACCATCTAGGCCTTCATGACAAGACACCATCCCTTAGGGATCCAAGTATCATCAAGGTCAAACACTAAAACAAAGCTCAACAAGACCAAGATACCCTCCCACACTGGGATCTAGACATCATTAAGGCCAAACCATAACATGAGATCTCAATACCAACCAGGTCAAGATGTCCTCCCAAGTACCATCATACGGGTAGCTTATGGTACTCCCCTCTCCATCTCAACCAAACCAGAGATATTCGTCGATCAATCATGCTTCTAAAATATACAAACTTCTCGGGGAGAGATCAACACATCAACTACTTATTCATTCATCTGATCATACTGTAGCTTCACGACCTCAATCACTTCCAATATATTGGTTCTTATTATTGATATGCTAGCACAATCTCTGAGGTCCTCAACCATTCTGATGCTGCTTAGGTCATTAAATCTCGACGGAAGCTTCCTTCTCCAACTTCACCAACAACACCAAACTCAGCTTCAACATTTCTCAAAACAACTGAATCTTATTCAACACATCAATACCAACAGTGCCTTAGCTATTCTCCGATCTCATTTTTCTCCTTACTATATGTATGGTTGACACATCATGTCCCCTCTCTCAATTATGGAGGATGTACACTTTCCTTCATCCAAGCTCCTTCTCAACTAGCGATAAGTCGATTATCAACAACTTTTATTCTTCCAGCTACACAAGCTCTTTATTTTGCTTCATCATATCATCGAAGAACTTTGACCTTCCAAAACATCATTCCTTTTATCTTCATATGGAAACAAGGTCATCATGTAAACTTCAATGTCATTAGGATTACTCTCTCTTTCCATAATGCTCAACATCATCATAAAGTCATCATCAAGTACCTGTGATTTTCATTAACAAGTACAACCAAGCACACAAATATATATGTATCGGAGCATGAAACAAACTTTATCAATCTAAGTTTGTCATGTTAATACAAGGAGAGCATCTAGGGTTATCAAAAGTTTGAATAAGAAATTAAACTTTAGATATTCAAAACCTAAACCTTGTTAGGGTTTCAATTATACAGAAGCATTTATACTTAGGGTTACACTTTGATGCCCTAGACTTCTTACAACAACCTTTGCTACGTTTTTGTCACAAACCCTAGACACCATCAAGAAAACATTAATATTAAAGTACTAAACCATGTTAGGGTTTCATCCATAGCGAGTGTAGTTACACCTAGGGTTTCATTTCGAGGATCTTATATCAACTTCTACAAGGATTTTGCCATAAACCATAAATATTGTAACCAAACCCAAAAAGCTTGAGTTTTTATCATATGACCTAGATACCAACAAAAAACTCTAAAAATCAAAAGACTATGGTTTTATCAAAATAAACAAATAGAAAAAGATAATATGACAAGGTTTGATTTAATCTGGAGATCAATCACCTCAACAATATAAGAATCTTTATGATTCTATATAAAACCCTAGATGAGAGTTAATATTATAGAGCATTTAAAGATAAAATGATCGTTGAGGACTTGCAACAAGTCTTGTAATCATACACATACCTTGAGTTTCTCCTTTTACGAACCTTGGAGGGTTCTTATTGAAGGGCTCCTTTTGCAACAAGGTTTATTCTTCTTTTGGAGTCTCCCTCTGAATCTAGCCATAATTTTTATTGCAAGCATTCTTTTAGAGTATACTTGCAAACTTTCCTTCCAAGGAAAACACAAGAGAAATGATTATAAACAAGCAAAAATATATAGAGGAAATGAACAATGAAAATGAAGTAAGGAACAAGATACTTATCTTTTGTGAAAGAGGGGGAAGCTCCCTCTTGATCTTACATCAATTTAGTCTTGTGAGGGATTCCTGTAACTACTCAAGAACCTCTAACAAAACATATTAAATCTATAAACCCTAGAAATAAAAAAGAAAGATTGATCCTAGAGTCAAACATAAGAGAAACTCTACAAGAATTAAAACAATAACCTATACTATAAGTAAAGGATATATGAGACTTAATAGAATAAGTCTTTGACTTCAGAATCCTTAGTTTTAGACTTCTTTGGAGGATTATCATTAGTAGCAATTGTAGCTTGGTCCCTTTCTCTCTTCTTGTTCTTAGGATTATCAAGGCATTGATTCTTATAATGTCCCATCTTGTGACAATGATAACATTCTATTTTAGAGAGATCAATCTTCCCATGATTTTTCTTTGACCCTTTAAACTTCTTATTTCCTCCATTCTTCTTGAAATGTGCAGAGTAGGCATTTGAGGTATTTTCTTCATTTTCTTGCTTATCTCCTATATAGGAAAGGCGAGCTTCTTCTTGATTATTAGGCATACCACATTTCTTCAAAGGACAAAGAATTCTTCCAACTAATAATTTCAACTGCAAAGTCATTCCAAGACTTTGGTAGTCTTAGAAGGGCAACAATCACAAGTTCCTTTTTAGGGACTATTTCATCAACTGTTTATAGGTCATCTCTTATACGGGCAATTCTTACAAAGTAATAGGACACTGTATCATCTTTGGTCATTTTGATAGTTTGAAGTTCATTCTTTAGACTTGCCACTTGTCCAATATTCTTGATTGTAAATAACTTGGAGAGAGCATCGTACATTTTATTTGAAGAATTTGGCATGGATATGCAGGGAATCAAGTTGTCTTTAACTCCATCCACAATCAGGTTCATGGCTATAATGTCGTTCTCTTTGTACTTCTCCTTTCCACCATCATCAAATGGTTCTTTGAAATTTCCTTGTACTAATTCTAATACTTTATTCTTTGCAAGGATGAGGTCCATCCTTGTTTTCCATGCTCTAATGTTAGAGGCTCCTTGAAGTTTGTTCTCAGATTTCATTGATGATGCCATAGGTATACTTGTAAATATCATACTTGATGAAAACTAGATATCTTTGTAGCCGTCAATAGGTTTTCCTCTTCAAACTACTTATGGGGAACCAAAACTTTTATATTGCCTTCAAGACTTCTTTCCTTCTATCAAATGGTGTTCTTCAACAGATCTTCAAAGGTCCAAAAAGTAAGATTTTTTTTCTCCTTATGGTCTACCTTAAAACTGCTCTTGAATCATTCCTTAAGATGATGAGAGCTATTAATCGTCAAGCTGCCTTTTTCCTTCTTCTTCACCTTAGCTTTGAAACAATGTTAGAAAATTAGAAAGGTAGAAATATTTTCTTATCTTGATAATTACTTGTGATTTGTTAGCAATTTTATTTACTTCTTTTATGTCTTCTTTTTATCTTCTTATCATCAAGAAACTACCAAGACATAAATGCATGAAGATCAAAACAACAAGGACACAAGATATAGGCTCTCAGCGAGGGCAAAACCCAAAAATTCTCTTCTCTTCCTTTAGAACCAAATCAAATAAGACAACCAAGAACCTTTGAACAAGACAAAGACCTCCTCCAATCCACCAAGTCAGCCTCCCAAGATAGTCCTTCCAATCAATTGCTAGACCTTCTCCAATACTGCATCAACCATAATTTTCGACCCCCCTTGCAAGTCAAAATCTCGCATGTGTGAGCGAAAACAAGAGAAAAATGAGCTTCACTTCTTTGCTGGGGTTCCTCCTCTCTCCGCTAGGGTTTCCTTCTTCTTCAAGCCTTCTTCACTTCTTCACACTTCCTTTTTGTTGCAGATCGAACTTGCTTGGTGAGTGAGTAAATGAGGTCGATTTCCTTCTTATATATAGTGGTTGGATCATCCCTTTTTAAGCCGACTTGGTGGAGTGGCAAATGACACCTTTTACATGAAAAATAATTTTATTCTTTGATACAATGAGCCCAAGAAGGGTCTAGTACAAAATGACAAGGGCAATGACTCATGACACAAACTCTAGAAGCACTCAATGGGTGCTTTGACCTAAAAACCAAATAAATAAAGCATGAAACCCATGCTTATAAATAATTTTTCTTTTCCTTTCTTTTTGCAAATACATAAGAAGTACACACGACAACAATTATGAAGACCAATACCTGTTACATTTCTCAACATACCTTTATTGATGGACATACCTCATGGAGACGTCACATGTACGATCCTTGAAGGTGTTGACTTGGTGCTTGGTTTATGATGGAGGATAACATCCACTTTGGAGGTTACATTGCACATGATCTCAAGCTTATTTAAGGGATGCCTCACCTTTGGAGGAGGTTCCATGTCCCAATCTCTCAGTTTAGAAAGACATCCACATTTCAAAACCTTGTTGCAAACGTGTTCATTGCATATTTAAGGGTGGCCTAGCATAGGAGCAATTACTTTTTGATGTAGTGCCCAAATTTCCACCAAACCAATGCCATTACATGCAAGGTGTTTGTAGGATTTCCAAAACATGGTCATAATAGAAATTTTGACAAAAATTGACGTAGTTATGGTGTTTTGGAAATTTGTTGTCGAAAAATTCATCACATTTGACGACTCGTTTGAAGAGTGCCTCACCTTTATTGCTTGAGCATTTTGGTTATTTTGGGAGATCATTATTGATATATGCCTATGGTATGGAATGCCTTGGCTCTTGAGGCCACATGGCACATATTTTTATGCACTATTGATAGGACATATCACCTTGAAGAACTTTGTGGAGGGTGTTGCATAACCAACTCATTTATTTATCATTGTTGACTTTTCTCATGAAGTTCGTTATAAGAGACCATTATTTTGTTGTTTTCTTATTATATTTTATTGATTATATTTGGAGAAGAAAGTGGAATTGAACCAATCATTGCTACTTTTAGTAATGAAGTTGTTGAAGAGGTTATTTTATTGTATTCCTTGGAGAGATTAGTGGACCTAAGAAAACAATCATTATTTTATTGTTGAGATAGTTGAGTTGAAACCTATATAAGGGTTTACTTTATCTCATTTTTGTATGGTTGGAATTTTGGAGCTTCCCCTCCTTGGAGATGAATGGACACATCTTTCTTGGGGAGCACGTGATGCATAAGGGCTCTTTCTTCATTGAGTGCACAAATATTTTGGTGCTTAAAGGTTGAAGTGGTGTAGTTTCTTTTACGTAGGCAAGACTAGCACCTTGATCCATTGAAGGGTAAAATTCACTGCTTGGAGTGAGTTTTGCAGGTGTGGTAACGTTTCTTCTCTCCTTTGTTATCGTAGCCTTGATGTGTAATAATTTTGCTTTATATATCCTCTAGGAATTTTAGCAAGCTCATTAACTTCAATTTCTAGGGTATAGTTGAGTTGCTTAGTTGAAGGTGGATCCTTTTGACTCACTCCTTGTAGAATTTCTGCAATATTTCCAACAAGCTAAGAATGGAGGTTATTAAATCTTTTATCCTTACTTCAATTACTAACATATAAAAAATAAGCCCTCTTAGATAACCTCTTGACCTTAATTTCCCTTGTTGTGTTGGCACTAAAAAGAATTGTCTTACTAAATCTACTGTCACATCAGCTTGTGCTTCATTGTTTACCTTTAGTAATCCTACTAGTGATAGACCTCCTTGAGCCAGAGGAGAGCTGGTTTAGAGTAGGGTAGGCTACTTAGGTGATAATGTTGACCATCCTACTAGCTCCCTCTCGCGTTGTACCTTGTGGTTTAGGGTTTTTATCATCTAGTACAAGTTGGTAGGTAACACCTTTAGATGGTAAGTTTTTCCTAGCCATGACACATTAGGAAAAATAGCAATCTCCTTTAGTATGAGTCGTGTGTTTTTTTTGAAACGATTTTCACTTTGGATTTGGAATTATGATTTCGCTTATAAATCAATGATATTTTTATCTATGAAACATATTGATTAATGGTGCCTTTCTCTCTGTGTGAGAGGGGTTGTTTTTGATTACATTCCAATTGATTTCTAGGTGGATAATGTTTTGAAAAAGCCCCTAGCAAAGGGGAAATTTGAGGTTTTGAGGGAGAAGCTTGGTTTGATGAACACTTGCTTGTAAAGAGGGAGTGTTAGTTTAGTTGTTGTTTAGAAACTATTCTCCATTTAACTTCAACAAGTTGGGCAAATAATGCTTGATGGTTGTTTAGGAGTCGCTGCACATGTGGAAGAGTTTCTCATGGGTTCAAATTTCCTTTTATAGACATCTTCAACTATATTTAGGGCATTGGATTTACACTTGATGCAGGTGCATCACACTAGGTGATCTAGATTCTACACTTTAGCATGAAGGTTCATTTGTTGCGAGAAGTTCACAAGTGGGAAAGTGGATTACTCTTAAGTGTCACATTGTGTGTGGAGGGCACATTCAATGCTAGATTTATGCTTTCCTTCCATGGTGCATTAGTCTTCTCAGTCACTAATCCATGAAAGGTGCACTTGGTGGGACTGTGGGAGAGATTCACATGCTTATGGAGGTGTGCACTAGTGGAAGTTACCTTGATAGGGCGCAACACTAGTGGCTTTTATGGGGTTGTTTTGTAACCATATTTCTGTAGCTCATTGTTCTTTGTGAGGCATTTGTGTGTGTAGAATAGCCGATGTAATCTTTCTTTGACTATAATAGAAAAATATGTGATCACTGCTACAAATTTTAGTATGGTGATTTGCATTTCCAAATTCTCTTTTTCACGGATCAACTATCCATTTAATTGCCAGTTCCTTCTAATATTCAAATATGGAGTATCTGCACTTTTGAATATTCAATCCTTAAATGCTTGCAGATATGAAGTCCTAATAGGCATTTGCTAAATTTTCAGTTTTAGTGGTAGGATTTACATTTTTTGAGCACAAACCTATTAGTTTTTATTGAAAAATAACAACACCCTAAGGCCATCTGTGTTGAAAAATGTGTAACTAGGTTCGGTCTTCATAGGTATGGAATGTATTCTTGTAAATTATAAAATGAAAAGAAATTATTATTAATGAAGCATGGGTTTCATGCTCAAGTTATTTTATTTTTATAAGTCAAGCACCCATTGAATGCTTCTAGGGTTTGTCCTAGGTTTACGAGTCATTGTCATATATTGAAGACCCTATGGGCACATTGTATCTTGTAAAGAAAAAAATGTTGTCTTTAAAGTGTCGAAATACCTCCAAGATCAAGTCGGCCTAGAAACTGTCAAAGTTGGCCTACATGAAGAGCCACGTCTACCCTTGAAGAAGCCTATATATAGAGAGGAATTCGTCCTCCATTAGACACACTCATCTCATTCTATGTGAAGAAGAGGAAAGAAAAGGAAGTCAAAGAAGAAGGATGAAGAAGAGGAAAGAAAAGGAAGTCAAAGAAGAAGGATGAAGAAGAGGAAAAGGAAGTCGAAGTGCTTGGGTAAAGTCTCTCCCTCTCTCACATACAAGTCGAAGCTAGGGTTCCTGCGCTGGGGCTATCTTTGGTTCGATCTTAGAGGAAAGAGAGAAATGAAGTCAAGCGAAGGTGGCTTATGGTATCTCACTAGCCCTAAGTCACAAGGAAAGCCAAGTGAAGGGAAGAGAAGGCCATACGAAGAAGATCGAAGCCTTCTAGAGGAACAACAACAGTTGTCGGAAGACAAAATTTTAGACCTACAGTAGGAGGTCGAAGTTCTTGCAGCAGGAGGTCAAGTTGATTTTGATCTTGGAGGGTATTTGTCTAAGTCATTAGGTCATGGTATTCGTCAATTGAAGGATCTATAAGAAGAGGAGATTTAAGAGTTTTCCCCTCAAGATGAGGGGCTTTGGCCTTGGCTTGCAGCCTATATACTATGTCACTATTCTTATTGTTTTGGTAGTTGTTTGATGTATCTCACACTATAATAATAAGGAACAAAGCTAATAAGGAAAAAGGTAACACAAACAATTATCAAGTTAAAGAGAATTAACATATTCACTGCCCTATTGAATTCTCAACATGGTATCAGAGCTAAGGTCATCTAAGGGCATCATGAAGATCTCCTCTATAGTGAAGAAGTTCATCAAGAAGATTGCAAGCCATCTCAAGAAAGGTATCAAGGAAGCATGGAGTTTCCTATTCTCTACAAAGAAGGTATCAATCAAAGAAAAGGATGAAGGTCTCTTTTCGACTCTCTTTGGCACATTGCAAGATGAAGACATTTGGGTAATTGATAGTGGTGCAATAAGGCACATGACTGGTCACTTCAATCAATTGAAGACCTTATCAAAAGGAAAACCCGCTTATTCAGTGGAACTTGGAGATAACAATAGCTATCCCATGAAAGGTATTGGATCAACGCCCATAAAGTTGGAAGATGGAAGCAACATTCAACTTAACAACATTCTATTTGTTCTAGGTTTGCACAAAAAATTACTTTCCATTTCAAGTCTAGAAGAAAAGGGTGATAGAGTAGCTTTCATTTATGGTAAAGTCATTGTAGGGAGTAAAGACTCAAGTATAGATCAAGCTCAAGTCATTGGCATTCGAGAAGGAAGACTTTACAGACCAATGTCTCTTGTGGCCCAAACCCTAGTTCACATTGAAATTAGCCCAAGTGAACTCTGACAAAGAAGATCATGAAGGAGTTTGTAAGGGATGTGCATTAGGCAAAAATACCAAGAAACCATTTGGAAGCAGTGCTTCACGGTCAAAAGAAATCTTGGATTTCATTCACTCTGATGTATGTGGCCCTATGACTCCTAAATCTCTTGGAGGTCACCTATATTATGTCACATTCATCGTTGATCATTCAAGAAAGACTTGGGTTTACCTAATGAAAACCAAGGATGAAGTATTTCGAAAATTTCAGGAATTCAAAGTTGAAGTGGAAATCCTTATAGGAAAAAGAATCAAGATAATAAGATCTGATAATGGAGGAGAATATACATCTAAAGAATTATAGCATTCTGTAAGGAGTTTGGGATTAATAGGGAGCTAATAGTCCCATACAATCCCGAGCAAAATGGAGTTGCAGAATGAAGAAAGTGTAAAAGCAATGATACATGATCAAGATCTTCCTAAGTTCCTGTGGGGAGAAGCCATGAAGACTACTATCTACATTCAGAATCGAAGTCCCCATAGATCTCTAGAGAACAAAACTCCGGAAGAAGTGTTCACTGGAAAGAAGCCATCTGTAGATCATCTCCAGATCTTTGGGCTCCTATATATATCCACATACCCAAGGATAAAAGAAAGAAGCAGGACCCTTCAGGAATGAAGGGAACATTTGTTGGGTACAACAACTCATCAAAATCTTATAGAATCTACATGAAAGATGGACATCACATAGAAGTTAGTCGTGATGTCATATTTGACGAAAGTATAACTTTCAAGAAATCAAAGGAACTTTCCATGGACTTTGATGATGAAGAACTTCCCGTATTTGAAGAGGAAGTGGATAAGGGAGAAGAATAATCACACCATGAAGAAGGTGGTCCTAGTGAGCCAGTTCAATCTGTGGCTGTTCCCGAAACAAGAAAAAGACTTAATTGGTTAAAATCTACTTTACTTGATGTAGAAGGTCATGAAGCAGCGAAAGGATCATTTAGAGAAAGAAAGAAACCCAAAAGATATTCTGGGTATGCTGCATACATGACAAAACTAATAGAAGCAGAACCATCCACTTTTGAAGAGATTATAAACAATCAAGAATGGAATGATGCCATGAATGAAGAAATGAAGAATGGAGTTTGGGAGATCGTACCTAGGCCTGAAGACAAATCTGTGGTTACTTCCAAGTGGATCTATAAGATCAAACATGCAACAGATAGAAATATAGATAAGTATAAAGCAAGATTTGTGGCTAG
Organism: Pinus tabuliformis; assembly: GCA_031772625.1. Taxonomy (NCBI): domain Eukaryota; kingdom Viridiplantae; phylum Streptophyta; class Pinopsida; order Pinales; family Pinaceae; genus Pinus; species Pinus tabuliformis. Next base: position 733,226,044 of record CM062820.1, on the reverse strand, counting down.
AGGCTTCTCTCAACTTGAAAGCATTGACTATGAAGAGACATTTGCTCCAATAACAAGATATACAACAATTCGATCATTAGTCTCTCTGGCAACATCGATGGGATAGAACATCCACCAAATGGATGTCAAGGTTGCGTTTCTGAATGGCACAATAGATGAAGTTGTCTATATAGAACAACCCATGGGATTCAAAGTTAAACATAGGGAGGCATATGTTTGTAGATTGAAGAAAGCATTATACAGCCTCAAGCAAGCACCAAGGGCATGGTATGCTAGAATGGATGCATACCTACGAAGAATAGGCTTCACAAAAAGTTCTGCTGATCCAAACCTTTATATCAAGGTTGTAGATGGAAAACCTATAATCATTCTTCTGTATGTAGATGATCTTCTCTTGACAGGTGTAGAAGGTCGAATTGAAGAATGTAAGAAGCAACTAGTAGCAGAATTTGATATGAAGGATCTTGGGCTGATGTATTACTATTTGGGACTAGAAATCTGACAAGGATCTGATGAAGTTTATTTGGGTCAAGGAAAATATGTGATCAAGATGCTGAAAAAGTTTGACATGATGGATTGCAAACCTATGACTACTTTGATGATCACTAACTTGAAGGGATTAAGGAGTTCCGAATCTAGCCCTGTGGATCCTTCCAAGTATATTCAACTTATTGGCTCATTGATGTACTTGGTGAATACTCGACCAGACATACATTTTGCAGTAAATGTTCTCAGTGAATTCCAAGTGGAGCCGAAACATGATCAATGGGTAGCAACAAAACACATTCTGAGATATCTGTGAGGAACCATCCACTACTGTCTAAAGTATGATAGAAGGAATGATGTCCAACTGATTGGATATATAGATTCCAACAGCGGAGGCAGTGAGCAAGATGGAAGAAGCACTATGGGAGGTTGTTTCAGCTTAGGATCCTCCATGGTCTCATGGATGAGCAGAAAGCAAGGCGCCATTGCCTTGAGTAGTGTTGACGCTGAATATGTTGCAGCCTGTGAAGTAAGCAAAGAAGCAGTATGGTTGAGTAAGCTGCTATCTGACCTGTTTGACAAACTGATGAACCTTGTTACCCACCACTTCGTGGGTGATATCCTCAGGAAATTTTTTTCTCCATGATGAACCTTAGTCGGTAGCCAACAACCCCTTGCAGCCAACTACTAGTTCGTTGTGCCATTTCTATACCACCTGAGCCAGCCATGTGGTCCCTCACCCACCTGTATTAATCGTATGTTTAAAGAGAATCTAAAGGTATGTCTTGTCATTTGGTAATTGAGTATTGGGTTTACTTACCATGGATACTTCTCGGTATGGATTGATGGCGGGATTTCGCAGAAAGGGTGGGTTTAGTTTGTGCTCTTGTCCCCTTGATCTCTTTTGGATGTTACCCTTGGATCTTAGTCCCATGGGATCTCCTTTATCGACCATTTGGTTCTAGGGTTGTACTACTTAGGAAACCCCGACTTTGGGTGCGTGGTCCTGCTCCTTTATCCACATATATTACTCCCTTTCCACTCACTATACCCGATTATCATTTCTCCCACCTGGGTCCACATTTCGATTCTGGGTCTACATAGGGCCAACCTCTCTTATCCCCTTGCCCCACCTTGGGTTAGGCCTGGAACAATGCCCCGGAGGTTGAAGCAGCTAAAGAAAAAGAAAAAATCATAATTGGCCACATTTAACAGGAAATTGTACCACAAAATGCAAAGGGAGGCTGGGACAAAAATAATTAGCACGTGGGAAAAAGCCATTACATGAGCTCTACTCCAATCCATGCTCATCACCCTGGTTCCATAGGCCCTAGATGAGCCTCCTTTATCATTCAGAAACCCATGATTGTCCCAACCCCTGGAGGGCAACGAACTGCCCTACCTAAAAGGGGGTAATCACTGCTATATTTTACACATCATGCTCTTGTCCTTTGAGCCCCGAGCAGTTAATGAAAGAAAATCCATGAAAGGAAAAATGCATATAAATAAGGGTGGAAAAATCAAGGTTGGGGCACCTCATGTACCACAATTGCTCCCTCTTACACATTACATACCTAGGTGTGGGCTTCCCCTTATCTAGCTACCCTTATGCCCCAACATGTGGTCCAAGATTGCCCCTCATTCCCTACTCCATTCCACTTATTTATCACTTGCCACCCCCATTAGAGGGATGTACCTTGGACATACTATCCACTTTAAGGGTTGAAACCACCTAATAATGTACTTGGTTAACCCCCTTTGGAGGTTGGAGACACTAGCACATGCCAAAGCCCACTATGGAATGGCATGAAGGGCATGCCATTATGAAGTGCCCACTTTGTTATCCATGATTTGTAAACCCTTTTACCCGATTATTTTAATGATTGGTTGTACTGGAAGCCTAGGGGATGCATTGGATCTTATGCAAGATTACAGGTGCTTTCCATTTGGGTTTGGTCTCCCTATATGGAATCCTTACCCCTAGAGGTCTACATTGGCACGTATAGGGTGTGCATAGAAAACCATTGGCCTACACAGCAGCAGACAACACTCCACGGATCTTCATTGATGCTCAAAGATTACTAGCGATCCACTTTTGGGATGATGGTAATATGCTTGGTACATTATGCCTAGCAGGCCCCCACAGGAGCCCCACACTCTTGGCGGGTTGCCCAAGACTTGTACGACGTCATGGCAACATTCATTCCACCACTCGGATCCTTGCAGAGGATCTACAGGTATCTTTGATTCATATGGAGACCCATGGGGTCATTTATGTGCCCTCAGACCTACTGGGCAATGTTGCAGTAATCGTTATCGGGATATTATCGACGAGGGGAAAAAATCGGGAAAAATCGAGAAAAAATCGTAAAATACAAAAATATTCATTTTTTTTTCAAATTTTTTAATATCTAAAGCATCTACAACATAAAATAAATACATTAACACATAAATATGATAAAAGAACTAATATATAAGATGTTTAATATCATTTCTAGTGCTACATCACACATAACAGTGAATCATGTCTTGAATAGTAAGTCCTGACTCCTGAGTCCCAACTCAGCCTCAAAATATCAACAAAAAATATTATAATGTATCTCATGAGTCATATCATGAGTCATAATGTCATATACAATGAAATGAACCAAATAACTAAAGTATAATACTATTGATTTCCTTTGCCTCTCTTGCGAGAAAATGCAATAGCTTTCCCTTTCCCTCTAGATGTAGATGCCGGTGGAGTTGGCAGTGGACTCTGCTGTGCTCTAGAAGCTAAAGAACTAGGAGCTATAAGAGGTAGACCACGTCCTCTACTGGTGGTAGGGGTAGCTCGGGTAGGTGGTGTCACCTCCTCCTCCTGTTGCTCTGCCTCCTCCTCCTCCTCCCCCTCCACTACCTCCTGCTCTAACCAATCATCGACAGACTCCATGAGAGGCCTCTCGGCCTCAACCCTCCATGCAGCAGTGGTGTCAATCCCATCCAATGAGATGGCCTCCATGTCAGGTATCCTCTCAAGTTGCCTCACCCACAATCGAAGATTGTAGTAGACGTAGACCATGTCATTAAGTCGCTGGGACTCCAACCTATACAAAGATCATGAAATAATAATTGTAAAAAAATATTGTTTAATGAATTCAAAAAATTATTTGGAAATTTGCAATATTTTAAGTTTTAATTTTAACCTGTTGCGCTTCTTCTTGTGTATTTTTTCAAATACACTCCAGTTGCGCTCGCATTCCGAGGAGATACATGTTTGGCTGAGGATTCGAATGGCATGCTTTTGCAGAAGGGGTACCCTGGCACCATACATTATCCACTATGCA